>JAJLTX010000034.1:0-143051 GCA_030568365.1 Myxozyma kluyveri | reverse complement strand
GGAACATTTTACAGCACCTGTGTGCTATTGCTTTGCTCATTTTATTATATCTATGTCATTCGAGTCTGCAAGCCGACTGATTCAATCAATACTTTGCGTGAATACGCTGTCCGCGTCAGCCAGACGCTATACCTTAGTCCCAATAGACATTTGTACCTCAAGAAGCGCAACCACCTTTGGCCCTCTGGGTTTCCAATTACTGATTGTGCATCTGAGAAATGCGTAAGTTTAATCATCAAATGTTCAAGTCATCGTGAAGTCGCACTTTACGCATCATTGATTTTACAGCTCTTTTTAAAGTATCTCATTTGACCTGTTTATCTCTCATCTGATTCAAGTGATATTTTAGCAGAAGATCTTACAAGACGTATTTTCATTGATTGCTCAACTATTGATACAGTAACAAGTTCTGAAGCCGCTTACTGAACTTGCCCATAGAGTTCATCTGGTAACGATACAACTAGATTCTATAATGCTCGCAGTGATGAAGTTATTACATTCGTGCTTGGATGCAGTGAAGAGAATCCAGATATTATACTTATTAAACCGATTTTATCAAGAATCTGATCTAGGATTTATGAATACGAAGGCGCCAAAATTACCTTGCCTTATTAATTGCAATTGCAATATCTGATCAATGAAATGCTGGAATTAGATCCGGATCTGATCCCAAAGTCGCGGCATCACTATCGTCACGTCAGACTCCTAAGTTTTGCGTCTCACCAACACGGAAAGAAGAGAATACGAAATGAATGATAATTCTGTATTATTGTTAAGAATTTATAAGCACTCGATGGGTGATATTTATATTGGTAATCAGTGCTCACAATTTTAGAAACACTTGATGGGTGACAACTATATTGGTAATCAGTGTTTACAAGTTTTATTCAAGTATTTTTATGGAAGAAAATTTTAAAAGAACAAAAAAAGTAACCCCCCCCCCCCTCCTCTAGTCTTCAAGGGTCAGTCAAGAATACATCCCACGCATCTCCGCTCGTGTTATATTTGGCGTTCAGATGACGATTCTGTACGGCTTTTTTCAGAATGAACATTGGTTTTATTTATAGCAGTTGCTAGATTGGACGGCACCCTTCTAGTTTGTTTTGCTCGCCAGTGCAAATTCTCAATCCGAGTGTGCGTTGTCTTATACCGAGGAGTATTCCAGTGAAGTGAAATGAATGACTATACCGAAACACAAAGTCGCGGCATAGCATCCGTCAGAGCGGCAATTCTGATCGGTTTGTAAATTTGACTGTGCAGATGGCAAACGAGAAAGTTGAAGACAATGGCGAAGTGAAAGTTGAAGATATTTGCGAAGAGCAATGAGGAGAACGGGGCGGCAATCATGTATACTAGTGTATCATGATCCCCAGAATTTTTTTATTTGCGTATATTTTCTTTTGCTAAATGTGGTGTGCGGATTTCGACGTACCAGTGTATATATTATAATTAGTGATTTCTTGTAGCGTTTGTTTTTCTCGTTAATATATGTCAGCCTATGTGCTTTTACACACCATGTAATCGGTGTTACATATAATTCATATTTGTAGAAGTAGTTTAAACTTGAAGTAAATCTGTAGATAAAGCGCGGCACTTTCCCTTCATGATGGAAGAAGCGATATACATGCTGAGTTGATTGATGAGCACATCATGCAGCGGAAGTGTTCTTGAGCGTTCGATACATCTTCAGTCGGTTTGAAATTTCGCCTATACATAGACTAAGCTGCACTAAATACCATCCATAAGTAAAATCAATATAATATTAATCCAGCTATGCCCCTCGTCGATGACGGGGAAGCCCGTCAAGAACAAAGATGTTCGGAGCAATGGAACTGCCAAAAAAGCCTCAGTGCCTTGGTGCATGGTGCATATACTTTTGAAATCTCGTATGCATGATAATCTTTTCTAATAATTTACATAAATACTAATAGGTCAATAGTTTGTTTCATTGAATGTAGGAGGGATTACTACAGCAACAAATCTTTCCAGAGTACTTTATATTACAGCCAAATTTCTAACTTAATCCATTAAACAAACACAATTCCAACATACCAATACTCTACTCAGCAACTGGTTTAGCCTTGTAGAGAGCGATGTAGTCCTCAATTTTTGTAATACTCTCATCAGGGAGCTTACCCTTCGCGAATTGAACAATGTCTTCAAGAGTAATAATGCTGTGAATTGGAACACCGAAATCTCTCTTAACTTGAGCAATCATAGAGTGTTCGTACTCAACCATACGCTCTTGACGGTCAAGAATAAGAACAACACCAGCAAGTTTACCTTGCTCGGCGTTAATGATTGAGAGTGACTCGCGGATAGCAGTACCAGCGGTCATGACGTCGTCGAGAATAAGAACACGCTTGCCCTTGAGTGACCCACCAACAGTATTACCACCTTCACCGTGGTCTTTCTTCTCCTATTTGAACAATTGAGTAAGTATACTGACTTTCAATTAAAGCGCTGAAAGATTTATAATCTTACCTTGCGGTTATAGGCATACTCGAGCGAGCTGTACTTCTCAGGAGCCTTCTCGGCGAGCTTGACGAGAGTCACGGCAGCAAGAGGGATACCTTTGTAAGCTGGGCCAAATATGATGTCAAATTCAAGATCTTCGGCATCGATGATAGTTTGAGCGTAGGACTCAGCAACAGCACCGAGGACATCTCCAGACTTGAAGAGACCAGAGTTGAAGAAATAAGGCGACTTGCGACCTGACTTGAGGGTGAAGTCACCGAATGTGAGAATGTCGTTCTCGTAGGCGACTTTGATGAGTTTAGCTTGATGATCCTTCATCTTGTAATGCCGATTGTGAATGCTGATGGTGGTAGCTGAGGTATCTAGGTGAATGCGAGCAGGATCAATCCCGCACTCTGAATATCAGAAGTGAAATAAAATTTCGCCTTCCCCACGCACAGACAGCACCGCTGTACTTTGCTACGAGCCTTACGGAGCCTGCGATAGCTGAACCGAGCAATTACGAGCGGCATTCGCAATTTACGAGTACTAAAGCAGCATAAACTGAATATAACATTCGAACAAAATACTAAATTGTCTTTCAAGAACGTGCCAAATCGTCCTCGTGGTTCTGATCGAGAGGCCTTTGTCCTACACCAACCGTACAGTACTCTCTTCGATAAGCGCACATGGTACACAGGCCTTATCAAAGACAACAGCCCAGCTGCTTACACACACGTGACTTTGCCGCAGCCGAGACGGAACGACGATCCTCGGGAGATCCAGACAGCCAAGGCACAAGTTTTTCGCCGCCAGCACCTACCAACTTCCGGTCCTCCACAGTCCCCGACCTCATCACCAGTCCGGTTCCTGGCTCTCACCACGGCTTCTCGTGCTTTCTTATAGGCTCGCCAACGCAAAAATTAGCAAGAGGATTTGGGTTTACAGGTTTATCCCCTGCCTCTGACGTTTTTGCTGTTTACGTATACATTGTTCTCAAATACCTGGTTCCTTTCATTTTTATTTTTTTGCTTGTTTGCATTGTTTGAAGTATGAAGGTTTCCCAAACGCTCAGTGAGAACTGGAAGAATGAGGTGACGTCGTTTTCGTTTGAGTACTTTGTCCCCAAGACGGTACAGGTATGTTACGGATCTGTATGTTTGATTTGCAATTGTGATACTAACGTCGGTAGGGTGTGCAAAACATTTATGAGCGAATTGATCGCATGAAGGAATTGCGGCCGTTGTTCATTGACGTGACATGGAATGCCGGCGGTGCTTCTCGTCAATCAGCTACCACTACAACTGACATGATCTCTAAAGCTAACAAGGCTTATGGTCTGGACACTTGCATGCATTTGACATGTACTGGCATGACTCGCGAGCAAGTTGATGAAGCTCTCGAAGCTGCTTATCAAGGTGGCTGCAAGAGTATCTTGGCTCTTCGTGGTGATGCACCGGTTGAGAATGAGAAATGGAGTCCAACTGATGATGGATATATGTATGCAAAGGATCTGGTTTTACATATTCGTGAGAAGTACGGCGACTATTTTGAGATTGGAGTCGCAGGATACCCTGAAGGACATCCTGAACAACATGATCACGAATTACTCATCGACCATTTGAAGGAAAAGATTGATGCAGGTGCTTCATTTGTCATTACTCAAATGTTCTACGACGTTGAACTGTTCTTAGAATGGGCGGATAAGTGCCGCGCAAAGGGTATTGATGTTCCAATCATTCCTGGTATCATGCCCATCTCAAATTATGCTTCGTTCCTTCGCCGTGCTAGCTGGTGTGAGATCCATATTCCAAAGGAGTTCATGGTTGCACTTGAGCGTGTCAAAGATGATGAAGCTGCAGTTCGTGATGTCGGTGCCACTCTTGTTGCCAACATGTGCAAAGAAATTATGGATCGCGGTCATATCTACCATATGCACTTCTACACCATGAATCTCGAACGCTCAACCAAGGTCATCATGGATCAACTCGGCCTCGTCCGTAATTAGTTTTCAACTCACTCGTCGTCGTCATTCGCTCTGAATCGCTGTACATTGCCTTTCTAGACAAATCTTCTGACTCTTTTAAAAGTTTTACTGTGTTTGTCTTTTATTTTCGTGTCTTTTTCAACAAAAGCATTTATTTGGTGTACTATTTTCGGTTTGGCGCGTGACTTTTCTAATTAATGTTGCTTTATTATTTGTTAATGCTTTTTAATTGTACATATTTACAATGTGAATTCTCGTGATAGTGATTTTACAGATTATGTCCGAGGATATCACGGTATTTATTTGTGTCTTATATTCGGTTGCTCTGCTCGTGGTGTACGATTATATTCAAATTGTACGATATGTTCTACAATCTACGATATACGAATATTAATCGACCTGCTAAAATGTTATCTAATGTAATGAAATTTATTTTAAAACAATGTGAAAAGAATATGGAAAAGAGGTTCAACTTTTTTTTTTTAATGTGATGTTTGACTATTCGATTCGAGTTTTATTAATCTTTATGTATTTATGTATACTGTATATTTGTTATATGGCGTGTGCATTTATATTTTATATATGTGCTCGTTGTTTATGTTATTTATTTGCTCTGATATGGGTTGAATACTCTTTCAACAGGAGTTTTTGACGCAGGATGGGTTATGTGAGATTTATGTATGTAAATATACATTATTTGAACAAGATATATACTTTATAGTGTAGCAAGGAAATGTAACAAAGCTAAGCGTAACAATAAATGCGGAGTATCGTATATAACCGGGCGAATAATTTAAAACTCGATTAGTTTATATAGCTGCAGCAGAAGAAATAATATACAGTACCAAACATTGAACCCAGAAACCATGCATGCAATAATATAATAACCAAGTAACAACAAACTGTTATAGAAAAATAAATCTTTTAGATAAACTCAGACCATGCAAGTAGTAATATATAATATAATATAATTTAGTACTGTGAATACAGTAGATGTAGATGTTTATGTAGATGATGTTGAAATGAACTAGTGACCATTAATGCTATTGAGATCAACGTTATGTAAAACTTCAACATTACTTTGTTCATCATCTTCAGAAAGATCACGAACAAATGCTGCGCCAGATTCAGAAATTTCGAGAACAACTGTTCGTGGTGCTTGTTTGTGTGTAGATGGTGCAAGATCAACAATATATCCTGCAAGTGCTGTAGGTGTTCTTGGAGCAGAAGGTGTTGATGTAATTGGTTTTCGTTGTGAATGATATGCAAGGTCACGTAAATTTCCGCTAGTAGATCTTATTGGTGATTGCGTATCAGTAGTATTTGGAACTTCGTCGGGAAATGTGAGTCTGATTTGTGGAATCTTGAGCTGACTGCAACGTGATGAATTTGATGACATTGATGAGAATGAGAGACCACTTGCGCGTCTAGCGAGTGAAGATATTAATGATCCAGCAAGGGAACTACTTTCTGAACTTCCACCCAGTGAAAATGAGCGACGGAGTGTATTGTATTTTTGTGAATTTCTACCTGAAGTTGACTCGCGTGTTTTGATGACATTGAGTGGAAACTTTGCATCGTCGCTCTCATGAACAGCTGAACGCATTGCAGATGCGTCATCTTCATCAGCACTAGCATTGACGCGATTATAGTCAACAAGAGTACTTGCAGAAGAAGGAACTCGATAGAGGAATTCATTATCTTCAGCTTCCATAGCGCGTCGTTTTTCAAGATAATCTTCAGAAGGCGGTAGTGAGAATGCTGCAAGCGAATCTAACCGCTGGTGATGTCGCGACTTTGAATTAGATGGACTTGAAGCACCTTGACGACGGCGACGAATGAGTACGTAGAGTACACTTGCCAGGATTATTGAGCAGATGATGAGAGCAGCAAGAGCTGCACCGACACCGGTGAGTAGCGACGACATTGGTGGTTGCTCGCTGGTAGGTGATGAAGAAGCTGAGAACCTCGCGAGTCGCGACTGCTGCAGTAAACTGAGCGAGAGAAGAGGAGTACGCCGTGAGAAGAAGAGAGTGACGGGGGAGGAAGAAGAGGAAGAAGAGGAGAGGAGAGAGAATAGAAGGCGAGGACAACAGCAGAGGCAAGAGAGAGCCCGAGGCGAGGCTGCGTCGGTCGTGGCCTGGCGGGGAGGAGAGGGAGTACAGGAAACGCGTCTGCAGCGCCTGCTTGTACGCTGGATGCGCCAACCGAGTTCGGCGCGGTGCGGCGCGGGCCTGCGCCAGGTGCCCATCTGGGCCGCGCTGCCAGCCTCTGGCGCGGACCCAGCCCCGGCCCAGCCCGCAGCACAGCAGCGCTTTCTGCACCGTCAGCAGCTGGCTCTGGTGCCTCTGGTGCCCAAATCACAGGTCTGCAGTGCTCGTGGAACTCGGCGTATTTCTGTGCGAGTCGCAGCTGCGCAGTACACGACGCGGGTCTGCAGGATCAGGAGCAAGGAGAATGCGGGTCTGAGAGCCAACCGAGGCTGACGAGCGCGCGCTAAAAACAGCACATCGCCAGGCGGCCCAGTTAGGCAATCCCCCGCCCCTGCACAACTGCGCAGATCCGCGTGTCTTGTGCGACTCTGGAGTGCCGCACCCATAATAGCTGGCGGTACCAGTGCCGCTACTTCGCTGAAATAAGCTGGCGGTCTCGCGCCGCAACGCTGCCAAACGCTTCACCGCAGCACCGCAATTTGGTGAGCTAAGCCGGCGCCGCCAAAGATCAGAGATACTCAGTGCTCGACTGTACGGTTCGGCGCATACACCACCGCGTCCATCCTCCAATCAGCGCTTTTGCATCTTTTCGGTGACCACGACACGCCAGCATATTCACTTCTGACTTCTTCGGTAGTCAGTCGTCTTCTCTACTCACAATGTCGCAATCAAACGTGTCAATGTTCGCGGTGACCTCGATCCTCATCCTCGACAACGACTCTCACCGCATCCTCACAAAATACTACCAGCCGCCTCATCCATATCCACACGGACTTCATGCCAATCCATATCCAACAATTAAGGAGCAGCGCGCATTTGAGAAGGGACTTTTCGAAAAGACACATAAACAAGGCACCGACATCATTCTCTACGATAACCATGTCGTCGTCTACAAAGAGATTGTCGACGTCATTATCTACGTTGTCGGCGGCCTCAACGAAAACGAGACAATGCTTTATCAGGTTGTCTTAGCACTCCGTGATTCTTTAGAGATCTTACTCAAGCATTCAATGGATAAGCGGACGATTATCGACAACTACGACCTCGTCTCACTCGCTGTCGACGAAACTGTCGACGACGGCGTGATCCTCGAAACCGACCCAATTGTCATCTCAACCCGTGTTTCACGCCCACCGACAAATGATGCTTCAATCAACTTAGATCTCAGCGAACAAGGTGTATGTTTCATATCTTCAATTTCTCTTTCACTTTTATCTCTATACATTTACTAACATTTACCCCTAGCTCATGAACGCATATCAATTAGCTCGCGCAAAACTTACAGAGAGACTAAAACAAGCACTGTGATCTCGTCAATCTGGTCTTACGTCTAATTGTTTTTCAGTTTTTTTGTTCATCCCGGTACCTGTATGGCTGTATGTGTACATATCAATGACCTCACGCAATTTTCATTATTGCAATTTCAAAAAATGAGTTATTCATCAACAACATCCCATTGCAATTGTATCAATAACAATTGACAATGTTCAGAATGCTGCTTGTTATCTTGATATCGTAATGATTTATAATAATTTATAGAATATACACATGGCTAATTAATTTACACCAATTAACAACCAAAACAAATCTACCTCTTTCCTCCCTTTTTCTTCGGTGCTTTACTTTTCCCACCACCAGCTTTGGAATTTGCTCCTTTATCAGCTTGCTTTCCTTTTTGTGGTACTGGTGTTTTACTGCTCTTTGCCGTAGGAATTGCTGCTCTAAATTTACTTATACCAACAGGTAATTGAGCATCCGCATCAGCCAGTGATCGGATTAAAGTAACTTCACTTGGCCAGCATCGTAACTGATCTGTAGCATGTTTATCAACTGGAATCCCCATTCCTGTAATGAAAAATTCTTGACACTTCTTTAACGTCTTTGATCGTTTGCCTAATCCAGGGAATAATCTGACTTTATACTTCACTTTATGTAATGCAGGCCATGGTGCACATACAGGTAACGCGCCAACAAGGACGTCTTCACTATGAGGCTTAGCAACGAAGTATTCTCTTTGAACAATTTCATCTCGCTCCTCATCAGTGCAAGTCAACAAGACATCAGCATTTGCAGGAACACGTTGAGCTTCAAGGGCTTCTTTTCTTCTATCACGACTTTTCAGTTTCTCTTCTTCTTCAGCTTCACGCTGTTCACGCTCAGCTGTCGCACGCGCCATTCTTTTAGCATCCCGCTCTTTTTCTTGCTCAATCTTGCGTGAACTCTTAGCTGATCCAAGAAGTCTCATACGCAATGCTCGTTCTGCGTCATCTTGATCTGCATACTTCATGGAAATTTTCTTAAGCTTGGATTTCTTGCCTCGTGGAAGTGCAGCTGATGCTGATCCGCTAAGATCACTTGTTACAGTTGCACCGCTTACCATTGACATATTGTCAGTTTCATCGAATGAGTCTTCTTCTTCTGAATCGTCATCGTCTTCAGTGTCACTACTTTCATCATTATGGTCATCCTCAACATCTGATCTCGAATCTGACTCAGCATCACTTTCCATTTCATCTACAGCCTCAACGTCATCTTTCGTCTCAATCTCACCACTTTGCACTTCAACAACGTCATCTCCATTTTCTGCCTCATAAATCTCCTGCATCTTTTCACGTCTCGAACTAGCAGTCTTTTCATCAACAATAAACATAAATCCATATCCCATAATCATTGGAGGATTACCCAACGGCGATTTCATTCTTTGATCGACAATAGTTTCAAATTGAAATGTAATCTTTTCACTTATGTCCTTACTTGATGTTGATGCAAGATATTCTTCCACGTTTGTCTTTAATGTAACCGCAGGTGCTCTACACCACCATGCTTGTACTGCACCATTTGTGTCCCATGCAGTTGAAGTACTCGCTGCCAAGGTTGCTGCTTGCAATAACGTACTTGGAGGATATACATCAGCATTTTTCACATGATTCAAGACGATAACTAATTCAGCACCAGGCGAATCAACAGATACGACTGCATTGCGAGTACCTAAATGCCGTTTTAATAAAATCGCAGACTGTTGAGGATATCTTCCACAAAGTACCAAATAACCATCACTTGAAAGAAACCAAATATATTTTTCAAACCAATATTGTTCACGACTTGGTTTACGTCCAGTTGTTCCACCAAGTGAGATATTATTAACTGCATCTGCAAGTGCTGCTTCATGTTTACTTTGTTTTTGTTTCTGTTTGTCTTTCCTTGCTTCACGTTTCTTTGCTTTATTAGATGGTCCAGCTGTAGATTCTGTAACTACGCTTGTACCGTCATCACCACTTTCTTCAGCAGCATTAGGTTCTTCAATAACTGGTTCTTGATGCGAATTCACTTTAGCAAGTAATGAAAGTAATGCTTCAGAAATGTCTGCTCGAGTAGTTGGTGCTGATGTGGTAGCTTTAGGAATATACCTATATTTTACCACATTGGAAGCCATATTTAACTTATAGACCGTTCGCTTTTCAAGCTTGGAATTGCTGATGAAATTGATTTCGTGTGAGTTGTATTGATGAGATTATCATCGGTTGAGTGGTCGGAGGAAACATTACGAGAGGATCAAATTAAGTACTAGACCCGTGTATTAATTCATTATGTAAGCTATTTCCGCTCTCAGGGGTTAAAATCATTAGGTCATGCATCTTTGAATTTGATTCACGATTGCACAAAGAATGTGCTTTGATTTATGAAATATAAATAAAATGGAGATGAAGAAAGTACAAAAAGGTGGAGGATTTGGTAAGAAAGTAATTGGATCAGGTAATGATCTATCAACAGGCAATAAGAAGAGTATATTTGGCGAAGAGAGCGATGACGAGATTAAGAGTGATGAGGAACGGATTCGTGATAAAAAATCTGTGAGTGCAGGATTTGGTGATGAAGACGATGGTGATGACGACGTTGAATATACGAAACCTCCTAGGAGTAAACGAAGGAAACTATTTTTGCCTGGAAGGGAGGATTCAGAGAGGATCGTTGTACCTACTGAAGTGAAGAGTGACGAGGAGAGCGCGGAGGAAGAGGATTATATGAGCATGAATATACAGGAACCTACACGAAAAGGACCACTTTCATATACAGAGCAACAGCGAATAAAAGAGCGAAAGCAAGAAGAAGCACAGCGACGAAATGAGTTTTCAGAATCAGATCGTCGAAGGCAGAAGCTGGAAGAGGGATTTGATCGATCGTTGTTTGGGGAGCAGAAAGGAGATGAAGGGAGGGAGAGTGAAGAAGATGTTCAGATTGGAAATAAGACTGCGTTAGCAATAATGAGGAAAATGGGATTTGTGCCTGGACAGAAACTGGGGAAGGCGGCTGAGGAGAGTGAGGAATCTGGTGAGAAGAACAGTGATGCAGGTCCACTGCGACCTACGTTGAAATACGGTACGTTTTGTTAAGAGAATGAAATTATGAGTATGACTAACATGGAAGTAGATCGCCATGGAATTGGGATGGAATCTGCACAACTTCGAGAGCTAGATACGGAACGACAGAAAATCCAAGCAAAGGAAGAAGATGAGAAGACTGAGTATGTTGATCGAGTACGTCAAGACCAAGCTGATAAACACACATTAGCTCAAATACGCGCTGCTCAAAAAATGTGTCGCTCTCTGGATGTTGAAAGTGAACCGAAGTGGGAAGTTATGATGTATCCATCACGATCAGCCGTACTCGATACTAAGACTGTAAAGAAAGTGAATGTCTTGTGGCGCGAACTGGTTGTGGAATCATTGGAACAGATGCAAGATGCATTGCTACGTAAGGCCATGCTTGATAGAGTTGAGAAATCTTCTGTGTATACTGAGGATGACGGGAACACTGCTGAAGTCGAGCAGGCAACTGAGGAAGAGCTATACTCGGTAGATCAAGACGAAGAGTTGACGGGGTTTATCGCAATGGAACCTGTGAATCGATTGCTAGTGTTACTTGAGTATCTGCGAGAAACTTACCATTACTGTCTGTGGTGCGGAAGTCGATATAAAGATGCAGCTGAACTTGAGGATCAATGTCCTGGAATCTTAGAAGAGGATCATGAGTAACTTGTTATGAGGCTTTGGAAGTGTGGGGTAAATAGATGAGTGCCGGTGTTAGCCGCGCGCACATGCACATGTAAATAGTAAATATAAATATGTACAGCACCACCAAATTGATTTTCTGCACGTCCACAACCGCAGAAATCAGCATACTGACATTCTCCGAGTCGCGTGCCGGTCCACACGGCCGGCACAGCTGGGGCAGGGCCGAGGACGGAGGGCGCGCCGAGCAGCCGGGGAAGGGGAGCGTTTGGCGATAAGTGCGGAAGAGCGGTGGGGTCAGCGTATTAAGTTGCTTGTGGCGCTGCGCCGGGTGGCGTGCGGCGGAAGCGAGGCGAAACCAGACGGCGAAACGCACTCTGACGCTCTGAGGATCGCGTGGCTGACCAGGCCAGACACACCGCCGTTCGACTTCGCCTGCACTTGGCAGATTGCAGAACATCGTGTTTGCGATTGTGTTTTGCGGACGTGGCGCATCTGGCTATTGTTCTTCGCCGTAACTTATATTCTATAAACATACAGGCCGCCGGACACTTCTCGTGCTGCACCAGCCCATACTCTCGGTTGACCTTCCTACCTGGCACGCTTCACAATGCCTGACTCGACGTTCACCGTACCTGAATCGCGACGGCACTCGTCTTCTTCGTCCACCGGATCCATCGATCCACTCAGTACTCCTCAGATCTACTATGGGTCCGACAGAGATGTCACTTCACGACGTGGCAAGAACCTCGCTCGTACGCGAACAATGTCAACGGTATGATTTGATCTCCTGCAATTCGATGCGCGTGATAGAGAATATATGCTAATCTAATGTTTGCAATCAATATAGGTCCATCCACGTTCTGAGGACTTGGTTGCTTTTAAAGCTGCTATTAGACGGCGAGGATCGCAAGGTACGAATCGAATGCAATCAAGCATGCCTCAATTCGCCACGCTAACCCTCACACACATAGATGCTCAATCAATGACACCGCGAAAATTTCTCATAGACGTTGAATCAACATTACAAGCATTATTAGAAAGTGAGGATACAGATAGAAACATGCAGATCACCATTGAGGATCTTGGGCCCAAAGTGTTACAACTCGGCACTGCGAATTCGAATGGTTACAACAAGTTCGATATTCGAGGAACTTACATGTTATCTAACTTACTACAGGAGCTCACTATCGCTAGAGAATATGGCCGCAAGTCAATCATTCTTGATGAACAGCGTTTGAATGAAAATCCAGTAAATAGATTATCACGCCTTATTCGTACGCAGTTTTGGGATTCACTTACTCGACGGATTGATAAGTCGCTCATCGATATTGCCGCCGTTGATCCTAAGAACAGATCAAAAGACTCAAGTCCACGAATTTATATTCCATATACAGAGAAGAAACAGTACGACTATTACGTCAAAGTGGCTCACGACCGACCAAATTTGAATCTTCAAGTCGAGTATCTTCCTGAAAAGATCACCGCTGACTGGATCAAGTCTGTCAATGACAAGCCAGGATTATTAGCACTTGCAATGGATGAGATTAAATACGAGGAAACTGGCGATATCATCTTACGAGGAAAGCCATTTGTCGTTCCTGGTGGACGATTTAATGAGCTGTACGGATGGGATTCGTACATGATTTGTCTTGGTTTACTGGCAGATGAGCGGACTGATCTGGCTAAAGGCTTGGTTGAGAATTTTGTATTCGAGATTAAGCATTACGGAAAGATTCTTAACGCTAATCGATCATACTACTTGGGCCGGACACAACCTCCATTTTTGACTGATATGGCAATCCAGGTTTACAATCGAATTCAATTTGAAGACAATGCATTCGAGTTTTTAAGAGAGTCTATGAAGGCAGCTATCAAGGAGTACTATGAAGTTTGGATGTCAAAGCCACGGTATGATCCTGAGTCTGGCTTGTCATGTTATCATGCAGACGGAATAGGAATTCCACCAGAAACTGAAGCGTCACATTTCGAGCACTTGTTAATGCCATATGCGGAGAAACATGGAATTTCTCTTGAAGAGTTTCAACAAAAGTACAATGATGGCGAAATTAAAGAGCCCAGTCTTGATGAATATTTCATGCATGATCGTGCTGTTCGCGAGTCTGGTCATGATACAACATACCGACTTGAGAAGCGGTGTGCTAATCTTGCAACTGTTGATCTTAACAGTTTGTTATACAAATATGAAGTTGATATTTCAGAGATTATTCGACGCAAATTTGATGACAAGCTTGTGCTTGATGATGGAACTGTTGAAACTTCTGCTGTATGGGATAGACGTGCTCGACGTCGTAAAATGTTGATCGATAAGTACTGTTGGAATGAAAAAGAGGGAATGTACTTTGATTATGATATCAAGCTCAAGGTTCAGTCAACTTACGAAAGTGCAACAACATTCTGGACAATGTGGGCTGGTTGTGCTTCACCACAACAAGCTGCACGATTGGTGCGTGAAGCTATCCCCAAGTTTGAGGAATTTGGTGGTTTGGTCTCAGGTACAGAGAAGTCTCGAGGAACTCTTGGTCTTGATCGACCAAATCGACAATGGGATTATCCATACGGATGGGCTCCACAGCAGATTTTGGCATGGGATGGCTTATTGAGCTATGGATATCGTGACGAGGCCCACAGACTTATCTATAGATGGCTTTATATGATGACAAAAGCTTTTGTTGATTACAATGGTATCGTGGTTGAGAAGTACGATGTCACGCGACCTGTTGATCCGCATCGTGTTGATGCCGAGTATGGTAATCAAGGAGCTGATTTTAAAGGTGTTGCCAAGGAGGGGTAAGTTGACTTCTGTAATAATTTCTGTTGAATAACTAGTTACTAACTTGCTGTTTTAGTTTTGGATGGGTTAACGCTTCATATAATTATGGTCTAACACTCACCAATCAACATGCACGTCGTGCATTAGGTGCATGTACACCACCCAGTCTTTTCTTCTCAAGCTTTGAGTCTGCAGTATATTAAAAAATCGGCGTATGTATTGCATTTATAAAACTACGTCAATAAAAAGTTCAAAAATCATATGGAAATTGGTTTACTTTTATATTTATATTTTTATACATATATATTTTTTTCTCTCTTTCTTTCATTTTATTCAGGGCATTTTCAATGTTCCGAAGGTTTCGAATTTTGATCGACGTTCCCTTATTGCAATTAATATCAATCAATTAAACGAATTTGATGGACCGTTTGTCCTTTTGTTTTGTGGTTGTTGCGTTTCTTTCTGCAAAGGATAAAGGATTCATTTGTATTTATTTTGCTTTTCAGTTTTGTAGAATTGACTCATTGCTTGAATGTCAATATTTACTGTAGATACAGTATAAAAATGAGAAATGGTGAAGGTGGCAGGGCGATGAGATGAGTGGTCCCGCCGAGGTGAGCGGGCCGAGTTGAGAGTGGTCCGAGTTGAGAGCGGTCACGTGCAAGCTGTCATTATTGAAGCTCATTACAGAATCGGGCAGCGGCGGAACATCTTGGACTTGATCCGAATCAATACGCAAGATTAATCGGTACGAGATCAAGATACAATTGAGTATTGCAAATTACGTTAATATCACATATACAATACAATGAGCGTCGGAAATATAATATGTTCTCATGGAATGCCTGCTTTCAAGAGAACGATTACTCGACGGACAGTTGGCGATAGTTTACGAATGTTAAGTTCACGAGCTGCGACTAGTGCGATACGATCTGAATTCAAACGATATGGAGAATTACAAGATTTTAATTTTAAATTTGGTGTATTAAATAGTCGAAGAGGAATTAGCTATACAAGGGAAACAAGAACTGCAACTGAACTGCCTCGTCATTTCTCGGATCCGTCAGTTCCACCTCCAGCACAAGTTAAATCAAGTGGATCTACTAGAAGTTTCTTGAAATCAAGAGCAGTATCACCTGGCTCAACTCCAGTTTTCAGATTTGGCAACAATTCTTCAAACGGACAGTCGTATTCACAAAGTAATAATAGAAGAGGATCATATTTACCAATTCATCCTTTTCTTAAAGATACATTTTTAGTACTCGCATTAGCATTATCGACATATTTAGCATTTACGATTCAATATGAACGGGCAGAAGCAGAACAACAAATTAAAGCACTTGTTGGAATGAAACGATCAGCACATGATGTAATGCGACAAAAGATGGAAGATCAAGTTAAAACCGTAGCGACTTCATTGACGAAGGAGGTTGCGAATGAGAAAAAAAATGTAACACTGTTGAAGTTACATGTTGCGTTATTACGGCAACAGTTGGTTGAATCTGCAGGCTTAGAACCAGGTATGTTCTTCACTTGCTTATTTGTTGTTTAAGTTAAGGCATAGAATTAGAAACTAATAATTCATTTATAGCGTCTGCGGATGAAGTTTTGAGGAAATTTCAAGACGTTGCGAAAACTAAAAGAGTCTCTATTATTCCTAATAAGAATACTCGGATAAGCGTAACTGATTACACACTGGATGAATCAGGTATGTTCTCACATATTTCTTATTTGGTTTAAGAGAAGTTGCTGTTAACAGTATTATTTATAGATATTACTCCATATGTTCCAGATACGACAGACTACAAACCTGATACGAGCAAGAAGTGAAATGATGTGAAGTGAATTGATTATTGGATTTTGCATTCATATAGAATAGGCTGTATAATATTTTAACAACGGTTATAATTGTACCGTATGGCACTACACTCATTTTATATTTAATTTCTTTCATTGTTTGGTTTTTGTCTGTAGCTTTGAGATATTTCATGGTTTATTGGTTAATAAAGGTACTCATTCGTTTATTGATTCAATGAATGATTCTTCGCAAGTCTGCATTCAGATTTCTATTCAGATCTCATCTATTTTACGCATGTCTTATCTTTAAATTATGAGGTCTGCAAGAACCATAGCGGAGCTCTCCTCGACAGGGCGGAGCTCTCCTCAATAGCCGGAGGGTCTCTTGAGCAACCACAAGTCTCTTCAGCCGCTTATCAGCCGCTTAATGAAGCAGGCGTGAACATCAAGCTTAAAATCAGTGCCAACAGAGCGACAGCATCACAGACGAACAATACACGTGTAAATAAAGTAGTATTACCGGCGAGAGAAGTAGCATTACAGTACAGTAATACATGAAAAAGAAGTAATTGCAATGATAGCTACCTCTGTGTTGTACCATATGCGTAGTTATAGAAACAGCAGTGTAGATGCGGGGTATCATTAAAGATCTTGTAAGTAGACCAGATCAAAGTCAGACGGCATAAACGGAATATATTGCGAGAGTAATGACTGCAAGATCAAGGTGTCAAGTCTCTCACTCTCGTAACTTGCGCTGTATAGAAATCTGGCCAATTACAGTAGTACGCAGTCATGGATATAGATAGACATATATAGTTGCGGATGGCCCCGCGATCGCGTCGGGCTTGCGGATTTGTTTTGGCTGCCGCCGATGCCGGCCGCACAAATAAATACACGAAGACGCCACACCGCATCGCAGCACTAAGCGGCAGATAAGGGCCGACCAACGCAGCACTCCAGCAACAGCACCCAGCCGGACTTGATCTGCAGAAAACCGCACAGCTGGCATTCTCGTGGTCAACTGACAACACGACCGCGACCGCCGACGAGCGCCGTTCCGACGGAGTGGCGACTGAGACCGAGGACGAGAATCGCGAACCGGAGGACCCGGGGAGACGGGAACCGCCGCTGGGAGAAAGATCGCTGCGGTAGTTACCGGTGCGAGACGCGTGGCTGTCAGCAGCAAGCCGCAGCGGCCGGCGGAAGCGGCGAGAATGTTCGCCACGAGGCCCGCGACACGCGCGTTTCAGCCGCCGTAATTAACGATCGACGGAAGGCTGGCGAGCGTGCGGCGGTGGCGGCGGCGGTGCGGTAAGGCCGCGGTATCAGTTTTGCGTCGCGTCTTGCCGGCCGGCTCGGCCTTAATTTGCCCTTTGCCCTTTGGCCTCTCGCTTTGCTCACTGAGCGCCGCACACGCGCACGACCACTTCCCGCCTTGGGCTGCGCATTTTCGCGCTTCCTTCGCCCCTCCTGCGACGCCTCTATATATATACACCTCCCTCCCTCTTCCCCACTCGCCTCGCCCTCCCGGCAGTGTTCATTGCATTGTTTGCATATTCACACACAATGAAGTTCTTTTCAACTCAGTTCACCTTCGACTATCCCTGGGCTCACGTATGTTTTCCTTTTTTCTTCTCCTGCTCCTGCTCATGCTCGAAAGCGTGTGAGCATCTGGTTCCTCCGTGTTTTCTGCAGCTTGCTGACCATCTCTCTGCAGGTCTCTTCTTCAGCATGGAAAAAGTACCCTAACGAGATGTCGACTCATGTTGTCGCCGTCGATGTTCTCCGTCGTGAAATCGATCCTGTTACCGGCATCCTCACCACTGAGCGTTTAATAACATGCAAGCAAGCTATCCCCCGCTGGCTTCTTGCCATCGTTGGCGGTCGCGACACCTCTTACGTTCGCGAGGTTTCGGAAGTTGATCCTGTCAAGCAGACTCTTGTTCTGCGGTCTCAGAACCTCACCATGAACAACCTTCTCTCCGTCCAGGAGACTGTCACATACTTGCCACACGCGGCCGACCCTTCAAAGACAATATTCGAGCAGTCAGCTCGTATTGAGGCGTATGCCACCATCCAGCGTCTTTGCAACAAAATTGAAGAATGGTCTGTTGAACGATTCAGCCAAAATGCTGCCATTGGCCGCGTTGGTTTCGAGTCTGTTCTCCACCGTCTTGCCAACACCATGCCCGAAGGCATGTTCAACAAGGCCGAGATGGCGACCGCCTAAGTTAATCATCATTTTTCCTTCACAGCTTCAATTCAAAATTGCTTTCTTTTTGTTGCTATATTTAGAAAAGTTTTTCATCAATGTTTTCACCTTGTTTTTGGTTCCTGGCATTCTGTTTTTTGTTTGTGTTTAAATGGCGCATTTCTCCGGTTTTTATGGATGCATTGGCTTTTTTCCTGTTTCTCTTGCTCAACTCCTGCTCTGCTATGTTTCTTTGACATGATTTTTTTCCTGACTCGCAACGTCTCTGCTCGCTGCTTTGCATGTGATTTAAATTCTCTACTCTAATGTGTACAATGATGTCTGTTTTATCTGTATCTTTACTTTGTGTTCTACGGACCACACTATGCGTTGAAGCTGCATTTAGCATATCTAGATTTTCGTGAATCTCAAGAGGTCTTATATCATTTATCAATTGATCGTTGTAGTCTACTTGTAGATAAAGGAATGCTGTTCGTGATCCATTTTGACGTTGACGTGCTGGCTTGGCTGTGTCGGATTAGTCCGTCAGGGGTCTTGTGCTTCCATCCGATGTCGCTGATTGCCACTTCACACATCACGATCCTTCTCTACACTATATCAAGCATTTCTCAGCGCACTCAGATGACTCGTGATCATCAATCACTCATCTTCCACTCCCATAATGCGCACAGAAATGCATCATTAGCTCCTTCTTCACTCCAGGCACGCCTTGCTCTGTTCATCAGACGAAAACTCTATCCTGACGCCGCAGGCTTTTTTTCAAGCAGCCGGCAAGTTGACCGCTGAGCCGACTTACCCTATTCTGCTGTTGGGAGGAATCAAAATAATTTGATGCTCAGCTCACGCGGCGGTGGTAATTTTTTCCTGGCGCGGTCGACTGCGGTTCTGCACTTTTGACTGAAAGTCTTCTCTGAGGTCTCTTGGTCTGCTTTTCTATTTTTTTTTTTGGTGTATTCTCTGCATTGCGAGCGTGTTCGGACGCAGACCTTTGCAGCTGTATATTTTTCATTGGTCAATTCACTATCAGGCTCGCGCGTTTCGTTTCAGCTTGACGTCTCAGGTTCACTAATTACGAGCCTTGGACGTCAGCCCACATATAAACCACAGGACTCAATTACCTAGACAAACATGAGTGCGAGTACACAACACGTAACTCATATACCTCAAAGCATAATGGATACATTATCATCATTACAAGATAATGATTCAGATGATTTAAACGATGCAAGTGTCGTTGAAAGTGTTATTTCAGAAGTATTAAGTATGGGAGACATTGACCCGGCTAATGTTCACAATATTTTGGAACTACTTGGAAATGCGCAAGCTGTCGATATACAAGTTGTTGAGCATGATATTGATGAACAACAAGATGAATTAGTCGAAACTAATGATTCAAGAATGAAAAGAAAACACGTTGACGCCATGGCAGACAGTTCTGCTGAAAAACGGATACGAGCTCAATATGCTGATCTTGATCAACAGCTATCAAGTAATTTACCTTCAGGAACTGGTACTCTTGTTGCTGATCCAGATAGATTAGAAAGTCAAATTGATATGTTATTAAGTGACGAGGGATTTTCTATTGATGTTGAAATAGAAGCTGGCATGGAACCAAGTGGCGATGAATTAAGTGCTGATCTTGATTGGCTAGAGGAAGTCTTACCTAATGAGACTGTACATGATGCCACTTTTACTGAAGATACTTTACATGAAAATACTCTTCTTGATGAACCATCACGAGAACTTGAAGAAAGTACTGTTGAACCGGAAATTGGTCAAATTGAATTAACAAGCTTGATAAGTCCACCCTACAATTCTCCACCTGGTCCAACAACGTCTGCGCCACAAACTACTTCAGTTACTTCTGCGCCCGTGTCTAGCAATGAAATACTTTCATCTCCAGTCGTACCGTCAGTTAAGGTTGAGCAGATTCCAAAGACTACTACGCCTTTAGCAACACCATCACCGCAACCTGTTCCAACAACAAATGCGGAACCGATTGATCAAGATGTTAATCTGGCATCAAGAACAAGTACACCTGTGGCAACTTCCACTCCTGAAAAACCAAAAGAAGAAAATGAGTCATCTCTCATTGCAAGAAATCTCTCAGACGTTAAATCTCGAATCATGTCGTTTAGTTCCTTAATGACTACATATTCTGCTCTCAAATCCGCTTATGTTCAAGTTTGTGATGTAAGTCAATCACAAGCACGACAATTAACATCTGCAAATGGTAGGATTACAGATTTACAAAGAAAATATGATGAAATGGCAAAACAAGCTGTGGCTCATAGTACTCGTGCAAATGAACTTATGAAAATTATTCGCGGAATGCCTGATCAAACTGAATTATTGAAAAGTATGAAGAGACTTGAAGATGAAAGTAGACGAAAGGATGCTGAGCTTGAGAGATTGTTAGTACTTCATTGTTGAAAGTGAATGTTTTTGGAATCATTACTAACTTATAACTATAGAAGAAATCAACTTCGTCAACAATCTCAACATCATTAGATTCCTTATTGCATCTGCATATTGTGTATAGACTTCTCATGTCCCAATGCGTTAAAAAATTCATTCTTTATTCGCTTTCATTTTGGAAAAATACTTGTTTAGATATTAATCTCCGCATAAGTTAGGATTATACGGCACTCAGCGCGCGAACACTACGTTTTGTTAGGAATGTTTGTTATGTCTTTTTTTGTCCTTTTGCTCTTAATTTTGTATATTTGCTGTTCAGGACTCATCCAAGGCGCCGTTAAAAAGTTTAGTTATAAAAATTCATTTGCTTAATATTAAATATTAGATTTCTTATTTTAAATTATCTGAATGTTTTGTATTTAATACTCATGGTATATTAATGTGCTTCTGTATGTGATTAGGTGTGAACGCATATGGCCGGCACACGCGAGAAAGAGAAGCCGGGGACAGAACCCTGACCCATACTCCCACGGAGCGGGATTGGGAGGAAAGCAGAAATTCTGGGAGAAAAGTTTGAATCCGTATTTGGTACTTGTTAAGGAGAGATACAGTACATACATAGATTCAGGCGAGCTTTACGCGATATGCAATGGTGAAGCAGCTGAATGGAATAATTCGATGGTAGAATCACCGGTAGTGCAATCGCCAACGAGCGGCGCTGCCGACATTGACGGGATTGATGATACCGTGATTATGGATACAGAGTTACATAATAATGTTACAGCTGCCGAGCAGGCTGCTAAAGCATTATTTGGTGATGACCCTGTTGAATTTAATTCAGATGAACACTTAAGACAAATTGCTTCGTCTATGGGATTATCAACTGATCCTGTAATAAGTACAGCTACTCAAAAACATAATAGCCATGAGGAAAATCAGCAAAGTGATCCTATGGAAGTCGACGATCTCATCGGCGGTCCAAATATTATCGCCATGGAATCAAATCTACTTCGACCGGTCGAAAGCACAGAACAATCAACAGGAACCTTAAATACAACAAATGGAACACCTCAACAACTAGAACAAATAGTAAAGAACGAAGAAGAACCTGCACTACTACCATTTGGTGCGCCAATGAAATTATCACTTTCATCACAACAGCAGCAATCACCACCAAATTCATCACGACAAACTGAATCTAGAATTTCAGCATATGCAAGACTTGATTTCGCTTCTTTTACATTTTATGTGCAAACATTACAAGTTGTAATGGGACGTCGAGTTGAAGCTTCTGGAACTCCTGTACCCCAGTCTGCTACTAGAGGAAGATCGCACACACCATTAAAAGGTTCCACATTTGATATAAATCAACCTGCAACAATTAATGGATTAGGTAGTGGTACAGGTGGAAGTATATTTGTTGCAAGAGAGGCAGGAGACAATTCAAGAAGAGGAAGTAGTGGAAATAACAGTAATGATAAGAATGTCGTTGATGCGAATACTGCTGGTACAGGTGGTGGCAGCGGGAATCATGCTATTGATGTTCATTTAGGAACTGCAAAAGCAGTTTCAAGAAAACATGCAAAGATCTTTTATAATTTTGCAAATCAAAGATTCGAGTTCTCGGTATTGGGGAGGAATGGTGCATTTGTGGATGATGTGTTTGTTGAGAAAGGTGCAACTGTTCGATTAAATCACGGGTAAGTTTTCGATTATATTTTATTTTAACAAGGGATTATAAATTAACTTAGAGTTAAATAGCTCTCGAGTTCAAATTGGACAAATTGGATTTTCATTCTTACTTCCAAGTGCATCCAGTCTTGCTGCAGATGGTTCATTAACATCACATGCAATTAAACCCGCAGAAGCAATTTTATTGCATGATGCATTACGAGATGCAAAAGCAATTCCATCATTTGAAACACCACTTAAGATGGAAGAAAACAATCAATTACCATTACCTCATGGAGCACCAGTTGCGGTTGCGACAAGTGCTGGATTAGGAATTATGGGTGGACAAGGTTCGCTTGCAGTTAGTTCATCTGCTGCAGATGCGGCAGCTGCAGCTGCTGTTGCTGCTGATAATCAATCCTTTGAAAGAATGTTCGCCGAACCTGATATGATTGTTGCAAAGGTTTTACAGACCCAACCGTCAATATCTTCACAACAACCAGGTCCAACAGTCCATGGAAACGAAGAACCATTACAAGAATCAGATTTAAGAATGATTGCAGCATTAACAGGAAGTTCACTTTTGTCACTTTCAAATAATGAGAATGCAGCACCAAAACCAAAGGCACCTTCAACAGCCAAACGACAAGAAAAACGACCAACACCCGTATCACCATCTCAAATTCCAATAGAATATAGAGAAAAACCAGGGAATTCATATTCAAGTCTTATTGAAACATCATTGCGTGCATATGCAACTGAACGTGGAATGTCACTTTCAGAAATATATAATGCGATTATGGAATTATTCCCATATTATAGATATGCGCCATATGGATGGCAAAATAGTGTTAGACATAACTTATCATTGAATAAATTATTTGTTAAGATTGAAAAAGAAGGAAAAGGTTGGCTATGGGGTCTTGATGAGGAACTATGTAAAGAGAAAGAAGCTAAGAAGAATCGACCACTTGCAAAAGAAAGAAGGGAGCAAGAAAGAAAGGAGAAAAGAGAACGAGAGAGAAAAGAGAAGGAAGAACGTGATAGACGACTTAAAGAAGAGAAGGAAAGAATTGAAAGGGAAAAGAAAGCTGCAAAAGAAAAGGCCGATAAAGAGAAGAAGGAACGTGAAGCTGTGGCCGCGGAAAAGAAAAGACAAGCTGCTGAAGCATCTGCAATTGCTGCAAGAGCTGCTGCTGAGAAAGCTGCCGCTGCTAAGGCTGCTGCTTTTGCTGCTAAAGCAATAAAACCAAAGCCAATAGCTACACCGAAACCAAAATTAGATCCAGGACTCGCTGGCGAGCTTGGTCTTGGTACTTCTCCTCAACCATTTGCAGCTAGACCTCCAATTCCAGGTATTACCCCAATTGCACCTCGGATGAATAGTCAATTACTACCATTACCTACACAAAGTCCGATACCGATTGAGAAGAAACTTGGAAGTGGTCCTTCAACTCCTGTTAGACAGCCGTTCACTCAAGCTCCTCTATCTGCTCGTCAACCAATCTTACCTGCCTCTGTTAAACCAAAAGCACTTAAGGTTCCACCTGCAATTACAAAGCCAAGTACTCCTAAGAATCATATTAATAAGGATACTTATAAGGCTTTGCAATTATTACAGCAAACAATTGCAGCGCAAATGAGAACCAATGGTGCTCGTACACCTGGTGTAGCTGCGACAGCTGGACCAAGTAATACAACTAATCCTGCAACGACACCTATTCAACGGAATATTGCAGCTAAAGTTGCTACGACGTCATTACCTCAGACTAATGCACAGAGATTGGCTACGACACCTTTACCAGGAACACCAAGACTTGCATCGCCAATGCCGCAAAGTAGTCCTGTACCACAGTCGCCAATTCCAGCTACTGCTAATTCAGCATCTTTAACAGCAGCAAGATTGGCAAGTGCATTTCAACAACAACGGTCTGCAGCAGCAGCTGGGTTACCGAAGCAACCTGCATTATCGTCAACGCCAACAAAGAATACAGCAACTGCTGCAAAGATTGCAAGTGTGTTGCAAACGTTATTGCAAAAACGGCCAGACGGTGGTAGTAATAATAGTATATCTAGCCAAGTAGCTAGTACAAATGGAGCAGCAGCAAATGGGGGACCTTCTGGAGCAAGTGGGTCGGGAGGAGCTTCTGGAAAGCCGTGAGTGAGAGTGATATGATAAGTTGAAGTTAATATAGTTGGATAAGTTAATGGGCTGCGGGAGCGGATGATCAAAAGTGGTTTAATGTGTTTGAGTTATTGGTTTCTGTATTTGTATGACTATGTATATGTGTTTATATATGTTTTGTGAAAAGGAGGCAGTATGATTAGATGTTTGGAGGGGCGTTATGGAATAAACCGTATGTACGATACATCAGCACACTGTTTTAGAGCGGAAGCTCGCCTCAGCGGCTGTCCGAAACGGCGCCAAACGCCGCCGGCGTTCCGGGGCCTTAAGAGAGTGCCGCTGCCGCTGCGGCTCAATTTGCGTGCCAAATTACCGGGGCCGAGCTAACCTGACCGCGCAATGCGTTTTCAACGGTTCGCTTGTTCATGCGCGTGGTCCGCAGTTACCGACTCGGCGAGTCCCTGGTTTCCAGGTCCGAGACTGATATATTTCGAGTATTCTGCTGTGTTGTTCACTTTCGTGATACCGTGTCTGGGCTGTTACTGTATTCGCGGTTTATTGTTGGCCGGGCTGTTATCGAGTGTCTAATACAGTTGCTCGATTGCAGGTACAGTACTGGCAAGGGGACCCACTCCACCGCATTGCCTACGCATTTATTATCGCCAATTTTAAGCCCCCGCTTTTTCACATTTTCGCCTCCATCGACCACTGCATAAGCACATTCACAATGGCTACCATAATTGTTGGAGGTGGTATTATTGGTTTATCAACCGCATATTTTCTTGCTTCGTCTCAAGTTACACTTCCAGTATCTGAACGCAAGCAAATTATTGTTATCGATAGTGCAAGACATTTATTTGCCTGTTCGTCAGGTCGAGCAGCAGGTTTCCTTAATCGAAGCTGGTTCAATCGTTCAACTGCATCGCTTGCTGAATTATCTTTTGTACTTCACGCTGAACTTGCTGAAATCCATAATGGAAGACAAAAATGGGGTTACAGACCTGCTGAGGCATTTAGTTTAGCTCCAAGTGATGTTCCATTATCAAGAGGTGAATATAATTCGCTTAGAAATGAACGAAAAGTTGATCAATCTGCTGCTGGAAATGCTGAGAGTGCAACTGAGGCAGCTTCATATTTGGGACAACGATTCAATAGTGAGTCTTGTGAAGAAGTCAATGAGGAACAAAGTATGTTTGTTGAAGAATCGAATCCTCCGGATTGGGTATTTTGTGATGAAAAGGACACATTTCATATTTCTGATCAAGGCGAATGTGCTCAAATGTAAGTTCTGCTTAAGTTTCGCTTGTGGAATTATTCACTGACATGAATATAGCAATCCTTTGGAATTTTGCAACTTTCTTTTGAGTTATTGCAAGGAAAATGGTGTCGAGGTTCTTTTCCCGCATCAACTTACCTCAGTTACAGTTGACCCTGCCACTGGGTTACTCTCCGATGCTAAAATAGTAAACTCACGCACATCAGAAGTTACTATAATACCGGAGGTCGCAAATATCGTCGTCGCAGCAGGTCCATATACTGCACATGCTTTAGAAACATTCATGCCTACTGCAACTTATGTACCTCAAGTTACTGCACTTGCAGGATTTTCATTAATTGTTAAAACACCATTATCATATTGTACATTCGGAGAACGTACAGTTGAATCAGGTTCAGTATCTGGTGCATCATCAGCTGTGACAATTCCATTAGCAACTTCATTAGCTGAATTACAAGATCAGCATCCGATTGAGCCATTAGAAGTTTCCAGACCAGTATTCGATGTTCAATCTGCAACTCGTTCAGCACTTTTCGTTAATTCAATGCCTGGTGTATCATGGGCTCCTGAATTATTCTCAAGAAGTCATGGTGAAATTTACATTGCTGGTTTAAATGAACAAGGATTTCATCCTGGCTCTGGAAGTATGGCGCCATCAAATCCTTCAACTCGTCGTAACTCAGTTACTGCATCTTCCGCTGATGATATTCCTGTTCCTGCTGAAGAAGACGACGATGATGACGATGAAGCAATGGTTGACGATGATGATGCATCGGTTCTAGATGCACGAAATACATCTAATTCATCAACACCGCAAACTCGTGATTACTTTGCACAACTTGAAAGAACTGCTCGACATTTACTTGGACCTGAGATTGAAGTTATTCAAAAATCAGTTTGCTTGCGTCCCGTGACTGCAGAAGGTCAACCTATTATTGGACAAATTCCACCTGAAAAATGCGCGGGTGCTCGTGGTATTTATATTTGCTCTGGACATGGTCCGTGGGGTATTAGTTTGTCACTTGGTTCAGGAAAAGTGGTTACTGAAATGATTTTAGAGCAGAGTGTACGCAGTGCAAACGTCTCCCGTTTGAAACCGGCATAAGTTTAATTTCTTTTCTTTTCTTTGCTTTTCTTTTATTTTTCTTATTATTTTAACTTTCTTTGGATTCCTTTTGCATTTGTTCTTTCGTCTTCTCTTTTCTATTCACTTTTGGCGCCGGTGATTTCTGCTTGTATACTATCCAAAAGTAGTAATTTGTTTACCCCTATTTAAATTTGGCTTTACTAATACGTAGTTCTCAAGAGTGAATACTCCGTGGTTTTGGTACCAGGGTAAGGAGCGTTGTATAACGCGTGCGTGACGCGTGCGACCTCAAACTCGCATGATCTAAACGATCTGAATTAGACACTGAGTGCGCTCCTCCCTTTTTCTTCGCTATCTTATGGTACCCATTATTTTTCAATTGATTATTTTCTTGATAAACTTGCAATCATGTGGTATTTGCCAGTAGATATGGGCCTATGGTTCATGCGATGGGCGGATCGTGTTCGAGGATTTTTCATTGATGAAGAACATAATTCGATTACAGATGCATTGTCAAAGATTGCAGTTGGAATGTTATATTCTGGAAATTTAATCTATACTGGCATCATCTTTCGACTGATGCTTTTTGCAATTATTCCGATCACTGCTATAACTACATTTTCTATTCAGTATCCGATTATTGTGAGACTTAACAATCATGCTGAGATTTCGATTGACATGCTAATGATCTTCCTCTATTTCAGGGCTTTTTCTATTTTATAGCTCATCCAGTACTATGGCCACCAATGTTTCGACTTATAATTCCAATGACATTAATCATTACATTCGTAACAGGAGGTTGGTTTATATTTGTATGGCCAGCTTTAGCAGTTGCAATGGTTTTATGGCAAGGACCATTTGGTCTTTTCTCATCTTTCTTTTTAGCAGCTAATCAGGCAAATTCAATCTTTACCGCTATTATTGATACTTTCTTTCTTCAAAGAGCACAGCGTAAAGTGTTTGACCGGGTTCGATACAATATATGTGTTTGATCTCTATGACTTAACTGACCTTTTTTTTTTAAAGGTATTTAAAATTTACGGATTTGAAGATTTAGTTGGAAACAAACGAGTAGGATTTTCAGAAAGTGTTGATTCAACATATACAGTTCGAACATTTGAACATATTTTAGTTCATTTCGTAAGTCAGTTTCGAAAATGGCGATTCCGTGTGACTTCACCACTTTATTTTCTTCGAACAGTTACAGTATTTTCAATCAGTATGGTTCCTGTAATCGGACCATTTTTATCAGTTCTCTTTCGTGCAACAGAAACTGGTCGTGGATTTCATGCTAGATATTTTCAGTTAAGAGGTTTAACTCCTCGTGAATCACGAATCTTTGTTCGTAGACAATACGGTGCCTATTTAACGTCAGTACACTACTTTCAGTTTCGTCTCATATATTAACAATTGTTCATTTATATACATTTAGATTTGGTTTATTTGCGGGGTTAATTCAAATGTTCCCGTTATTAGGTATATTTTTCAGTTTTACAAATGCAACCGGAGCCGCTATATGGGCTGCGAGAATGGAAACTAGAGCACGTAAACAAGCTGCTACAAGACCTACACTTGCAGCACCAGGCGAAGCTAAAGTATTCATGTGAACAATCAGAAAAGTTGATAGTGAAGTAGGCGTTGGTGTTGGCGTTTTGCTTTGGTTGGAAAATAAGAAAATGGTGATAAGTTATCGATAGCATCCATACTTGCGTTAGCGAAGTTGAACTAATGACTTAAATTTTTCATAGCGAGATAAAAATTGCCTTGCGAGATGATATTAAATGATGCAATAAAATTATTATATTATTATTAAATATATATATACATGGGAATATAAAGTAAATAGGTTAAACCGTAGATTAGGTTGCAGCATTAGCGATTGAAGATTGCCATCTTGTTAAGATTTCAATTTCATCTTTCCTGCAATATTTTGTAACGATTGATTCGAATTCTGTGAGCTCTTGTTTGTACAAGTTTCCAAAGAAATTAAGGATTAATTGCTAGATATAAGATAAATATGTTAAATATAAAAGCTGATGTAACAGTCGACGAGCGTACATACCTTGATCTCATCATCATCTGCTCTTGGGCCGAAGAAATTAGATTCAGATTCATCGTCATCGCTCTCTTCGTCATCCCATTCATCTGCACTATCATGACTTTCAGTTCTTGCTAAATTCCGTAATCCTAAACTCCTCATCAGTTTAAACTCCTAATGATATACTTAGAATTTAAAACACATACCACTCTCAGTAAGTCCAATTTCAGCAGGATTAAAAACATCATCCCATTCATCATCTTCATTAATTCCATTTCCGCTTGCAGCTCTTGCAGCTTCGATATTATGATTTGTTTGTTTTGATTCTTGTCCATTAAACTCTTGAAATGATTTATAAGTTCCTAATTCAGCAATTAATAGTTTAATAATCTTCACAGGAGCAGGTATACTTGAATATTCAATTGGTTTATTTTTTGCTCGAGATCTTGTCATTATCAAACCTGCAGTTGATTTATCAACGATTATATCACCTTTAACTAAAATTGATTCAATCCTTTGATCGTGGAGATTATATAATATAATTAACGCTTTAACGCTCAATCTAATTTCATCAACTCCTCTAAATGCATCAAAGCATTCAAGCCATGCTTGCATTACTATATTTATTCCAGATACTCCTCCCGGAAGTTCTGTATCTGCTAAGAAGTTAATAACTCCATCTGGATTAAGAACTGTTAAATTGGCAAATACAACTATTAGATTTTGAACAAATAATGGATTTTTGGCTGAAACAAGTCGTCCAGCTGTCGCTGTTAATAATTGCCCTAATAAATCACCTAAATCACGACCATACTTCACCAATTAGCATAAACTCTCATTATCTTTTCTTCTTTTCATAAAACTCACTTTATTAACAACAGCTGTAACAGTAGTTCCAACAGACATTGCACAAGTTTCATCAATTTCCGGATTAAGCAATTTAGCAACAATATCAAGTACGGTTTCAACACCGGATTTCCCATGTTTGACGTCTCTATAGTTTGCAACTTGATCTGGATCATGCTCGACTAATTGTGCGATTAGTTCACTTCCATACTATATTTGAAATACCGTTAGAATAATGAGATGAATTTGAATTGAGAAAATTCGCGTACTTGTAGGATCTCATAATCATCTGTGAACATGAGTAGTGATGATATATCTGGTAATATATACCCAACCAGATCAGCTGGTAACGGTGATGGTGCATGTGTGACTAGAATCGCCAATAAATTCACAATGAGCTACAACTTGTCAGAAAGATACCATAAATCTGTATAAATGATGATACTTACAGATTGATCAGTAGCTTGATCTTCCTCGGGTTGAGTAATAATTTTCGACATTAAAGGTGGAACAGCAGATTCACAGAACAAATGATAGTCATTTTCCGATAAGTTTTCTGCGAAGTATGTAAATGCATCAAACGTATCACTTGTAAGACCAACATTTGCGGAATCAACTTCAGCAGCTCGAAATAATAACTGAATAATACCAGATTCAGGTAAAACAGCTAATTGAGGACTTATTTTAATTGCTTCTTCAAGTGCCGTTATTAATAATGTTGGAGTTTCATCTGATGCTTCATCAATCAAACTATTAACTGCTTGGACAATTGCAAGTTGAGTTTCTCGATGACCTTGTCGACGTAATATTGTTTGAAATCGTTGCACTGATAGTAAACATCCTGCTCGAACAATAAAACTACTATCTTTTGATCCCATTTCTAGAATCCGATTATACATATTATCTGCATCTCCTGATGGTTCCAATATTTCACGTGCATACACACATAAAGATGCAGTTAAAATACAAGATCTAAATCTTAAGAAATCATTAGGAGAAGCAAGACATTGACCGAGAATAGATGCTAAATTAGCAGGAGCGTCTGATTTTGAAAATGATGAACTACTAGATCGATCTTCATTAATTAGCGTTTCAAGCATAAACATTGAAGATTCTAACATTCGTTCATCACATGGACTTGAAGATGCAAGTGAAACTGTTTTATCCACGAGGAGATTTATCAAGTTTTCTGACATGAAATTTCCCGCTTCAAGTAATAAATCCGCAGCAGCAGTACGACATAGATATTTAGTTGATAATGATAACTCCTCAGTGACGAATAAGTTTTCTTCTTCTTTATAATCTTCTTCGTCATCAAATGCAATTTGACCCATTGAAATCATAAAATCAACAAATTGTTCAGCGTTTGCACCTGATTTAAAAAAACTCTGAATTGATTTCTTCATAATTATTGTTCTTATAAATTCCATCTCTTCTAACGGCAATGATTTAATTATTGGTGCAACACTGTCTGGATCAGAAAAATCAATCCCTGAACTTGCATTAGTATATACTGTAGAATATAACTCAATAGTATTCCCTAAATCAGACCAAACACTAGGAAATACATGCTCAATTAAAGGGCCTTGAGCTTGTTTTGGGAATGTAGCAAATATTTGCTGGGCAGCTTTAACTGAATTAATTTTAAGTAATATAATACCATCATCTTTTAATACTTCTGAAACAGCATTCTGTGGAATTATATTTTGTATTAAATTTGCCCATGAGCCAATCATTGACTCTGCAAATGGAATTGTACTTTGTCGATGCTCGGTTTCTACTTGATCAAAAAAATTAACTGCTACTCGAAATGTTTCCATTGCTTCTGCTCTGGTTTTAAGATCAAGCTGTATGAAGTTTAGTAACTTACTCGAAATTTGACGATGGTGAATAACTTACAGAATTTGTGGAGATCACATAAAATAAAGCTTCAAATACTGGTACTGCTATTGATGAAAATTGATCTAAAGTAAGACAGCTATCCAGCATTTCTATTAAAATATCAGCAGTTGCATAATACATTTTCATATCAATGCACATACCTTTTAAAATCAATAACGCGCCCATCACAGTATGTGACCCAGAAGCCTTTAACATCTCCATAACCCCCGGAAATAAATCCGGCCATTCATCAGGGAAATCTGTACTTGCAATTCGAGCTACCAAATTTGCAGAAAGTCCACGTAATTTACTTTCAGGAGAATGCATGATTCTGAATAATTGCTGCCGAACAATCATTTTAACATCTTGAGATAATGGAATTCCTATAAATTCATCGAATTGTAATGACCACGTTCTATTAACAGTATGTTTTAAAATTAATAATGATAATTGTTGCATTGGTAATGCGAATTCATTGGATGATGATATATTTACTAACGCGGTCGCAAGATCATCTGCTCTTGAATTTTGCAACTCACGTAATTGAGCTTCTGCATTTGATCGCGTAACATGATCGGATACTTGTGTTGCATTTAAAAGTTGTGCTATTTCATGCTCCATTGCTATCCATATGCGATTTTTCAAATTAATCTGTTTGATTGAATAAGGCGTTGTTCAAAGCGTCTGTGAAAGCGGGGTGAGATGAGATTGTCAAAGTGCTGGCGGGGCGCGCGGCTGACGCGTGAACGCGTCTTTGCGATTTTTGTTCTTTACACGTTCCTTTAATATGGTCCTTTAAATACCGTGAAACAAAACCAAATTAGTGGGTGCTATTATCCCCAATATATCTTTTGGATGCTGCCACGGCGACCAAAATCAAAGAGTCCGCGGCAGGTCCCGTCTTCTCATGATCCAGCTACAACACCGCAAATCGAATCCAGCAGCTGTATTATCGAGGGATTGAGTACTATGGCAGTAACCTAATAAAATGATGTCAACAACTCGCAAATCAACAACTCCAACCTGGACATTTTCTGAATTTCTCTCATTATACGCTGAATTTTTAATAGTCAGTTCGCATACAATATTATTTGAACGAGGATTATATCCTCAAGAATCATTTACACTAGTTCGGAAATATAATTTACCTATAAGACAATCAAGACATCCCGAGGTTTGCGAATGGATTAAAAATGCTATTAGTGCTTGTATGGAACATGTTAGAGTTGTGAGTATTGAAATACTTGTACTTAAATTTTGATTAATGCTGATACTGTATCGAATAATAGGGAGAGGTTGCAAAGATATCTTTGGTGATTATATCTCCAACAGATGTACCATTGGAACGAGTTATATTTGATATAACATCATTTCCAACAATGCCAACACGAGATCACGATAAGAATATTGAAAATTTAAGATTATTGAGATCAGACCTTGAAGAACAATTTAGAGCATGTATAATGCAGCTTACAATGACATGTAAAGAATTAGGTAACCTTCCAACAGAATGTGCATATACAATTACAATTGAACTTCATGATGAAAGTTCAGCTCCAACTGGTCATGATTCATTATGGATTCCAACTGAATCTCAACCTTCTGATAAAAGTGGCTCAATTATCGGATTACCTGGTACGCAGCCTGTTTCATTATCTGAACGTTCGAATAATGGACCACCAAAGTCGAGACCTCTGAGACATGTTTTAATGGGTCCATTGAGTTTTGATATCTGGATTGAAGAATCTAAAGCTAAAGGTAAATTACCTGAATGATTACAGTATATGAAATAGTTTTATGAGATGTTTGAAATGAACAATGGTATTATATACTCCAAGGTTAGAAATAACAAAAACACCAGGTACACTCTATGTGATGCTAAATTTTATTTTTCTGAATCAATAAAATGCCAACCAACGGAATTAAATGATGATGTACAAATATGCATATATATCTATGGTAATCCCAGAATAGCTTTACAGTTTTCGTAGACAACGTAACTTATACTAACAGCCGGAGCAACTTTTAATAAGTTTGGAACTAATCCACGAAGCATTCCTCTATATCCTTCATTTTTAACCGTCTTGGCAAATACATCATACATTCCAGTATATGTTTGTGGATGCGCTGCAGTGCCTTGTGCTTGTAATCTTGTTCTGAGGAAATTAACTGGATATACAACCGAGGCACCAAAACTACCACTAAGAGCACCCATTGTCAGAACAGTCATATTTCCAATCTTGACTTCGCGTTCTGGAATATTATGTTGAACGGCAGTAGCTTTAATGTACGCTCGTTTCATTACTTCAAAGGTACCGAGATCAAGTGCAGCATATGGGAAAATACCACCAATTCCTAGAATAATACCTCGGTAATATCCTGCAATACCACCTGTTGCCCACATTAATTTTGCTGTGTTGGTCATCAATGCGCGTCCTCTTAATTCACTTGATTCCGCTTCACATTGAACACGGCTATTTGATCGTTAGTTATGAATAAATTAGTATTTTTTTTAGAAGACACTCACAATTTAAGTGTATCAACCGGATAAACGGCGAATTGCGAGACCGCACCACCGATACCACCAGCTAAAAATGACGATATCCCAGACATTTGATCAACTGTAGTTCCTTCTAATTTAGCAAATGCACGTTTTGATGCTTCGAACGATGCAAATTTTATAGCTGATTCAGGAAAGACTTTAAGAATATTTAGTCTGTATATCGGTTAGTACTCAATAATCGTTGATTGTTATTATTCATGATAACAACACTTACCCATTCCCCACAAAGAAATTTGTAAACCCACCATGTCTCCAAATTGTTATTGCAGCTTGAATCAATGGACTTTTAGATAAAGCCGAGCCTTTTAACTCGTTTTTAACAGCATGAGCAGCAGCTTTTGCAGCAGCTTCAGTTGCTGTTGTAGCAGGTTTCCCAGATGTTGCGATTAAATAAACTTTTAACCGATCAAATGGAGCAGTTGCAGTTCTTGATATAGCACCTGCAATTCCACCTGATACAAAATATCCAATTCCTTGTAATGCATCATCACTTAAAAATACATCACCATCAGGTGTAATTGCCAACCTATCAATAAAATAACTATATGCAGCACGAATACTTAAATCATCTACTGGAATGAAAAGCATAAACTCCCGAAAATCACTAAATGATATTGTACCGTCTCTATCACGGTCCATTAAATCGAAAAATTCATTCAATCGATTCGGTGATACTTTGAGGCCACCTGAATTTAATGCTGCTGCAACTTCAGTTTTATCAAGATGTCCGTTATGATCTTTATCGACGGATTGAAATAATTGCCATAAATGCTGTTCTGTTGTATTGACAAATTGTAAAAATTCTGAGCACTAGAAAATAATAAAATTCAAAATTGAAAATCAGAATCGAGTTCAGTGAAATATCACAAGTAAAAAATAATTCACACCTGTATCCTTCCATCACCTGATTTATCTAAATATGCAATGATTTCTGAAGTAATTCCATCAGCCGATTCGAGTGCTAGAATGAGTGTATTGTCAGAGACATTGAACAATAAAACAGCGTATAATCGAAAAGTGAGACATACGATGATTGACTCTCCGAAAGCCAGCTTCGAGAGATTCCTTATCAATGTAGCCTTGTTTCCGAACATCCAGTCTATCGAATAATCGTTGTGCACTCTCCTCACGACTGAGTGGTGTATTCTTTTTATCTGGACTCATCATAGAGAGAAGCACTGATCGTGATTGTGGCAGAAGCAACCAAACTATGTGGCAGAGCACTGCTCGGTGGTGACCTGTTAAACCGGAACTGTCGGACGATCTTGGCGAGTTGATGAGCTGGAACCGATCAGCGCATTATCCAAGACAGACTGTGGTTGGTGATACTGAATTCTCGGTCAATCAGTCTATCTCTATACTCCCTTTATTGTTGCGTGCCTTATATGGCAAATGACGGTGAAGTCAGCGGTGGCTGGCGACTCGCAGTCGTTGAACGGCCGAGTAAAGCCGAGTGTTGAGGCGACGTGAAAGTTGAGTGAGATTTTAGGGGCGCGACACGCGTGAAGGCGTGTGCGGCTGAAAGAAGAGGGTGTCGGCCGGGTAACGCGGTCATTGTCGACTGGAGTTTCCGCCGTCAGCACGTTGTTCTGGTTCAGATCCTGAACAGCACGGAATCTTGCCGTGCCGCTATGGATCATTTCTGGTTGGGATGTTGTTTTGTGCTCGGAAATGCTGGCCTGGCAGTCGGTCAACGGGTGCACCCGATGCCAGAGTGGGCCGTTAGGCGATATACATACAGTATACACTGTGCAAACCAAAGTTGCGAACGTAGACCAGGATGCTGGATCGCAGCTGTAGCTGGCTGCACCGTATCACTGCACACATGTGACGACAACGCGCCAATGCCCGCAGCCGTGGTGCGGATCACGATCCACGAGCTCGCCAGCTAGCCTAGCCGTAGCAGGCCGACAGGACCGCGCCGAGGACGGTTTCGGTCGTACTTGGACGGGCTGTACAGTTCTGTATTGGGCCAGGGCGAGGGCACGCGTGACGGTCGCGTGGCGCTGCGGCGCGCCCGGAAAACGCTGGCGCACAACAAACAACCCGAAGCGGCAGTTTCTGCAGTGTGTCGGTCTCCGCCGCGCGTCGCAGCCCCAGCAACCGCTGTTGCTCTGCTAACAGATTGGGACACCGCCTGCTGACTTGTTCGGTTGTTCCACGCCCGTGGATCTCGACTGCTCCGCCTGCTCTCCGCCTTCGCGAGCATATATACGCCCTTGATCCCGCCCCGTCCAGCACGTCTGCGCTGCTGCTTGTGTTTGCTTATCGGCCCCGCAGGCGCACCGCACACAACAACACACATCGCGTGTTGCGTGCACGGGTATATATATTCTCTGCGCAGCAGGCACAACCGACGTACACGGCCTCACTGCCGAGTCTCGACTCTGTCCACTCGCCGCCTCGCACCTTGCCACCATCGCCTGAACGCAGTCCCTGCATCCTGCAGCAGCGTTCTCCTGTCCACTTGACTGCATATTATTTTCGCTAAGTCCTTAGACTTGCGTGCATAGTTAAGGATTCCCAGCTACCGGCTGCGTTCTGACGCTGTCGAAGCACGCAAATCACTGACTCGAAACGTGCATGCATATCTTCTTCCACAGGCGTTAATTCTTGATCTGACTCGTCGTCTGTATCATGCCAGTAACAAGAGCAGCCACAAAGGCTGCCAGTTCAGGTGAAGTGCTTAATGCAAATGCTGCACAACAAGGTGAGTTTTGTTGTTGTCTATTGTGTTTTCTATGCTGTTGTTTAACTTTCTAACTAATTTGTTTTTTATTTCTTACTCAGATGCACACCATCCAAGGCGCACAAGGAACGCAAAAAATAGCAAGCGAATGTCACTCGTTGATAACATTTCGCTTCTCAACAGGTCTTCTCGAAGTTCAAGTTCATTGAGTGTCAAGACTGATTTAGATCAGTCTCAACGACGAAAGAAATCTTCAGGAAGTCGACTTAGTGAAATGATCATCGCTGCTACAGCTACTGCCACGACGACTCTGACTCCACAGAAGGTCAAGCGCAAAAGTAGCACTGCTGATGAGAGCGGTAACGAGAGCTCTGACTCGTTCGAGAAGAACATCATTTGGTCAGCAAAGAAGGAACGGCAAAAACAAATGCGCCTTCAAGTCCAACCTGTTACTGTTGTCACTGAACCTGTTCAAGAAGTTCAACTTACTAGGCAACCAAGTCCTGTCTCTGTCGCCAGCGTGAGTCCTGGCGCTTCGGATGCAAAAATCTCGTACTCGCCTATCCTGGCATCTGTTCTTGCACAGGGATTAAACGACTCGTCAGAGGACGTGAAAGAGGTACGAGCACTAATTTTACGATCATGCTGCAACGATACTAACTCGTCTCTAGAACAAGGACCCGCGAACACCAAACAAGGCAAAGTCTGGATCTCGTCTCGAGAATGAACAATCTCGGGCTGGCTCACTGCAAGCAGCCAAGTCACTTGGACAATCTACAAGCAGAACAGCACGTACACAAGATCAAGCCAGTCAACCTACGCCAAGGGCACGGACACAGGCCAGCAGACAGAACTCAACTGCGCAACCACCGTCCAGTGCCAAAAAGACACCATCAGCTAGAAAACCAACTGAGCCAATTCCATTCTCGTTTTTGAATCGCCAAAGTCGTCAGATCAATACGCAATCAAGTGATTCACCGAATGATCCACGCAGTGGCAGTTCTGCAACTGCACAAAGTGCATCTACTGGTGGAGCGCCTCCACGCACGCTACAGAAGAAACGCAGTGCACTGTTTGAGCGGGAAAAGGTGGTGCGGAAGTCTGTGAGTAACTTGAGTTTGCGGAGCCAGTACTCGGTTAAGAACGAAGCACTGGCAGAACCTGCCGGAAGAGCTGCAACACCTGTGAACGCCAGCAGCGCCAGTGTGATGCGAAATACAAAAGACCGCACACAGCAGTCACTCAAGTCTGCTGCAGCCAACGAAGCACAACGACCACCATCTCGACGGTCGTTTCTCTCGTCACTGTCGTTTTCTCGCTCAATGTCGAACTTGAAAAAGATCGCGGCAGGCGAAAGTCGCATTACCTCGGGAGGACCAGGCAAGAACATGGCGGGAAATCGGCGTGCGGCAGTGTATGAGAGCGCTGCTATAAAGGAGGAGACGCAGAGTGTGGATGAGCGCAGTGTCGAGGCGGTGGTTGCAAGTGCTGATGAGAGCGGTGAAGTTGTTGAAGCTGTTCGTGAAGCACCGCTGTTGCCTGCCGAGTCCGCGATGGAGGGCGTCGAGACGAACTCGCCCAACACGTCTGTGCGGTCGCCGGAGATTGTCGCGACGATGGAGGAGCTGACGATCACGAAGGAGCAGCAGATCGCAAAGGCACCGTCACCTGCACCCGCAGCCAGCATGGAGCAGGTGCGCCAGGCGGCGTTCGAGGCCGGGCAGAAGACGATTGGCCAGTGGGCCGCGAGCCGGATGGGACGGCGGGGGAAGCGGGGAGCAGCGGTCGAGCAGGGCCGGGGAGCGCAGAGTCACTAGCGACGCGCTGAGGAGGCGCGGGCGTAATAATTAATTCCATTCGCCTGTACTGAGTGAAGCACTGCAGCGCAGCACTGTAATGTAGAAGGCCAAGCGGCACTGCCAGCACCGAGCACGCGCTTGCTCTCTGCTTCCCCTCAAAGGGCAGTGCCGCCGGCGCACGCAGCTGGTTGCAGCCTGTCGCTGACTCGCTGGCGGCTGCGGCGACTGCGGCGGTCCGGCGTTAGCGGCCGTAGCGGCACTGCAGCAGCCAAGTGCGGGGCCCTGCAGCCAAGAGCCCCCCCCAGCAGCGAGGGAGCGCAAGTCCAGCGGTGCGTTTCGCTGCGTTTACTGTGCTGGACTCCAGCCTTGACTCCGGCCCCGTGTCTGCGGTCCGTCGTTCCGCCTGCCTACCGCGTGCCCTGCCGGGCTCCCTATAAATGGCCCCTTCCCCGCCGCCTCCTCCTCCCCGCGTTCCCCGCAATTCTGCTGCTGCTGCTGCTGCTGCTGCTCATCGCTCTGCTCGTCCTTTCTGCGCCGCTCGTTCGCTCCGCACGTCTCCACAATGGCTCCCCTTCGCATTGGTATCCTCGGTACCGGCGTAAGTGCCCCTCCTGCATTGTTCAATCGCCTGTTCGTCTGTTCGAACACCCGTGCATTGTTCAAGCACAATGGCCTGCCCCACTGCTCAATTCGTCCGCTGACACACGCCCCCCCCCTGACAGATCTTTGCCACCATGAACCACTACCCGGCAATTGCCACCATCCCCGGCTTCCAGGTCACCGCCTGTGCCAACCGTTCCTCTGAGAAGGCTCTCAAGTTCGCCAAGGAGGTCGCCAACCTCCCCGAGGAGAAGGTCTACTCTTCCATTGAGGAGCTGCTCAAGGACGACGAAGTCGATGTCATCGATGCTCTCCTTCCTACCCAATTCATGCTTGACGCCGTCAAGAAGTCTCTTGCTGCTGGAAAGCCAATTGCCATCGAGAAGCCTCTTGCTGCTACTCTCCCACAGGCACGTGAGCTTGTCAAGATCACCAGCGAATCAGACATCCCAGTTATCGTTCTCGAGAACTGCGTTTACTTCAGCGCTCTTGACGACATAAAGCCATTGTTACCCAAGATTGGAAACGTCTTGTACTTTGCTTTCCACGTTAACTTACCTTTCGACAAGTCCAGTGTTTGGCATCAAACTTGGTGGCGCCAGAAGCCCGAACACATTGGAGGATTCTTGTCCGGTATGTCAATGCTTAAACTTAATTGATCCTCAATTGTCTGCACGTAACTAACTTTTATAATAGACGGTGGTGTTCACCAAATTGCCTTCCTTACCGAGCTTCTCGGAAAGGTCAAGACTGTATGTGTTCTTACACCTCTTACAAACGATAAACTGTTAAGTATGAGACACTAACTCGCTGGCTATAGGTCGCTGCTACCACTACCCAAGCTCAGGAGATGAGCGGTGACGTCGACACTCTTTCCTCAGTCATGACCATGGAGTCGGGTGCCCATGGTACCTTCACCTTCTCACTCGGTGCTGCTCCGCCATTAGTTTGCAAGCTTACCATCCACGGTAGCGAGGGAACTCTTGATTGGATTCCATTTCAACGTGGAACCGCTGGAGAAATCACTCTCTACACATACGACAAGCCTGAGGGTGAGAGCATTCCTGTTACTCCCACTCTTCACAATGGTGCCAAGGCTGAGTTCGAGAACTTCTTGGAGGCAATTGAGAAGAAGGACAAGTCTCTTATCCGCGTCTTACCTGAGAAGGCTTTCCACCATTTCGCAGTCATTGTCGCTGCTGTTGAGAGTTCAAATGAGGGTGGTGTCCCTAAGGTTGTTGAGTCTCCTTAGATTATCTATTGAGGCATTTCAATTTTGGTGTACTTTGCATTTTCATTTTGTTAGTATGCGAGTTAAATGTTACCAGGCCCTCTATACAAAAATAAATTACTTTTGATCTATGATACAGTTACATTAACAAAGCATTAAAATCTATACTTTCTTCCTTTGTCGCCTACTTTTCGATACATCCACCAACGCAGAACTTTTATCTTGGCCAACAAACGACGCATGTGCATTACCTTGTGTCATTTCATGTGCCACATTAACAATTCCACTTGTAATAAATCCACGAGCAATCGCACCGCCTGCACTTGCAATAATAGGCATCCCAATCATTGCTTTAACATCTTCACGTAATCTTGATAATGTAATTCTAACTCTTTCTCGTTCTTTAGATGACATGTTTCCAACACTATCATTATCTGCCATTGCTGCAGAGACCAATGCACTTTCACCATCTTCTTCTTCATTCTCAACTCCCAAAATCTCATCTGCATCTGAATCATCTAATCCTAAATCCGCAGCACCTTGTCTTAACAGTGCGTTATCGCCTGATCCACTTTTCTTCTTCTTATTCTGTTGTTTCTTTTGACCTCCATTACTTGCACCAATCCCAGCAAGTTCATCTTCTAATTCACAAATTTCCCTAACACTTTCAACTCTTTTTGATAACTGTTTAATAGCATATGGATCACAATCCACATGTTTAAATTCTTTTTCATTCTTTCCTAATCTCTGCTCTAGTTGTCTTAATTGTGTGCGTTCACTCCTTGCACATAATGCCATTGCAACACCTTGATCGTTACCTCGAGCAGTTCTGCCTGATCTATGAACATACATATCTGGAGTACGAGGTAAGTGATAATGAACTACATGTTGAACATGAGGAATATCAAGACCGCGAGCTGCAACATCTGTTGAAACTAAGACTGCTTCTTCGCTTGATTTAAATCTTTCAACTGTTTTTAATCGTTGTTTTTGAAGCATATGAGAATGAAATCCATATGCTGTTAATCCTAATTCACGTAGCATTCGTGCAATTCGTTTCACTGCATCGATACTGTTGACAAATACAATAGTTCGACCTGGATATCTCAAAATGAAGTAATACAAATATAAATCCTGCAAGATTATTAGTAACTCACTCATTCAGCTCACTCAACCATAAATCGTAAAGCACACACCTTTTCCATTGCATCACAAATCATAATACCTTCCACAACTTCATGTTTCACAGCTACATCAGGATTCACATCCACGAATTTCGGTTTTCCTTCTCTAAAATTCGTTCTATCAAGCAAATAATCCATTGTATTTTCTTTTTCATTGTCTTCTCCATTTGACTGTTTTCCGTTTGTAACTGCTTTCTTTCCTTTTTTACTTTGTTGTCCCATTGAAGTTCCTTTACCTGATGCCAATTTCCTTGTTAAATCTTTAGCAAATGTAGCTGAGAATACTAACGTCTGACGTCTTGCAGGAGCAGATGACCGTTTTCTTCGTTTACTTTGACCTTCACTTTCGTCATCTGAATCGTCATCACCATTTTGTCCAATCATATCCAGAATTTCATTTAATTCTTTGAAATGACCTTCTTGTAGCATTCTATCAGCTTCATCCAACACTAAAATTTCAACTTTCCTTAACCATGGCAATAATCCTTCTGTATCTGTTGTTAACAATTCATGCATTCGTCCTGGCGTTGCAACAATCACATCTGGTCCATATCCTAACACTCTTTGTTGTTTCTGAATAGCTAATCCACCTGTAATTGAAACTATATTAGCTCCGGTATGTTTAGCTACAACATTAATATGTTCACTAATTTGTTGAACTAGTTCTCTTGTAGGTGCAAATATTAATGCAGTAGGAGGTCTTGATCGTTTTATTTTATTTTCTTCACTTGTAGAGCTTTGAGTCAAAGTAACCGGCGACGATAAATATCTTTCAAGAATTCCAATTCCAAACGCAAGTGTTTTACCTGATCCAGTAGCTGCTTTTCCAACCACATCATGCCCCTGAATAATCAATGGGATTGCTTGTTTTTGAATTTCAGTCGGTGATGTAAATTTAAGTTCTTTCAATGCTCGTAAAACTGAATCGGATATAGAACATTCTGAATTGCCATTTTCAGTATTCGTCCATCTCCATTCAGGTAAGATAACTTCTTCTTCATCTGGATTTAGCCCAGTGAATTTTACTGCTTTCGCAGCTGTATTTTCAACTTTCGCTTTCTTATCTTTCTTCTCTCTCTTTTCCTTCTTATCTCCATTCTTCTTTATATTCTCATCCTTCTCCTCTTCAGCCACCACCTCCTCCTCCTTCTCCTCAACTTCGCTCCTAACAATCCCACTCTTCTTAAACTTCGCAATCCTATTCCCACTTCCTTCATACTCAACAGCAACGCCATCCAACTCTTCAAAATCCATTAACCCTTCTAAATCTCCAACTCTTTCCGGTAATTTTACTTTCTTCCATGTCATTTTCTTGATATCCACAAATTCAGGTTCTCTTGAAAGTTCCTTTGATGATGCAGTTGAAACTTCATTCTTGTTGACTTGTTTGCCTGATTTGGCAATTTTAGAGGGACCACCCCGGGATGCGGAAGACCCGCTGGATGCCTTTCGTTTCATTTTTAATGTAATTGTGAAAGGAGGTAACTAGTAACAGTCACTGATACTTTCCAATACAACGATCATAAAATCAAGTTTACCAATTAGCACTTTAACAGCACCTCCGCTACAAATTTTTTTGAACGCAGAACACAGACAAAACTCCCAATTTCAAATTCCAATTGAGCCGCATTGTCTACTATTCGTACAAAACCCATTTAGTAGAGATGTGCATATATTTGCTTACAACTATTTACTTCAAATTGAGGTAAGGGTTATTGCGTCGGCGCCGACGGCACCGTTTAGAATCGAGAAAAGAATGCCGGCGCTCTGCGGATTCGTACAAACATAATCAACGAAGCACCGATAATCATGAATCCACCTGCGAGTGCCATTCCGCCCATCCATCTGGAATCATTCTCACCGTTTCCAATTATTGCGCCAAAAATCGGGATTCCAACAAGTACAGCTACACTTCCCAAACTAAAAGAAATTCCAATTCGAATTCCAATATCTTGAATCTTTGAAACTTGAGCGATACATGGTGGCATTGTCGATATGAATGCACCTGAGAAAATACCATTTAAAATTGCGAATATAACGTATGGTGGAAGTGACCGCGACGGAATCCAAATTGATAGTGTTACAATTGCTGTTCCTGTTACTGAAAATACAGTCAGATTGAAACGACCTAATCGATCTGCTAATATTCCCATTGAAATACGCGACAGTAAACTGGATGCATTAAGAATTGATACCAGGTAAATTGACATGTCGGAAGAGATATTGAAATGTTGTGCACTGGTGGTTATGAAATCAAATGGAATAAACATTCCAAAAAATGTACATACGATTCCAAGTGATAGAACCATGTAATCGATATCAGCAAAGTGCGGTGTTACATCACTAATTCGTATCATTTTAAAGCCATGATGTGTATTATTTGAAGTAACGGTTATAATAGCGAATATTTGAAGTCCTAGAATCAAAAAGGCGCACGATCGCATTGTCCATCCAAAAGATGTTTGTTCAGACAATCGTCTCACTATTACTGGAAATAACGTACCACCGAGACTTGAACCGGCTGCAGAAAGTCCGTTTGCAAAACCACGTTTTTTCAAAAAGTATGTGGAAAGCGACGATATTGCTGCATAAAATATACATGCTGCTCCAATTGGTGAGATTATTGCTTGCGTGACTAGAATTGCTGCATAACTCTTGGAAATCGAAGCCATCATTAAACCTAAAACGTGAAGAAAAGTGCCGACTATTAGAAGTGGCTTTGGACCTGATGTATCGAATATACGGCCCACAAACTGTTCATGTCAGTTATCTAGTTAAAATGAGTTTGAAGTGCTTTGACTTACTATACCACTGAAGAACATCAAGAAGATTTGAATAGATGGAATCCAACCTATTGCGGAAGCCGAGTACTCACGTAACTGATTATGTTCATAATACTCTTGAAATACACCGATTGCATTAGACCATCCATACGAGCTAAACATGCAGCAAGCTGATCCTGCGACCGTCAACCAAGCTCGATGACCACCTTCAGGAAAGATGTGAGCTGCAGGAGGAGTTGGTGCTGGTACTTGAGATGGTGATTCAGGTTGAACGGGCTGTTTCTCAGCTTTCTCAAGGTCTCCTGAAGGAACCGGCTGAATCAAGCCTGGATTTGCAATGATTGACTGTACATCACCATTGAGAACTTGATCGTTCTGCGAAGGCAGTTGGGTAGTGTCGATTTGTTGCTTGCTCATTGTGTTCATGCTTGACTGCAATGAATGATCTCTGTACGTATGATCTACTAATCTCTGGGCGGGACCTACATGCCCTCGTGCGCATCACCTACATTTATATCATTTCGTTTTCGCTGATTCCGCGTGGGTATTGCCCTCTGTAAGAGCAATGAGCGCTATACGGGCGTGCATCACTGGATCAAAGTCCGTTGATCCCGAGTAAAATCGCTAACGATCTGATATCGGATCAGTCGGCAGTGAGTCTCGGCCTGAATGGAGTTTCAATCATTGCTTCATTGGCATGCCTCCGAGGACAGAAGTAGCCCAGGTGCATATACGAGAGTAGGCACGAGTGACGAGAGCACGAATTTGCCCTCGGAAACAAACGCGAGGTACCCAAAACGGACTAAACTCCGAACCCGACAAGGCCAGCTGCGTCACGCAAACACTCACGTGATCAATCTTCACCGCAACGGAAATTCCGACGGCCACTGCCGAGCTTCAATTTGGTACTCCTTATTCCGTCCTACTTATCGAGCTATCACCGTCTCTACAACTGCCCGGTCTTTGTTTAATTAGCTCTCGTCAATTCAACTTTCAGCTCATTCAGCCAGACCGGCTCGGCCAGTGGTGCCGTGCTTGTCTACAAAGCTTGCCGTGTCACGTCCTCTATTTTAGCCGACATCAGCGTTTCAAGCGCGTCGTCTGCTACTTTCAATCACATATCTCGCCTTGAGTAACGATACATAATATAAGGCGGTGCTCGGTTACGACCGTCGTCATTTGAAATGGCGACACCGCTTCTGTCAGTGTTACGAGGAAATTCACCTGTTGATGATAAATCCAAGGATGGTTCCAAATCTAGTAATAAGATTAGTAAAAGCCTTGTGACTTCTGGGTCTGCTAATATCGATGTTATTCTTGGTACTGCCGGATTTGGTGAACATGGACGGATTACTACATTGCAATTTGCAAAAGAAATCGTAGATACTTTTGGTGCAACTGGACATAAAGCTCTTGATACTGCGTATATTTATCCAGGTGGTTTCGAAGGAGAATCTGAGACTTATCTTGGTGAGTTAGAAGTTACTTCAAATGGATTTTTAATTGATACAAAAGTTCGTTCATTTGAAAGTGGTGCACATACACCAGAGTCAATTTTCGCGTCAATGGAATTACAGCTCAAACGTTTAAAAGTTGAGAAAGTTCGTACTCTTTACTTGCATTGTCCTGATCGCAGTACTCCCTACAAAGATACATTACGCGCAATGGATAAATTACATAAACAAGGAAGATTTGAACGGTTTGGATTATCGAATTTCTTACCATCAGAGGTTGAAACTTTTGTTGAGTTTGCTGAACGATATGGTTGGATTAGACCTACGGTTTATCAAGGTCATTATAATATGGTATTTCGGAAGAATGAAACAGAGTTATTCCCTCTTTTACGGAAGCATGATATTAGCTTTTTTGCATACAGGTTTGTGTTAGTCTTTATTTAGTATAATGTTCTGTGCTAACTTGAACTAGTCCTCTTGCTGCCGGCTTCTTCTCTAACGTGCAACGCGGAAGCGAACCAGGTGCGGGATCTCGTTTCGATGGTAATACAAGATTAGGACGAATTTATCAAGAACGATATTTCAAAGAGCCACTTTGGGACGCAGTTGAAAGGATTGAGAAATTTGGTAAGAAACATAATATATCGAATAATGCAATTGCGTTACGTTGGATAAGATATCATTCGCAATTAGTTAATGGAGACGCGATTATTATTGGTGCGTCAAAACATGAACAAGTTAAGCAATGTCTCGATATGCTTTCTCAAGGTCCTTTGCCGGATGAAATTGTAAACATTGTTAATGAGGTTTGGGAATATATTGAAAAGAATCCTGCAAAGATGAAGTGAGTTCATATACATTACTGATTATAATTCAGCGTGTTATTTTCTTATTTTTGTATTAGTTGACTACGTTATACGATACGAAGCGTATGTACAGACTTTTATTCGGATTACAAGTTTTTGATTATTGTGAATTTGTTATTTGTTCCCTTTGCGTGTTTTGTGTTTTTATTTGATCTCGTGCATAGCTTGCGGATTTGAAGTTGTGTCGTGCATCTTACACATATGTACATTAGTTTGGTTTGTTTCCGTCGCAACTCTCATCTGCTATCATTTATCCGATTTTCCATCTCAACTCTCTAGACACGGTCTCATACAGTACAAGATTTACATAAGTTAACATACAACATAACCGATCCTATAACTCCATAATTTCAACTTTCGCATCTTCCATTGCTTCATTAATTAATTCGACCAATGAATTCCTCCTACTATTTAACTCTTCAATTTGACTATCAAATGAAACTTCAGTTTGCGTAACAGCTTGAACTCTCGTTGATAATAATTTAACAGTAACTTCTAATTTTTCTTTTTCTAAATCTTGAACTTTCCTTATTATCTCTGCGATTACAGTCTGTCCTATTTCATTTAACAACCGCTCTTGCCGTATTATATCGTTTGATAAATCTTGAAATCCTTCTTGTGAGATCCTTATAACCTGTGCAATCTCCGCTGTAGAGACTCTACCTTCAGCATGATCATTTAATGCATCTTCAAATTCATGATAAATTTCCGTTCGTGTTGCTTGTGCTGATGTGAATGCTTTACAATATGTTAAAGCTTGATCTGGATCAGCTACTTCATCCATAATCCCATCTACCTGATGATTTCCATTCGATGTCATTGTGAATTGATTCTAAATAGAAATATGTGAATAAATTATCAAGTTCTGTGGGGATCGATCAAGAATTGGAAATTGAATATAGCGGTGCGGCTCACTCAGTTTTCCCAGCGGTTCAGATCATAATTTCAAACTCGTCGGTCTACTTCTCAACTCAGCTCACGATTCTTGTCTTGCTCTGGTTCTTATTCCAACTGGTCGGTCACTAGCTCGATTACGTCTCGATACGAATTGATATTTCACAATCAAAGTATCATAATATCACACTATTTCAATACGATGGCATCTTCCACTGAGTGTCCAACTTTCCACAGAAGACAACAACAGCTCCACGAACTTTCGAAATTACAAACTGCTCAAACAAAACAAAGCGGCAATCAATCATATTCTCATTTTGCTGTTACAAATAAATCTGCATCCACGCCTCGATCCGCGCGTATTACTGCTACTTCTCAATATAAACAATCACCAAAAACTCTTCTTTCATCCACTGTTTCGCCTGGTGCGACAACTGCAGCTATCGCCGTTACTGGTTGTTCAACTACTCCATCATCGAGTTCACCTATGGCTGGCTCTACTCGTCAAAGTGCAGCTGAAACATCTTTAAACACTCTATGCGGAGTACCTTCGATTGCCCCAAGAGCAGACATGACTGGAAGTAACCACAGTCTCAGTATGCGTGGACATAGAAATTTATTTGATTTTGTACGTCGCGGTGTAGCTGGAAATTCCGCATCAGCTGCCGCAGCAGCTGCAGCAGTCGTTGCAAATTCAAGTGGACAAAATGTACCTCTTCTCCATGGTCGTCAAGCTGCCTCTTCTGCTGGTGCACGTCCTCAACTTACTCGTCAGAATCTAGCAAAGATTCAAAAACTCGATGGATATGCTCGTGTACGTGCATATGCTAATAGCGTTGGACCGCCAACACTTGCGCAAGCTGTTTCATACGATATTTCAACTTTTGATAATGGCTCTGCGGATGAGAAAACCAAAGCAACAGGTTATGTTCCTAAGAAGATTACTCTTGCGTCATTTATAAGAACTATCGAGGATTTAATGCGAACAGATGGTGCATTTGAAGAGTACACTGATATTGTACATGATGTTGAATTTATGAGTCGGATCTTGCAAGCACGGAACGAATATGATATTGCGCTTTATGATGTTTATGCAGCACTTCCACTTATTAGGATTGTTTGCGGAGATCAAATCACTTCACGTTGGAGTATGGCACAAGTTGCAGATTTCACAATTGAGGTACTTCGAAATCATCGTGATCGTTTACCAAAACTTTTACAGTTATACAAGAATGATATGAAGGGGAAATACCCGTCAAATCCATACCCTCCCTATAACTGTAAGGCAAGTCGTCACGTTTCATGTGAGTGTCCTAGAGGTGTTATGCATGGAATTAATATGAATGAACAAGATACGAAGATTCAAAAGATTCTGCACAATCAAGCATCCGCAGCGTACACATTACAGTATTTACAATTACGTGCATTACGAGATTCAGGATTACTTAGTGAAGTGAATTGTAGAACGCTTCCAGGAAAATTGAATATGAGACGCGACACGAAAACTCTACTGGCATTATACCTTGAAACAGAGAAGAAACGTCAAGCAGCTGCGGTTAATCTGTCTCAACCTGGTGCTGGAAATGCAAAACCAATCGGTGAGCCAAGGTCAAAGCTTCAAAAAGCATTTTAAGAGTGAACTAGAGCGCCTTTTTTATTACACTTGAATACCCGACAATCACAGATTGTCGATACCGGAATAGTAGAAATTATCACTGATACTATGATTTGGAATTACATACATACACACACGTTTTTGTATTCTTTACGTTACTTTTCAATAAATCAGTTTTATAAGCTTACTAGAAAAATGCATTAACGCCAGTAATTTGCCTTCCAAGTGCGAGACTAGAAAAAGTTAGTTATACTGTAGAGTTCCAAAAGTAGAGAAAGATTACATACGCATGAATGTCACTCTGTCCCTCATCTAAGGTTAATTGATATGTTAGTCATGTTTGATACTAATGGTAAAGTAGATTTAGCTTACAAGTTTGAGTGACAAATATGTTAGCAGCAATCCTACTGATATGATACTCATCAGCAATTGCATTTCCGCCAAAAATTTCCATGAGTCTATTGTATCATTTGTTAGTAGCTTTAACAAACATATATAACTCTTGCCAACTTACGTTCTAGTATTCTTAAGTGCAGCATCACAATTCCGACGTTTAATCATTCCAATCATTTCAGGTGCAGCTTTTCCTTCATCTTTCAATCTACCAACTTGGACACAAGCAGTTAAACCATACCCAATATCAGTTAACGCTTCAGCCATTTTCTTTTGAATAAGTTGATACTTTGCTAATGGATTTCCCTTGAATTGCTTACGATCAAGTGAATAAGTTCGAGCTAAATCTAACGCTCCTTCAAGTGCTCCCATTGTTCCCCATGCAATACCATATCGTGCACTATTTAAACATGAAAACGGACCCTTAAGTCCTTTGATATCAGGAAACATATTCTCCTTGGGAACTTCAACATCATCCATATTTATCATTCCAGTAATACTAGCTCGAAGTGCAGTCTTTCCTTTAATAGCAGGAGTAGCTAAACCAGGTCCAGCTTTCTCTCTCTCAACGACAAATCCGCGAATCTCTCCATCAAGTTTAGCCCATACAATTAAAATATCAGCAATTGGAGAGTTTGTAATCCAGTTCTTTGCACCATTGAGGAGATAGACTCCCTCTTTTGTTGGATGTGGTCGTGCAGTCGTTTCCATTGATCCAGGATCAGATCCATGGTTTGCTATAAATATGAAATATGTTAGACTGCATTTATTAAAAATAGTAAACGAAATACATACGTTCAGTAAGTCCAAAACAACCAATAAGTTTTCCAGTTGCAAGTTGTGGAATAAGTCGCTCTTTCATTTCTTCAGTTCCAAATTGCTCAATTGGATGCATAACTAAGCTCGATTGTACACTCATGGCAGAACGGTAACCAGAGTCAACACTGTACAATTGAATCATTAGCTTAGATCTCTTTAAACATGACGGTAAAGTGGTGCGTACCGTTCAACCTCACGAGTGATTAACTGTGATAGTTCATTAGTTAGCAAGATACTATTCAACAAAATGAACAGAAACATACGCCTGAAGCAACAGATCCAATTCCAGGACATCCATATCCATCGACAGTAACACCTAGGAACCCCAGTTCACCAAGTTCGAGCATAATATCCATATCGAAATGTTCATTGCGATAAGCATCGACAATCCTGGGCATTAATGAGCCTTGACAGTAACGTCTGGCAGCTTCTGATATTTGTTTTTCATCTTCCGTAAGAAGAGAGTCGAGGAGTAATGGATCTCGCCAGTCAAATGTTGAGACAAGGCGGACAGAGGTGGTGGTGGTGACTGGCGAGGAAAGACGGACACGCTGCCGAAGAGCACAGTGACGACCTGCGCCGAGCAGACGCGACGTGAGTGCTGAAGCCATCCTATACCGGGTTATCAGAAGAAAAAGTGCTTCCAATATATTTACAAAAATGCGGAAATGCAGAGAGGAAATAACAAGGGATTAAATACGCAATTGAGACAACAGCAAACTACGACAAGGCCACAACAAACAGAACCATCTTGAGTGAATCATCCTCGGAACTCTGCGCGGCTCTCGGTTCGATTTGGCTCACTCTGGCGATCCATGAAGTGCGGCGTGCCGACGGCACATCCCGACGACCTAGGACCTATGTACAAAAGATTGTCTTCATGAGCAGACCAGAAAGTAGCTTTTCTTCAGTAGTATATGCATGGTTTTAATACAGAATTTAGTAATTGATCCGAAACACACGGCCTCGACTTGACCATACAGCAATAACACAGTATTTAACAGCGTACGTTCTCAGCAAGCTGACCGTGTAAGAATTCCAAGCTCAGTAGCTATTTTCTTGCATAATTCCTCTTGAATTTCCTTCACAAAAGTGTAGCCTAAATATTGCATCAACTGCGTTCTTCAACGTATCCCTAATGAGTGTCTAGCATTCCGCACGCGTCACAGTTGTTGATTCCCTTTAGCCCATATGTCCAGTAATCGTCGACCGAAATACATAGCTCAAGTGGTGTAATAATAACTATAATTCCAAAGATGAAGGTGTAATAGTGTGTATTTGAATACTGCGTGCAGCCTGTGGCATTGGAAATCACTGAGAAACCTCACATCAGTCCTTTCCAGCCTGAGAGTTTTTGAGCCCAGAAGCTGAATACCAGACAGGAACCCAGAAAGCCGACAACATTGAAAAACTAAATAAAAGATGAGAAAATCATTAAAAGCCCGTAAAACGTAATCTTCATTGCGATAAGGTGTCATACAGCAGTTCGAGAGTAGCGCCGTTCCTCCTCGTCCGAACGGAAAGACGCAAAAATGCGTCGAGGATTGGGGACTGCCTGATTCTCCAATTAGTACACATAAATCATTAAAGCATGTTCAACTGTATTAAACCACTTACCATTTGTCGCGATCAGAGGACTTAATTGGCCAGGATGGCTGCTGGTTCGAACCTTCCAAGGCGGGTACAGTGCCGGATATCGAGTGGACCGAGGGTGTTGTGTGTCAGCGGTTTATCACCCGCGCGGTGCAAGCTAGGCTGCCGGGGCCCACCACCACCACCACCGCACTGCTTCATTATTCCCACCAACATTAAGGCTTCCGGAACCCATCGACGGTGAATTTTTGTCGTTCGCGCTGCGTCTCGGTGATTTTGTGCTACTGATACTTGGTTGCGACTTTTACTTTGTATAGCTATCGCGCTCGGCTGAAGAATCCTATTTTTCGTACGCGACCTGGACATCCAGGGAGTACGTAAACTGTGCACTGTACGTCCACAGAGAGCAGAACACAACGACAAGGCACCGATCTGCCTCGTCAATTAGCATTGGAATTGTATTTATTTTTAAAAAGTCGCGATGCAGGCATCAATTGAGAAGCACATCCGGAGCATCTTCCAGGTTCCACGCAAGGGTGAGTAGCAATGCGAAATGCAATCTATCTTTCGATAAGGTTCAGCTGACGCGCTTTTCTTCACAGGCGAGACCTACGAGCTACGGAGTGGGCTTGTGTCTCAATATGCTTCGGAACGGTATGCGAATAATTAACTGTGGTGATTGGAATACGTGACTAATGTTTGCCTGATCCAGGAAAGATGCCATTCAACGGACAATCGCCGCTATGACACTCAACAAGGACGTGTCGTCATTATTCCCAGATATGCTCAAGAATATTGCGACTCCGGATTTAGAACAAAAGAAACTTGTATATCTTTACTTAATGTTAGTTTATCGACTTGAATTCATTGTTGAATTTCTTACTCACAGTCGCGTTTTGCAGGAACTACGCCAAGACACACCCTGATCTATGTATTCTGGCAGTCAACACATTTGTTCAGGTTAGTGATTTCAGATAACCTAATCAAGAAAATGAATTCAGTTAACTAACATGTATCGATAGGACTCCGAAGATCCAAATCCACTAGTTCGGGCGCTCGCCATACGAACAATGGGATGCATTCGCGTCGACAGAATAATTGATTATATGAAGGAACCACTGATGAAGACATTGAAAGACGAGAGTCCATATGTTCGGAAGACTGCGGCAATTTGCGTTGCCAAATTGTTTGATCTTGATCCGGATCTTGTTGTGGAGAATGGATTTCTGAAAACTTTACAGGAAATGCTAGGTGATGCCAATCCAATGGTTATTGCAAATGCTGTCAGCGCTCTCACCGAGATTCAAGAAGCTGCACCAGAAACAAATGCGTTCATTATTAATCCAAGTATACTGCAAAAGCTTCTTATGGCACTGAACGAGTGTACCGAGTAAGTTTATCTAAGTTCACACTTTTGATCTGCGTTTACTAATCTACTCTTATTAGATGGGGCCGTGTATCAATTCTCACTTCACTAGCTGATTACAAGACCACCGACGTGAGCGAAGCTGAGCATATTTGTGAACGTGTTGTTGCCCAATTTCAACATGTCAATCCAAGTGTTGTCTTAGCTGCCGTCAAAGCAATTCTGTGCCATTTGTATTTGTTAAGCCCAGAATTGCAGAAACAGTACATGGAGAAGATGTCTCCTCCACTTGGTAAGCAGGGCTTTGAATATCTGTTAAAGAACTACTTATTAATTGAATTTAGTTACTCTTGTTGTGTCCGCTTCCGAAGTGCAATACGTTGCTCTGCGTAACATTAATCTCATCCTCCAAAAGTATCCCAACATTCTCAGCAACCATTTCCGGGTGTTCTTCTGCAAATACAATGATCCTCTTTACTTAAAGGTAGAGAAACTTGATATCATGATTCGACTTGCAACTGTTAGTAATGTGGAGGTGTTACTCGGTGAACTTAAAGAGTACGTTCTTTATTATATTTCATAAGTGAATCATGTGCTAATTTAATTGTTAGGTATGCTCTTGAGGTTGATATGGATTTCGTGCGGAGAGCAGTTAAAGCTATTGGACAATGTGCTATCAAGATTGACAGTTCTGCACAACGCTGTGTAAATGTTCTCCTTGATCTTATCGCAACAAAAGTGGATTATGTCGTGCAAGAAGCTGTTATTGTTATGCGGGATATTTTACGTCGTTACCCAGGATACGAAGGTGTTATTCCAACACTTTGCCAAGGTATTGATGATTTAGAAGAACCTGAAGCACGTGCTGCAATGATTTGGATTATTGGTGAATATGCAGCAAAGATTGATAACGCCGAAGAACTTTTATCTGGCTTTATTGATAATTTCACCGATGAACCTACACAGGTTCAATTACAAATTCTCACTGCATCTGTTAAACTTTTCTTAATCAAACCTGATGCTTCACAAGGACTAGTACAAAAAGTACTTCAAATAATTACTAATGAATGCGATAATGCAGATTTACGGGATCGAGCATACATTTACTGGCGATTACTTTCATCAAGCCCACAAACCGCTAAAGAAATCATTTTATCAAAGAAACCTCCAGTTAAGAATGTTGTTCAACATCTTCCCGAACCAGTTCTCGAAGAGCTTTTACGTGAATTATCAACTCTTGCATCAGTATATCATCGACCTGCAGAAACTTTCGTTGGACAAGGTAGATTTGGTGCTGATGCATTACAAAAGAAAGCATTAGAAGAACAAGCTCAACTTGCCGCTGAAGAACCTATTCAAGGTACAACTGGAAAGACAGGAAATCTTGAGAATTTGCTTGATTTGGACTTCGGCGATGAACCTAGTACTCCAAGTGCACTTTCACCTTCATCAGAAGTTCCGCCATTATCACCTGGTTTAATTGCTCCTACTAATGGAATGTCAGGTCTTAGTATATCATCACCACCACCTCAATCAACATCACCTCAACCAAGGAGTAATATTGAAGATTTACTTGGAATGTTTGATTAGGGTTATCTATATATGACAAGAATGAAGAGAAAAGAGGAAGGCAGATGAAAGGGATCTGGAAATGAAGAATGCATGTTTATAAAGTAAATGGTATTTGAAATTTCCTTAACGAAAAGTGGCTTTCCTTTTTTTAATTTTCGTTTTTTCTATACAAGCTAATAAGAGCATGTATCTCAATTTTAGTATAGTACGTTATGTATGTATGTATGTATGTATGTATGTATGTATGTATGTATGTATGTATGAAATGCATGACAAATGAACATATGCATAACTCATATGATAATCGTAATATTGAGTATTGAAAACAAATGTAGACATGTAATGGAATATGAAAAATGTGTAATGTTACATAAAACCGAAAAAGAAAACGCCCATACAGACAAGATATGAGGTACGACAATAACGAAACGACACAATGACAGACTATGAAAACAAAAATCTGCAAACTTATGTACAGTACAAATTAAACAAGTGTGATAAACGAAATATGAATTGTTGAATTGAAAAGGTCATTATAAATGCATGATCATACAGGCAGTCCAAGAACATTACTTTGCTTGCTTTTTCTCCCATTCTTCAGGTGTGAAGTCCTTCTATAAACTAGTAAGTAATTTAATTCATATAGTAACACTGTTTAAACGTGAAATGAAGCGCACCTGAGTGAAAGCGTGAATCTGTGCAATCTCTTCTTTTAGAGCAGCATTAACAAGCCGATGCCGTTTAAGTAAATTTAAACCAGCAAACACAGGCGATACAATAACCACTTCAAAAGCTTGACCACAACCACCTATTTAAAATATTAGTTAATTTTCACTTTTCAAATGAATAATATAGAGCAGAATCCCCACCTGAAATATCAACAACTTCAGTATGAACTGCACTTAAACGCTCGCGAATCGCTCCATCAAGAAATGGAACCTCAATACCACCCTCCTCAGCCATTTTTCAGCCTCTAACACACTCTCGATTTCACTTTATAAAATCAAATGATATTGTGTAAATACCGGTCGTTGAAATTTCCAAAAAGTTGATGGAAAAGAAATTGGTAATCTTAAGATCCTCCACGATCTGATAACAGCTTGAAAATTGGTCAGAGGCTTATAGCACTTGTGCGTGATACTTATGCAGGGGCTGATTTTGACGGCGCTTTGCTGCCGTCGGACCTCACTCGCCAAGAGGATACGATTAAAGTGAGAACGACATTGCCAACACAGGATATATCACAGTTTATCGATTTTCAATGAGTTCGGTTTCAGATATGGCTGTTTCAAGGTCGAAAGCTCTTAAGAGTTTAATTTCCACATGTACGTTTCACCGCTCACTCATTCGAAATAATTGATCTGATCTAATTCTGTACAGTCCAACAATTATTTCCACCAGCATTAGCGGCGAAGTCATGGGATAATACAGGGTTATTACTTGAAGCACCACCTCTTGCTGGATCAAGTAATTCAAAACTCTCTGCAAAAGTATTACTTGCAATTGACCTTACTTTAGCTGTTGCAGCTGAAGCAGTTCAAACCCGTGCGTTACTTGTAATCGCATATCGTGAGTTGACCGTTCACCGTTTTGATAAATATTATTCTAATGGTATAATATAGATCCAATTATATTTAGAGGACTAAAATCAATCACAACAGCAAATACACAACAAAAATCATTAATAACTTTGGCACAAAATGGAATCAGTGTATATTCACCACATACAGCAGTCGATGCACATGAGAATGGAATGAATACATGGCTTGCGACTATTGCTACAACTGGCTCCGGATCAGGTGCCAAAATTGCTGATATTTTAAGTGAAACTAGTATAATTGCTTCTAGTAAAGTTATTGAGGAGTCAGAAAGTGCGGTGAAGAATGAAAGTGGTGAGGTGGAGACTGGATATGGAAGACTTGTTACGTTGAAAGAGGGTGCTGGACTTACGCTTGAGAAGATCATTGAAAATGTTAAAGCCGGTCTTAAGATGAAATACAGTTAGTCACTATTACAATAATTTATTATTATAGTCACAGTTGTTAACATTGATTATAGTCCAAGTTGCAATTGCAGATCGACACAAGGATATCTCAACAGCAGAGATCCATAAGATCGCCGTATGCCCTGGATCCGGTGGTTCTGTACTTCCCAAAGTTAACGCAGACTTATGGTTCACTGGAGAATTGAGTCATCATGAGGTACTTGCAGTTCGAGAGAAAGGAATTAGTGTCATTCTTTGTACGTATTTTCATTTTCTTTTGTTAGGATTCACGTTTACTAATTTTTGTTAAAGGTGGTCATGCAAATACTGAACGAGGATATTTAACAGATGTTATGGCACCAATGTTAACATCCAAGATTTCGGAGTGCTTGAAATCAAATGGTGATGAATTCTACGGTTCATGTGAAGTTGAAGTTGAAATCAGCAAAAAAGACAAAGATCCATTAACTGTTTTTTAAGATAAACATCATTTTTACTCCCATTTTTGATACGATAATTTTCATCATGTCTATAGCACTACTATTCATAAAATGTACATACTGTCAGTATCTTACACGTTTTTAACCGTCCTGGCGAGCACACTCTCTTTACTTGGTAACAATTGTACAATCTCATCCAGCTCAGATAACAAACTCTTAATACTTTCTTGAGAAGCACCTGGATCACGAGGTAATTCACCAGTTTTAATGAATTCATACACTTGTGAACTATCAATTTGATTATCGTTTGCGACTGAAAATTCATTCACTGGAAGTGATGCTGTGTGACTTTCTTCAGATCCGCCATTAGTCATACCAAAAAGAACATCGAGTCCAAATGTATCGAAATGTCGTGGTGAATCGTCATCGTCACTTTCTTCTTTGATTGAATCGACGTTTGTACGCTTGCGAGATCTGTAGATAATTAGTATTAGTTCGTCAATTAAGAAATTGCAATAACATACCTTTCTTCCCGTTTCAACACAGCCTCAGCCGTATATTTAACCCATGCAAGCAACTGTACACCATCCTCACGGTTATCAATAGCGTACCAATTTGAGTTAGCACCAAGCAATTCATCAGAAAGGTCAGACATAATCGACATTGAGTCATCATCATGCTCAATCTTAATTTCATCCTCAGGTTTTGACGCATCTGCAACAGCTGGCTTGACTAATCGTCGACGAGGAAATAAAATTTTACCGGTAGGAGATGGCATAATTGGTGCTTTACGGCACATAATATATGATCCCCAGCCAGTGAAAGTCTTTGATCGTTCTCCAAATAGCCAATATTCGTTACCGTAAATATCTCTTCCAAGTGCGACATTACGCACGGCTCCTTTTCTCTTTCGTCGGAATGCATCATCTTTGATATTTCGCATTTCTTTATCACACCGAGATTTAACTGCTTGAAAACGAACCTCCCATTCAGGTTTAAGAGCTGCGGGAACTTCTTTAAGAGTCTGGCGAACTGCTGTCAGTTCCACAGTATGTGCCTCAGCCATTTGCTTAATATCATTCATTAATTGCGCGGACCTGCGTTTCCAAGATTCATTCTCTAACTCAAGAGTTTCACGGATATAGCTTCCTTGAAGCGACATATGAATTAAGCCCGCAACGTACTGCAGCTTTTCTAATGGATGATTGTTGGTCACAAAGACAGATTCTTCAGGTTCCAATGCGGGTCCATCAGTCACTGAAGCACCATCATCTGAAAGTGCATCGTCTGCGGGCGTACCTTCAACAGTATCAGCAACTGACGGTGTCGGTCTTCCAGTAACTCCAGGTTCAATAGACGATGCTGCACGTGCTGATTGTTGTTGCTCATCACCACTATCATGTTCATCGTCACTTGATTCTTCCGAAGTTGGATATGTTAGTTTTTTCCATTCACCAAGAACGTCAATTACTGTACGCCAAATAGTCTGACTATGCGAAGCGCACTTCTCGACCTCCTTGATTGCATTTTTCAAGATCTCGCCGTCAATGACTGGAAAATTGTCAGAATAAATGATGCGTAAGATTGAAATTATAACAACTTTGAGTGTCATGTCAGTCCAGCTTCCAGTAACATCATTGACTGCATTGAGATGCTTCATCGATAGTCGACAATGACGCTCGAACCGCAAGACGAATTCTCGAACAAGCAATCGTAATTGAATTTCTTCTTCGTCACGATCCGTAACAATTGGATTAAACTCCGGTGCTTCTACCACTGGAATATGTGGTTTCTTTGCTCTAATTTTTCTCGGTCGAGTCACTTTTGCAGTTTTGCCCTGTGCTCCAGCCTTTGCATCCTCAGCCTTTTTGTTCTTCCGAGGCTTCTTAGCTGCATCACCATCTTCTTTCTTCTTCCGTGGCTTCGTAACTCCCGTTGGTGACTTGGGCGCTAGTGCCTTTGGTTGTCGTTTCTTTCCTTTCTCTTTACCATCTTTTTTCTCATCCTTTCCAGCTTTCGCGTTCTTTCTGAGCTTTTTTGCAGTTGCCTTTTCAGCTGTTTTGCCTTTTCCTTTCTCGCCTCTTTTAGCATACGGGCCACGAGGCTTTTTCACTGATATTTTGATTTTTGTAACAGATGTATTAGCTTCATCAGCTGTTGTATCTTTTGAAACTACTGAGGATGATTTTACTTCATCTGTAGCATTAACGTCGGGATCTGGTGAACTGAGAGAAGATAACGCGCTTGATTTCTCTCCTTCATCTGAAAACGACGATGTTTCTATACTTCTTATCTAAACACACAAGTGACATCCTATTAGTAACTTTCTAAAAAGATAAAAATACGGAATGAATGATGTATACCTTTTTGCTGCTAGCTGAATCGGGAGTTGACATTGGGGCGTCTAAAGGGAGCTTACTAGAAATTTGTTCAGAGATTGTGGATTGCGAGAGCGAACGCTTGCGTTGCATTGTCGTAGATAATGGTTCTTCCATATTGATTTATCGAAAGCAAATATGATCTAATTAGAATGTATGCCGAGTTCCGTAATCCTGAATGAAGTGAACTGCAGTACTGGACGCGGTCCCACGAAGACCGCGTAAATCCGCGATGAAAATGATGAAGCCGAAGAGTGAATTGCCGTGAAAAGCAACTGTCCAAATGGTATCTTGAGCAAATGAAGATCTTTATGACTTTCTACCGTGACGCCGAGACCAGCGACGCGTATAGTGATGGCTAATGGATTTCGATTAAGAGAGGAGCGGTGCAGCAAAGTCGCAAAATCCCAAACGCGCCGTCGGGTGTCAACGCGTCGGAGGCGCGCTTCGGTGCCCTTTGCACCAGAACACCGATTTGCTTACTTGCAAGGGTTTGTAATAAATTCTGGGTACGATAGCTAGCAAGGGCGCCCAAGGTGGCGATCACAGATCTCCGCCAGAAGTTCACAAAGAAGGTTCTGATGGCTTTTAGTACGGCGTTAGCTGGAGATACTCCTTTGTCTTTACGGTAGCTCTGTGGCTAAACGGACATGATATTATATCACGAATTCACTGATAATTCATGGAAATGCGAACTATTTCAGTAAAATAAATTTGTCCAATTAAAGAGGCTCACGGTTTGATGAAAGCGATAAATCGGCAATTACGCAGACATGATGGACTCCTTGGAGACGACGGTGAATTGAATATTCACTTGCTTATAAGGTCACAGAGACTTCGGATTTGCGTCCAGTTCAAAGGATAGCTCGCTATCAAACGATCCACCATCACTACCGCAGATTTTTCTTGTGACGCGAGCTGACATGACGATTCAAGTACGCCTCATTCTAATGGCTCCGTCAGCCGAAATCCTATAGAATGAACTTCACAGTGAATCCAGACACAGATATACGAAATTTCAGGCACGAAAGCTCAGCAAGTCGAGGTGGTATTCTGCTTGCACTTCCGCGTTCGCATTGAGTTAGCGCATCGTCAGTTGGCCACTAGAACAGTGAAAGAACTCGCTGCAGCCCATGAATAACACAAGTATAACATCGCCTGAATTATGCCCTCGAGTTCCATTACCCTCCACTGCAGCATTGCAACAATACACAACCCTCACATTCTTAGAAAGAATCAAAATGAAAAAAGGAGAGAGTGTTCCACTGCCCTTTGTCCATTCAGGGCTCTCACCGAGTACAGTAATGCCTTCGTGAAGAGAATGCCGTTGTTAAGGGCACAGACGAGCACCGGCCAAGAATTCGCTCACTGCAGCCAGAGTGCCAAATTGCCTTTTAGATTCTCGTTAAGCCGATGCGAGATGTTGTTCACAGCAAGTGCTTTATTCAAATGGCTTACGTATAAGAAGCCCGTAAATGCGACATCACCAATGGCAGTTGTATGCTGCGCAGCCAGCGCTAAAGCAACGAGAGATGGGGAGCGCCTGATGGAGCAAGAAGTAAACACGAACCGTGCGGCTGACGCCATAATTAACCGAACCGAGGACTGGCCGCCGCAGCTCGGGCCATCTGCTTGTTCGCCTGCTTCTCTCCGCTCGTCTTCTGCGTTTTCGGAAGGCCCTCTGCTCCTCTCTGCGCTCTGCCTGTTGTCAGCTGCTGTTTACTTGTTTACATTCGACCACGCACCTGCTTGTTATCTCTCGAATTGCTTCTTATCAGACTCATTCTATCCCTTCACGATGCTGCTCCAGATCGTGTTCGCCCTCGTCGCACTTCTCTCCGCGGTTTACGCCCAGGCTCCTTCCAACCCAATCATTGCCCCAGCTTCAGGGGCCGTATTGACGTGCGTCATTCTTTTTTGCAGTTTATTATCCAAACGATCTAATATTCTATAGCGCCGGTGAATCCTTCCGAGTGGAATGGAATCCAACAAGCAACGGAACTGTTGCTCTCTTCCTTCGTCAAGGACCACCTGATAATTTGCAACCGGTCTTCACCATTACAAACAGCGTACCAAATCGTACGTCTTATCTTTTTTATATACATAGATCGCTGTCGCAGTATTTCTAACGGATAATAGTTGGTGCTGTCAACTGGACTCCGCCAGAGCATACCTACACCGGAGACGACTACGTTATCATGATCCAGGACAATGGTTCACACGGAATCAATTACTCAGGGTACGTCGAACTTGCTCTCTCTATTTTCAGCTGCCATACTAACAAATATAGTACATTTACAATCCACGGTCAAGCTCGCCCTAGCACAACCTCTACAACATCATCTAGAACTTCAAGTACCTCTAGCACTTCCAGCACCTCTAGTACTTCCAGCACCTCGTCCTCAAACCCAGTGACTACTAGTACATCGAGCACCATTCGATCGAGCTCATCCTCGTCTGATATCGAGATTTTAATGGTCCGTATTATTTTAGATCCTTTGAAATCATACATTTCATTCTAACCTTTTATAGACCACTGGTGGCTGGTTCAACACTACCTCGTCATTGCCAAACATTACTACCTCAGCATCGACAACCTTAACCTCCGTTATCGCAAGCACAACTGCACCACCATCCTCGACCACAACTGTTGCTGCTCCAGGCGCAGGTGCTAAGCTCGAGCCCATAAGCTCTATTCTTCTCCTTCTTTCAACCATCATGGGTTTTATCACTCTTGCTTAGAGTAGTTTTTGTCTAACCAAAGGAATTTTGATTTGGACTGGTCGTCAATTTTGACATTTTTTTTGTGATCTTCAAATGCCTCGGACTCTGCAGTTGACCTGTTAGTGTCCTTTTTATGGGTGATTTTTTTTATCAATAGCACTTTTTAGTTTCGCATGCATTATCGCGTGAGACATGTATTCTACTTCCTCAATTGTCCTAATAATATTCTTGTAATTCGTCTATTCTATAATACATTATTAATACTGTACTTTCCTCAACTTTACTGTAATAATCTAATTAACGTTAACTGTCAAAATAACTCGAGTAACTCCACTTGTAGCTCCAGTTAGCCGACGTGCATTTATAATTGATGTATTCAAATCATGTTTTTTTGAATATTCCTGTACGTCATCAATAAATTGCCGAACCGTACCACCAACTCCGAAATAAATCTCTTTTGCAGCAACAAATCCTCTTGGCAACTTATTTGAATTATTACTTGTCGACCATAATGAAAGTGAATCAAGAAGAATAGGTACAAATACTGCTGTAGATTGTGCTGAGTAAATCGTTTCGGATCCTAACACCGATGAGAATTTGAGCTGTGACGTATTTAAAACATCATCTTTGTTAAATCCTAACATTGTCGAGAATTCCTCTGAATCCCAAGTTCCTGAAATAAATTTAATCGAAACATTATTACTTTGTAAAAACTCTAAAAATGACGATACAAGCTCTGGAGTAATCATACAGTCGAAATCACCCGATTCAGATCCTTCATTCATATTATCGTCTGATGCATTATTTGAAGGTGGATTTATAATATAATTATATGCTAATAAGAAATTAGGCGCAGTCATTAATCGTAATACTGAATAATTATAATCTGAAAGAATGAATGATGCTGGTTTTGAATTTGAACCATTTGTTGAAATTATGGTTTGTAAATGCTGCATAAATAAATATAATGTAGGTAATGCACTTCCACATCCAAGCTATTTTTCAATTAGACCTTGAATCATTCATAAATATTCTAAGTAATCATGTAAAACTTGCCTCAAGTACACCATCGTCAACAGCAACTTTCTTATCTGAAAGATACGAAACTAAATCGATAGCACCTTCCCAACTTTTTAGCCCGCCTTCGTATAGATCTGTTCTTAAATCTTCTGTATTTGATAATAAAATTTGTAATTCTTTTCGTCGAAATTTGCTTAATTCCTCTTCCGTAATTTCATCTTCAACATTACCACTATCCTCATCATCTGAAAGTGAGGTTATCATTAAATCTTCATCTGCCATAATTTGTACCTTTACATCAAATACTTCTCTTCGAGGTATTAGTGATATTCGATGATTTGAATCATCTTCGCCTGTAGGTACAAGTCTATACGCCATTCTTGATGGTAAATCTTCCAGCTAAAATCAGCATCATCAGCACCTCACCTCACTAATCAATACAAACTCCCACAAACAACAGAAAACTTACAAGCTCCTTAATATCATATATCCTAGGTTTTGTAACATATTCTAATTTTCTTTGCTTCTTTTTCTCGCTTAAACCAATCTCTTCCTTTCCATTTTCAACTTCTTCTCCATCCATAACTCCAGCACTCTCGTCATTCTCTCCATCACTACTATCAAATTCTTCACCTGAAAATCCAAATTTGAACATCTTTAGAGTCTTATTTCTATAATTTTCTATCCATATGTTCTATATTTACATAGATCTCTCAAATCACCACAGATCAAGATTAATTAGCTATAGGACGCTGAACAACCATCCTCTCGAATAATTTTTCAGGGGTCATCAACGCGGCGCGAAGAAAAATACTCCAATCTCCCAACGTTGGCTTCGTTCCTTCCTTCTCAGATCAATTATCTTCAATCTACTGTACGTACAAGGTTTCTTTGCTTTGATTCTCCTTAAGAAATATATGATCTTACTTAATTTATAATTTGAAAATGGTTCAATAGCTGAAAACTGAACTATACACAATGAGTGACTACATATTTGGTCCACCACCGCCACCACCTCCCAAACGACTACCACAATCTACCATCAACGACAAAGGACAGCAACATCGTAATAAACGATATAAAGGAAATAGTTTAAATGGGAGCTATTCAAATATAGAAAATAATCTATTAAATAATGAGTCAACTGTTATAGCCACGAATGCTTGGAGACCTGTTATACCTACTGTTCAAGATGGGAAACAACAAGTGAAATCAGTTCCACAAGAGAAGAACGGAGGTGAGAGTGATGTTGCTGCTGTGACGAGTCGCAGTACAAGGTTGAATTTTGATATTGGCTTGGTTGGGAATCAAGCTCAATCAAAGAGTGGTAGCAAAAATCACGAAAATGACAGCGCATTAGATGGGAATGGCGAAGAAGAGGACTACGATGAAGAACTTGATGGTGAAAAATCACAAAAGAATTCAGGTCCAGTCATAATTCCAGGGACGAAAATTACATTACAAACCGAAGCAGATATTCAAAAATGGATTGAAGAACGCCGGAAACGGTGGCCATCTGCAAAACGAATTGAAGAAAAACAAAGAGAAATCGAAGCTGAGAGGGAAATTGCGAGGTTAGCAGCTGAAGCTAAACGGAAGGAAAAGCATGAAAATGGGAGCGATAGTGATGAAAATGACGGGGAAATACGAAGGAAACCTAGTTGTCGATATTTTGCAAGAACAGGGAAATGTAGGAATGGAGATCAATGTAAATTTTCACACGACGTGAGTCAAAAGCAACAAGGAAAACCACGAAGTTATACGAGAGTGTATAAACGGTATGAAGAAGCACGCCGAATGCCACTATTTAAACGAGTAAGTTTCATGTTTATTGTCCATTTGTGAATTTAAGTGCTAATACATCATTCATTCTAGCTCGTACAAAATGATTGGGATAAGGAGAACGAAGCGGTTTTGAAATTCATCGAATATCTCGCAAAAAATAGCATAATCAGCAACGACAAAACCGTCAAATTAAGAGAGTAAATAATATTACATGCATGGTGTGAATTTTTTGGGTTAACTTATTTACTATACTGTACATATATCTGAATTTTTCATTGGTTATGAAATAATGTATTACACGATTTAATATCTTACAGCTCATCATGATAATCATCAAACGCCTTCCGTGCTGCTTTTGGATTACCAAACAGCGTATGCCTTGCCTGTGATAATTTATCCAGGAATACTAATTCTCCAACTCCTTCACTCTCATTCTCACTTTCATTCTCATGTTCATCAATAGTTGATTCAGAAACTTGTACAGCCGATGATTTCTCTTTAACATGCTGTCTAGCTTTTGCACGTTCTTCAACTTTCTCAGCAATCCATGCTCGGAAATTATCTTGAACAGGACAATATGTTGAATATCGAGTTTTAATTGCGGATAATGCTGAAAATATTTTCTCTCGTGCAAGCACATCGGATACAGTATCTTTAGAAAGAACATCTTGAAATGTAGCACACCATAGTCCCATATCAGCCGTAACTGATCGTGGTGTTGATTCAGTTTCAGAACCTGCAGAAGCATCATTAGTCATCATTTCATTCACAAATGAATCTTCGACAAATGTTGCACATCTAGCCAAGAACGATTCATCATTACTTTTCAGATTCTTGCCATTCCCAGAAACCAAAAATAAACCTCTTAATATATCTCCACCTTTACTACTCCAAAATTCATCACGACCGAATTGGCCATGAATTGCACTTGCTAAAGCAAACATAATTCTCCCTCGAACATTTGAATCTGTTTCAATTTCAAGCGAAGAAAGTAAATGTGATACAACCCGCGCTGGTGCTGCTATTGCTAATGCTGGTGCATTATTTCGAAGTGATGAACCAACAATACGCGCAGAAAGTGCTCTTGCATCTGGTGAATTATGAGTATCGAGAAGTGTGAGGAATACTGAAAGAATAGTTGGATCTGCAAGTTGAATTCCAAAATCAATTTCATGAGAGTAATCTTCGATATTATTAAGAACAGTAAGTAAAAGTGACAATCCATCATCATGTCTATCTGTCAAATTATGTTCTGTATCATCTTTTGGTGCGTCGCTCTGAATACGTCGATTTAAACTTGGATCTGTACTATTTCGATCTCCACCACTGTGGTTGAATAAAGATAAAATATACCGTACATTCGTAGCAAATTCTTCATGCTCGTCAAGTGATATATGCATATTTGGTTTATGTGAATATCCAGTCTGGCCCCATGTATCAACATATGGTTCGTCGCCATCTGTAGAATCAACAATTGTCTCATCGCCAGTTGATTTCTCGGTAACTAATCTTATCGTAGCAGTACGACCTGGTGCAGGTGCATCTGCACTTCTATCGGCGCTTGGATTATTTTCTTCATCTTTATCTTCAACAGTAACAATTAAAGCTGAGTCATTTTCCGACACGGAATCTTCTCGACTTAATAATTTTGCTTCTCGATCGCCAGTTTCAAAATTAAGACGAACATGGAGACCTAAATTCAAGTGTCAGTAAACATTTTGATCTGAGCATTATAAAGCCAAATGAGCCTACCCGCTGGTATACTTTGCCCAGGAAGCACAGGCTGCCAATTGTCCGAAGGCGAGAATACTGAGGGATAACAATCACTGGAATCATCAGGACAAATCAAAGATTCATCGGCATCATCGGTGGCCGACGCGACTGACCAACACGAAACTACCAGTAACGACACTACCACCAGCCAGATACGCTGCCGTAATATCATTGTGTATGTAACCTTCAAAAGCCTGCAAATCTTTCAGCAACCTCGAAGACATACAAGGTCTGGTACTAGTAGAACGCGGGCTGCTTATGAACAGTTGACCGATGCCAGGACGGCCACGTAGCCAAGTCCGACGCTTTCTCTGCGTTTCGGCGCCGCACAAACTCCCAACAGTTGGCCCCTGCATATCTGCGCCTGCGCCTCGATTGTCGTGCTGTTCACACTAACTACAACGTGGCATTCCTGCCATCCAATCGCATATTTCGAACCCTACGACTGGCAAGTTATATTTAAGACTCATATTAGTCATATATATACGTCATAAAACTCATTAACATTAATTATGCCCATTCAATCCATTCGTGTACTGTGTTGCTCTATCCAAAGCATTCAAAACGTCGCGCACCAAATCATCTGGATCTTCGATACCAACACTTAATCGCACCAAATCGTCATGGACGCCAGATCTTTCTCTTTCTTCACGACTAATTCCAGCATGTGTCATTACAGCAGGAAGTTCAACAAGACTTTCAACACCACCTAATGACTCAGCTAATGCGAAAATGTTAGTCGCACTACAGAATTTTGCAGCAGCTTCATGCCCTCCCGAAATTCGAAACGAGATCATTCCGCCTCCAAGACCATCTCGATGTTGTTTCATAACTGTTGCACGACCAGGATGACTCCATAATCCAGGATAGTTAACACTAATGACTTTTCCAGCTCCAATACTTTTGTGAAGTGCATTGGCGACCAAAAGTGCATTATGCGATGCAGCTAACATTCTCAAGTGCAAGGTTTTAAGACCGCGATGAGCTAGCCATGAATCAAATGCAGATGGAACCGCACCTATTGCGTTTTGCAAAAATGATAATCGTGTATGCAGTGCATCTTCATTAACTATAGCAACACCCATCACGACATCTGAGTGACCGTTAATGTATTTAGTCACAGAGTGGACGACAATATCCGCACCAAAAACAAGAGGATTCTGAATATACGGCGACAAAAATGTATTATCGACGACTAATAGCAGTCCATACTCTTTTGCAAGCTCTGCGACGGCACGAATATCGACAACGGAAAGTGTTGGATTTGATGGGGTCTCAACCCACACCAACTTCGTGACGCACGGCCGAACCAACTTTGGCAAATCACGAACAATATCTGTGGTGAATGAAGTCTCAAGACCATGTGCTGACGCGACTTGCGTAAAGTATCGATGTGTACCTCCATATACGTCTGCAGCAGAGATGACATGAGATCCAGGATTAAGCATATGAAGTACTGTGGCGGTAGCTGCACTTCCTGATGAGAACGCGAGAGCATGCTTGCCCCCTTCAAGTGCGGCAACGGCTTTCTCAAAATCTGATCGATTCGGATTTGATGATCGTGAATATTCAAATGCACCAATAGGTTGAGATGGTGCTCGCTGAGCATATGTAGTCGATAATGAAATCGGAGCAATCACGGCACCTGTGCTCGGATCAGGAGCGGTTCCAGCGTGAACTGCAAGCGTAGCAAAGCCAGCTGGTGGGGTGCTGCGAGGTGCTGAAGTACGCCTCGTATTATCCATGACCATATCGTCTGCCGCTGAGAAATTTGCGTCGATAGCCATGATGAAGAGCAATCTTTTGGCGATAGATGCGGATCAGAGGGAATTGGTGGAGTAGCAGAGAAAGAGCAAATAGAGCGGTGGATGCGTTTTGACCGACTGTGTGCTGTTTGGCCGTTGAAGAAGGGAGAAGCTTCCCCAGCTGAGCCGCACCTCAGCACCATCATCGCGCCATCACTATTAAACCATCGCACGTGCTCACATTCAGCACGGCCTCACGGGTACTTCTACTGTTCTACATACTAGTTTTACAGTTCTACTGCATTTTACTGGAAACATATTCTGTATTTACAATTAATTATTATAATGATGACTAATATTACGTATGTGACTGAACCTCAGTACAGAAATGCTAATACTATTAAAACAATGCATTCGCGGAAGCAATAACGCCTAACGACCCTTCGTCATCAATCTCTTACGTTTCTCTTCGGCCCGTCTCCGTTCTGCCTCTTCCTCCCGTTCATCTTCACGCTTTGCAGCAATAGTACTGCGTTGCTCTTCACTAAACACATCAAAACCAGATGCTTCCATATCATCATCGTCGTCCTCATCATCATATCGAGATCGGTAATCTGCAGCAGGAGGCCCACGGCCTCTTCTGAACAAATTCCAAATTTCCTCTCGATCATACCCTGGATCTCGTTCGGATTGACGACTTTTGTTACCAGAACCACCTGAGCGACCATTATCCTCCTCGTCTTCGTCGTCAACAATGAAATCATCCAATGACGAATCAGAGTCGCAGTCTCGTCGTCGTTTCTTAAGTAATCCTTCCATAGGTTTAGCGAAAGGTGCTGGAGCTCGAGATGCAGGAGCTGATGTCGGACGTACTGGTGATTTAGCCTTACTTTGAACTGCCGACGGTTTTATTGATGCGTTCCTTCTGACATCTTCTCTTTTCACTGATGGCGGTTTGGACTCTGGTTTCACCACTTTCCGATCAATTGGTAATACCTTCCGATCGATAGGAAAAGTCTTTCGATCTCCTGGCAAGCTCTTGCGATCTATCGGTAATGGTCGCCTATCGGGTATACTTGAAGCTTTCCTTGTCTCAACATCTCTTGACACAGCCTTACTAGGTGATTCTTTCTTTGCGCTCAATTGAGGGCTAGCCTTGTTCAGACTACCACTCAGGCTACTACTCCGACTTCCAGTGCCGACAATACGATCACTTGATAAAGATCGTTCACTTTTGACAATCGGTTTAGAGGACTGGACTGCAGGTGAACTTGATCGTGAATCGCTACCTGATCCAGTACCATGTGCTACTGAAGAACCGAACTTACGTCGCTTAGGATCACGATCGCGGGCTTTGACCGTCATTTTCAACTTCTCAGCATCTACTTCCTCTGCTTTCTTCATGATATCAAGAAAATTGGGCTATATATGTTAGACCCATATCCACAAATTGAGCATAAAAGATGTAACATACCTTTTTACGAGCCATTGCTAGTGCTGATCCAGACGACGTACTCGATCCAGACCTTGCTTTTGTAGATAATGATGATACTGGAGATGGTCGAGAATTTGCAATTGTCGGCTTAACTGACTTTGCCAATCCGAAAGAACTTGGCTTTGTTGAAGACTTTTGCTGAATTGCCGGTGATTTGGTAGAGTCATTCCGCTTACTCACCGCAGTTGCCGAAGCCGACGCAGAGCTTGACGTAGAATTCACTACCGGTCCTGGCTTCGGCGTACTACTTGATTGCGCATTCTGTGCTGATTTTGATATGACTTTCTGAACCGTCACTGTCTTCTTAATAATTCCATTTCCGACTTTTGTACCACTAATACTCTTTAATGCATTTGGATCATTACTTTTGCCATTACTATTACTGTTATTATTATTAGAGCTTTTCCCGCCACGAGATGTTGCTTGGGCGAGTAGCTGAGAAAACATTTGCCGTAAACGGCTTTCTTATTAGATGCGAACGTTTCTTCTGGTCTAATATGAAAACAGATGGAAGGTGGCAACGGATCGGAATTCGGCGCTGAATGATTTCAAGAATGTTCAGCAACGCCGCACGTGGTCACATGGCAAAATGTTTACACAGTACCTATAGCATATGTACCATTTTGTTCCAAGTACTGTATCGCAATTGACTACATACTTAAGAAGCTGTTGATTATATTACGATAGCTAGAAAAATCAAAACAGATTTGAGCATTTGACTAGCAAGAGAAAAAAAAACGTCATTCAGGAGGAAAGTGGCTTCTCTACCACCACGGCCATCGCTTCTGCCGCCTGCGTCCTTCGCACAGGACGCAATGCCCACCACTGGTTCAATTAACCTAGCTAATATCAATACCGAATAAGGTAATTGGTTTAAAATGTTTCTTTGGCCTGTGCTACAGCAAGTGTGGTTTTTCTTTCTTTTAATATCGCTAATGATGCAAAGATGTTTCAGAAGGCCAGTACTCTTGAGAAGAGAGTATGCAATGGCTTCAATTGCTTCATAAAGACTGATAAGAGAATTGTTGTTTGTACGTCGAAGACTATTCACTGGGGAAAGGAGCAATATAGAATGAAAAATTTATGAATATCTCATAAACCACTTCGGTCATTTGACCGCGATTACAAGGTTGATAAACGAAGACTTTTTCATTGAGATTGATCACAGCACTGAAAATACCGCGAGTTTATAATGTACAAATATAGGCTGCCATAAATACCGCGCGACGTAACCAGATCTCTGGGAGTGTGAAAGCGCTTAATCGAACAGACCGAATCCCATGTCGTCGTCGGACTCCTCCTTCTCCTCTTCCTTCTCCTCTTCGGCAGGAGCAGCGTCCTCAGCAGCGGCGGCAGCACCACCAGCGGCGGCAGCACCAGCACCACCAGTGGGGACGGTGGCGAGCTTCTCGGAACCGGCAGCAATGACCTGTAGGAAAGCTGTTAATACTTTGATACAACAAATTGGTAGACTGTGCTATTCAGCAGACTCGAAACATACCTCGTTGATGTCCTTGCCCTCGAGCTCAGCAAGAAGAGCAGAGATACGGTCCTCCTCGGGTTCAATACCGACAGATGAGATGACGGACTTGATGTCCTCGGCAGAGGGGGAGGTGTTGCCACCGGAGGTGAGGAGTAAGTAAGCAGCGATGTACTTCACTATAGGTGCAAAGAGAACAGGTTAGCAGCCAGGACCACGACGCGCGAACGGACAAAACCAAAAAGCAGCATAGAGAACGATGTACGCACTTCTTGTGTATTTATAAAATAGATATGGAGAATAATCAAGTTTAAGCCGTGAAATCAGCAGACTATTCTTCGCAGATCTCAAAAGGGTCGTGGGCGAGTTGAGAGAGCTGCGATTCCGAGCACCGCAATTTGCATCCATCCCAGCCCTTGGGCCAGCGTGCGGCGGCGGGCAGAAAGCCCACGCTAAACCCTAGCAGAGCCCTACAACGCAGAAAGCAGTCCTGCAGCTAAGCACGTGATCTCCGCGCCGCACTCTCGCTCTGCGCAGTCGGTCGCCAGGAATCCCAGGCTTAGGGCTCAGGCACTGCGCCGCTCGGCGACACCCAACTGCTGCTACTCCCGTCGACTCTTCTTGTTCACGTCGACATCGCTCTCTCTCCACCACAGTCCGTATCGACAACTATCCACCATGTCTGAGGAATTCGACCAAGAGGCCATTGACGCCGCCGGTAAGTGTTTTTGAATTGCAAGGCAGCTTGCGAATGACGTCCGCTGAAAACAAGGCTAATCATTGTCCGTCACAGAGAACCGCAAGCGGAGACAATTCCGCACATTCTCCTTCCGGGGTGTTGATCTCAAAGACCTCCTCGACCTGTCGCCAGAGAAGTTTGTCGACCTTGTCCATGCTCGTGCCCGCAGACGTCTTCAGCGCGGTCTCAAGCGCCGCCCCATGGGTCTCATTAAGAAGCTCCGCAAGGCCAAGTCAGAGGCTAAGCCCAACGAGAAACCCGCCGTCGTCAAGACCCACCTTCGCGACATGATCGTCGTCCCCGAAATGATCGGCTCAGTCATCGGTATCTACAACGGAAAGGTCTTCAACCAGGTCGAAATCCGTCCCGAGATGGTCGGTTTCTACCTCGGCGAGTTCTCAATCTCCTACACCGCCGTCAAGCACGGTAGACCAGGTATTGGTGCCACTCACTCTTCTCGTTTCATTCCTCTCAAGTAGAGGATGAGTGTGGAAGATACAAAAAGCACTGGATTATACTTTGGGATTTGCCGCTATTCATATCTATATAATTTTCATATATCAATTTTTCTCTTGTACAAAAATGCAATGGGTTCTATGAACATTTACTATCGGCGCTTTGCTGTTTGCCCGCAGTCGTACTCATCCCACTCTTTGCATTTGCTTAATTGTGGCTAATGGAATTTATGCTGCTATACGTAGGTGAAATCCCAAATCTATACTCAAATTACTGTTTGCTACAGTGATTTACATACATGATACAACTCTACCCTTGGTTAAAAGCACAGTACTCCGCAATCATACAAATCCTACCCCTCCGAATCTCCATTACATGGATTTACATGGGTCCATACACCGATGCAGTTCCATTAGTAGTATTTACACCCATCCGCATAGCATCCAAATCTTCCTGTGCCTCATCTCGTGCTGCTGGTCTCATTTCAGGGGCTGCAGGGAATCCAGCATACTTGGCTGTATTAGCCACCATTGAGATCGCTTGGTACTGTGACTGGCGTTGACGTACTTGCACTGCTCGCTGTTCTGGTATTTTATATCCATAGAACGGAACCAGTGAGTCCATTGCCCTTCTTTCTCTATTTGCCTGATACCAATTTTGCGTAGTTTCTGATATCATTGCAGCACGAACACTTGCAACATTCTTGTAATACTGTTGATGAATATGACTTCGATACGATCTTGTCTGATTCTCGATACATCGTCGTCGATAATTGCGTGCATTTTCCGCAAGTTGAACTCGTTCATCACGTATCCGTCCAATTTGCTCTAATATTGCTGTCAATTCTGGATGCGTTCCGTCAACACACATTTCAATTTCAGCATTTAATCGAAGTATTTTATCCTCATGTAGTCTAAACAATCATATCAGCATTCTATCGTCCCAAAAGATTAAAGATCATAATACATACCTATCGCGTAATTTTGCAAACTCAACTTCGATTTCAGTAAGTGATTCCAGAGCTTGTTTCCGTTTCGCAACTCGCTCTTCATCATCATCGTCCTCTTCTCGTTGCTTCCGTTTCTTCTTCGGACTTACATCTTCGTCATCGACGTCTTCTTGTCCTTCTTCCTCTTCCTCCTCCTCCTCTTCTTCTGCCTCGGCAGACTTCTCTTCCTCTTCACCTTCTTCGTTACTGTTATCTTCTCCATCTTCCAATTCACCATCCACCTTCTCAACACTTGTTTCCTTCTTATCCTCAGCTTCTACTTCGGCGCTACCTTCAGACTTCTCGGCAACCTCTTTCTTATCAATAGCAGTCTGTAATTTGTCCTTGACAATATCAAGCGCACTCTTTGAAGAAGTCTCCTCCTCATCATCATCGAGATCCATCTTCTCGTCATCGTCTTCAGCTGTTTCTTTCTTTGAAGCTTTGTCTTTCTTGTCGCTTTTGATCTCTCCCTCCTCCACTTCGTCCTCCTCATCGTCGTCTTCATCATCATCTTCATCTTCATCCTCATCATCACTCTTAGGTCCTAAGGCTAATGTCGCTTCCGGCATTGACTTGAAACCTTTTGGTCGTGATGGAGCTAATGGTGCAACATACTCTCCATCCTCGTCGTCGTCCTCTTCATCCGAAGCAACCGCTGAAAGAGCAGCACTTGCATCTTCTGATTGTGCTGGAACATCAAGAATAGCATCTGCATCATCCTCTTCGTCCTCCTCCTCGTCTTCATCTTCGTCCTCCACTCGAACAGCTTCCTCTCGTTCCTCCTCCTCCTCTTCTCCAAGATCGTCCTCGTCGTCATTGCCGGCATCAGAAGATGGTGGCGGTGACAATGATGACGACAGACTCTTTCGTGTAGCCTCTCTTTCATCAATTTCGCCATCCTCCTCCTCTTCCTCTTCATCGTCATCATCTTCTTCGTCGGCAGCGGCAACGGCAGCTGCTGCTTCAGCTTCTCCGGTAGAGCTAGCAGCAAAGGCAAGTGCGAGGGCAGCATCAGCTTCTCTTTCTGAAGCTGCCATTTGAGGTTCTTGCATAGTAGGCATAGATGTTAAAGCAGCCAGTACTAATTCATCAGCAGCAACGGGCGGACTGCTCGGCGTGTCAATCTCCATTTCGTCGCCATTATTCTCCGTCTGTGGAGTCTCGCCTCCAGCACTCTGGGCAGCAGCAGCCATGATTGCAACAGTGGCTGCTAGTGTGTTTGCATCATCCGTTGTATCACCAATATCTGCATCACCCAGGATCTCAGTCTCTGCCTCTTCCGGATTCTCGTCTTCCTCCATTTCATCACTGAGAATCTCATCGCCAGCGTTGTCGTTATCGCTGTTCGTTATTGGTTTCGCAGTCACGCCTTCGTTAATCTTCTCAGTGACGTCGGATACGCTTGCTTCTGTTCCCTTTGACTCCTCAGTCAAATCAGGAAGTTTAGACCCGTCGATTGTTGGTTGTTCTGGTGAGGGGGAGGCCATTGCCGCTGATGGCGCACGGCGTAAGTTCTTCGGAAACCCCTCGAATGGGACAGTTGCGCTTGTCGAAGTATTTGGTGCGCAAAATAAGCAAACAAAAGCTCTTCAATGAACCCAATGCACTTGTATTTATCTAGAATGCCGTATATACAGGTCGCACACGCCGTGAAATGCAGCTGTAGGTTGAAGTAACTGGATGGTGGGATTCAAAAGCCTGCGCGGGAGCTGTTGGTGATCTCGCGAGCAGCGGCGGCACCCAGCACGGAATGAGCCGCACAGCAGCACCGGGTAACCCATTAAGGTTTGGACTTGCGAGCCGCACGGTTTCTGCTCCCAGCCAGCGGCTCAAAAATTTATCGGCCGGACTGCGAGTCCTGAGAAGGTGATGCGAGTCTAATATACTGGTGAAAGAGCTGTGTTAAGCTGACTGACTTCAAAGAAAGTGTTTTTTTGGGTACTTTCCAAATTCAAAAAATGGCACCATTGTTTGGTGATGTGGATACAAAGGCGATAGATCCAGCCGTCGCAGGATTGTTCGCAAGGGCTGTAAGTTTATCGCTTGTTCTTTCTAACAAGTGATCCATTGAACTAACACATGTTAGGACCCGTTAGAGACACCATCGCGATCACAGCGTATGAAAGCTGCTGCTAGAGCAAAAGCTGATGAAGAAGATGAGAATGACTTAAGTGGACTGGAAAGCGGCGATGAAAATGAAGAGGAAGAAGAATCTGAAAGTGAAAGTAGTAGTGGTAAAAGAAAGAGAGGTGTTGATGATGTCGATTCTGAAGGGGATGAGCAGGAACTTGAGGATAAGTATATGCAGAAGTTATTAGATGAGGAATCTGAGGAGATTAAAAGTTCTAAGAAGCCATCTGCAGATGATGCTGAGGTCGAAGACAAGGACGAAGACGAGACTGAGACCAAGGTGTATGGAGAGAAAGCACCAATTACACATGAGAGTCTCATTAATGGAGATGCTGAAGTTCAGAAAGCTAGTCGGACGGTATTTGTTGGAAACGTTCCATCGTCAACAATTAATGAAAAGAAACAATATCGCAAGTTTAAAAAATTTTTCAGTCAATATGGTGAAATTGAAACAATTAGATTCCGTTCAGTTGCGTTTTCTGAGATGTTACCTCGAAAAGTTGCGTTTATTAAACAGAAATTACATGATAAGCGATCAACTGTTAACGCATACATTGTCTACACCACAGAAGAAGCTGCTCGCGCATCACTTGTAGCTAATGCAACTGAATTTTCAGAATATCATTTACGAGTTGACAGTGTTGCACATCCCGCAAAGCAAGATCCAAGACGATGTGTATTTGTTGGAAATCTTGATTTTGAAGCTGACGAGGAAGAATTATGGAAAAATTTCTTAACTGTTGGTCAAGTTGAGTATGTTCGTATCGTACGTGATGCTAAAACAAATGTTGGAAAAGGCTTTGCGTATGTCCAGTTTAGCGATTCAATGTATGTTGGAAAAGCACTTCTGCTAAATGATCAAAAAATGGGAAAGCGTAAGTTACGTGTTTCAAGAGCACGTAATATTCCGCAAAGATTCACATCGGCTACTTCTGCAGCAACTGAGAAACGTGCTGCTAAAAGCGCGACAAAACTTGATTTAAACACCAAGACATTAATTGGTCGTGCGAGAAAAGTTGTTGGACGTGCTGAACGTGCTCAGTTATCATCTATTGTAGAAGGTGAACGTGCATCAGTATCGACGAGTGCAACTGGTGCAGCAGCATTAAAGCCTGCTAAAACTAGAAAGAAACCGAGAATTAGAGCGAGATCAACTGAATTTAAACGCAACGGTGGAAGAAAACCATTATCTGATTTGGCAAGATCTGGTCCTGCAGCTGGAAAATTAATACCGGGTGGTGCAGATAAGGGTGAAAAGCAGTCGAAAAATTAAAGAAGGGAATTAAGAGTTTGTTTGCATTTATGTCTCTAATCTGCTTGTTTGTATAGTGTTTTTGGATTATGGCATTGGAATTCTAAGTTAATTATGTGTAACTTATACTGTATTGATCAAAAAATATTAATGCATATCGATAGATGAAAACTGATGACAAAAGTCTCAACTCCCCAAATCTCCAGATTATTTTCCCTTAACTACTATAAATAAATAAAATAAATACCGAACATATAAACCCAATTTCCAAATATCAAATGATAATAAATAATGAATATTCTTTAAGGTTCAATAAGACTCTTCTTTAATTCTATCATTTCAGAAAGAATTTCAGTAAGTGTTTCGCGTTCTCCTGTTCTTGTTGGACCACGGAGTAATCGAAGGTGAAGGGTTGTAATTGCATTCTATAAATTTAATTAGCAAGCTTATTCACTAGAATCATTTAAATAAATTAGAAAACATACCTCTATCCGAGTAACTGTATGATCAAGAAACCAAATCGCAGCTTCTTCAGATCCCCGTAAATTGGAAAACTCATCAAAGAAGTGTCTCAAATCAATATAATTTCGATCAGTCATAACTGACCCATTCAGATATGAACAAATACTTTCCAGTCGAAGAGAAACACTTCTTAATGCATAAATTAGTTCAAAAGTACGATTAATCTTTTCAGCTGCTCCTGCCGGCGAGTCTTCCATTGCTTTGATTGTTTCAATTATATTAACATCGTCGCCATGTCTTTCATTCGGTGGTGCTTGCTGTAATGCAAGTTCTCGCTCAACAACCGTATCTGGAACCGCAATGCGCATACGCGCTTCAAGACTTTTTGGATAAATGAATGAAATAATTTCTAAGTTTTCAAGACCTTTAAGTTTAGTCTCTCCCATTCTCTCAGTAACCCATCCATATCCATGTAATAATTTCAAATCACGATCGACTGCACGAGCTAATAATTCGTCTCCAACTGTTTCAGTAAGAACATTAACATCTCCATGTGCAGTATCATATGTCTTCTCAAGTCGACTCATTGCAGCTTCAAAATCTGCACTAATTGCAATCTTACCGCCATCAGCAACAGTACTAATTCTTGAAGCACGATTAACCATTGGACCAAAGTAGTCCATACGACGAGTAATTGGATCACGCTCGCAAAGTGGTGCACCCCAGTGAATACCCATACGAACTGATAGTCCACGATAAATAATATTACTATCTTCATCAACAACTTCGGCACCATCCATTGAATCAACAATTTCAGCTGGCCATTCTGCAACTAGAAGTTGTGATTGAACACTAAATGCCCAAACCATTGCTGCTGCTGGAGTTGGAAAACAAACCATGAATGCATCACCTTCAGTCTTGACTTCATAACCACCAACGATTCGAAGTTGTCGACGCATTACCATGTTATGAATCTTAATTGCAGATCTCATTGCAACAGGATATAATTCCCAAAACAATGTAGAATTCTTGATATCTGTAAATACCATGGCAAGTTCTCCAACTGGTGGAGAAACCTCGTATCCCAGTCTTGCAACAGCAGAATCCTCAGGGAAGTTACGTGCAAGACGACGTTTCAGAACAGGGAACAAATCTTCTTCGTCCACAGATGAAACTGATCCGAGTGATACGCCTTGCATACGCGGTTGATTTGATTTCTTGGTACTACCAACAGCAACAATCATGACTGTAATCTTCTGCTTACATCCATATGCAATTGCAAAATCACGTAATTTTTGAGCACCTCTCATCGGATCATTTCGCTCTGTAGCTGCCATATCGACAGCAGTTTGATAATCCATAAATTCCCAAAGTTCTTTAGATGCAATGATTAATAAATCATCGATATCTGAAATCTCTAATTCCATAATTGATGGAGCTGCTTGAACACATGGAATTAAATTAAAATATCCAAATGATCGAGATACATCAAGCACATCATTAAGTTTACCTGTTGTTGATACCCATCCACCTGCTTCACGAATTCGGTCAACTTCAGGTGAAAATGCAGGTTCATGCTTTGTAGTTAAAAGACGGAATTCACGATCTGTTCGCGATAAAATCGCACGAACGTCTCCAATATTTGCAATGTATAGTCGCCTTCCATTGATATACACCACAGTAGCACATGCGCCAGTACTAAATTCCTCAGGGCCAACCATTGGTTCAGCTGAAGTATCATTATAAACAAAAGCAGATCTACTGTTGTCTTCCGGATCACCGGTAGTAGCCACGCCAATTTGCTTATTAATAGAGAGGAAAGTACGGCGTAGCGCAGATCGTACTGACTCTCCGTCACGTAAAGACTTCAGTTGACCAGCAAACTCCTTGCCAAATTTTTCTTGAGCAAACTTAGATATCTTACTACCGCCATGTGCTGATTGATGACCATCGAACAACGCAAATATTACTTCATCTTCATTTCCTCGGAATCGCTCAATAACCATATCAGTATACGATAAATGATCCAGATCACCTAACGTATCAGACATTCCATATGACATGTTATATACACTTGTATTTGAAGTACGAACACGACGATCTTCATTTTGATCAGGAATCGATGATGTAAGTGTAATATCCATTAAACCAAGAACTCTTAATTTTTGAAGTTTATTGAAACTAGATAAATCATTTTCGTTATCACTCTTTGCTATGATCGATGATTTAATTTCAAGTCGTTTATTTCCTGATAAATTGAGATATTTTAGCTGTGAATTATAATTCCTGTATTAAAATTAGTAAAAAAAACTCAATTATATTTCTAATTAAAGTAATACAACTTACCAGTTCCAATCATACGGCCAGTTAGAAATATTGTATTTGAGCGAATTGCTACCCACGTCCAAAACTGCCAAATCATGAATATCCGCTAACTCTGACGGGATTACCAACAACTTGTTTCCGTTCAGATGAAAAATTCGAAGATTACGCAAACGAGATAAATCATCTGCAGGCAAGTTGGTTAAGTTGTTACCTGAGAGATATAACTCTCGTAATTGTGCCAATCGACAAATCGTTCCAACTGGGATTTCAGAAAGATAATTGTAACTCAGATTAAGAACGACAAGCTCGAAAAGGAATGAGATCTCCTTCAAACTGTCATCGTTAAGTTGATTATCAGCTAAATATAGATACTTTAAGCTCTGTGCCATTGTGTTTGCCAATTTAGATGACGAGACTGCAGAATCTTTTCGGGAAGCTGCAGAATCACCACTTTCAGGAAACGTAGACATCTTTCGTGATGCACTCAAATGAGTCATTCCCATTCCATTTTCTGTAGATGATAACGATGATGACATCTCAGATTCTCGACGTCCTGCGATATCACGTGGACTATGACTTGACATATCTGAAAGTGCTGAAGATCTTCTATAGTAGCTGTCAAGCATATCGCTGCTTTCCTCCGAACTTGGAATAGTCTTCAGATTTGACAGCTCGGAATTTGAAGTTCCCAAGTACATTGGAAGCGGGAATGATTCAAGATTATTAGATGAGACATTTAGCAGCTCAAGCTTTGATAAATGCCAAATTTCAGACGGTAAGGAGCTAAGTGTATTACTATGCACGTCAAGAACCTGTAATTCATACAGCATTCCAATCTCAGGAGGTAAAGTTGATAAACTATTTCCAACGCAAGAGAATGTAATAAGTTTTGATAATTTACCAATATCACTTGGAACAGATCCAAAATGATTTTTATCAAGGTTGAGTCTTTCGAGATTAGGAATTTTCTCGAAGAATTTATCTGGAATCGATGACATTTTGGCATTTGCTAAATTCAAAGTTGTTAAAGTTCCCATTTCCATCGAAAAATTAAATCTTGTAATCGGATTCTGATTTAAATGAAGAACACGCATCCGTCGAGAACATTTACTGAGCCATGAAACTGAATTGTGAGATGCTAAGAATACTTCTAAACGTGGTAGTGTCAAGACAACATCAACATTAGTTAAATCATTGTATCGAATATCTAATGACTTTAACGAAGTCAAATTCTCAAATGTTGACGGAAGAGATCCGGCAAGTTGATTATTCGTGAAAGCTAATGTTTCGAGTGCACATAACTGACCAATCTCAGGAGGAAGTTCGCGGACCGAATTGAATGACACGTCCAGATCAAGTAGAGTAACCAATTCACATACAACTAATGGAAATTCTGATAAATGATTAAATGCCAAATTAAGATGCCGTAAATGTTTTAAATGTGTCATACACGATGGTAGTGATGTAAGAAGGTTATTCTGTACTTTGAGTGAGATGAGTGCTTCATGGTTCTCACACTGTGTTCCTTCTAAATTCTTCAGTTTGTTACTAGAAAGATCAAGATAGTTGAGCTTCTTTGCGTAGATTAAACTTGGTGGGATTTGTGTACACTCATTTCCAGCAAACTTGATTTCTTGAAGATTAATGGCAGCTTGTATAAATGATGTAGGGAGATCAAGTGATAAATTTCCAGAGAGATTTAGCTTGACAATATCAGCTGCGTGTTGATGTAGTGAGTCTGGAAATGTCACATAGTTTTTACGCTGCAGGTCAGCATGAGCATATTTCCTGCCAGCAGGAGCATAATCTTCGACTCCATCAATAGGACGCGCAGTTACTGCGTTGATGAACAAAAATCTGCACATATAACCCAAATCTTCTCTACCTAGATCTGCAATACGATCCTCATCCGTGTATCCTGACAATTCCAGCATTCGTTTCTGTAGCATAAGTGGCTTCTCATTGACCTTGAGAATGCGAATAAGACCAAGGCGTCGGAATCGAATCTGATAATGTTCAACTGACGGCAAGAAATATTTGCGACCAAGAATTTGAAGTAAATCAGTGACAGTTGTTTCGAGTGGACATGAGATTGTAGTGAAGGTACCGTTTGTTCTGAATACTCGAAGATAGTATGTCAATGCCTTACCGTTGATTGTTGGAGCCTTGGGAACAGGTTTGATTGTAGCCGGAGTTGGCGGTTCATCCTCATCGACACCTACTACTTGCCAACTTTCTGGTGCAATCCACCCCGAGTAAGGAATTCGTCCATCTGGTGGGGTCATCGGAACACTTGAAGTTGGAACTGTCTTGTCGGTAGAAATAGCGGGTAGTTGCGCTTTTCGTCCACTTACTGAGCTAGATCCTCCTGTCTTTGAATGAGTTATCAATTTTCGAGGAAGAGTGAAATGGCGTCTAGTTGAACGATCGCCCGCACTTTGCTGAAGCTCCGGTTTTATAATACCATTCATGTCGTCGAGATGAGTGTCAAGAGGAAACAAATCCGGATTCTCATTCTTGGGTGTAGTTGCGCTCCCATTTGTGTTACTTGAGTAGGCAGCACCTGCTGCTGCCCCCGCCATGCTTGCGTGGTAACTGATAGGAGGTGCCCTTCGAGATTCATTCGTCTCTGAGAGTGATGAAGGATCGGGGCCGCGGGACTGGCCATTGGCGAAATCAACACGATGCTGACTTGATGGTACACGTGAAGTGGTCGTATACTCAGCAGCACGTGTTCCATTGTCCTGCTTTGAGCGATGTTGCTTTGAGAAAAGCGAAGAAGTTTCGCCTTTATCGTTTTGTATCGCACTGTCGATGGATGTGTGGGAGTTATTGGCGGATGGGCTCATGAGCACTGGAAGTTGATTAGCATCTATTATTGCAAATAAGTAGACTAAAGCCTGATTTCTAAAACTCACCATCACCATTCTCCTTCTTTCGGACCAATAGACCTCCTAAAAATCCATGCTTACGCTTATCCCGTGTGCTTCCTGAGAGCGAAGAGTGCGGACGACTCGGAGGTTGTAATGGATCGTAACTCATGATGTATCTTCGAGCGCCTGATTGTAATACCACTCAAGGTTCCAAATGAGTTCCCTTGGTTGAGAATGCAATCGGCGATGGATAATCAGATTTGCGGATCCACGTGTGCTACCAATCTCGCAGTGTGATCAGGGCATCACTAATTTCGTAAATTTTCTGATTTAACACCCACGCATTCAAACAGCCAGCCAGGTCCAAATGATCTAACTTGTTCGCTAAATATGCCGCTGTAGTCGAAATATCAAACCAAAATATATCAATTCACCGTATGCTGTAGTTTCAAGGGACGGGCGGCTTGTAATTGCTGGTTTTGCTAGCTTTGTTCGAAGCGCTCTCTTCAGATTGTGTGGCGTCGCAGCGGTGTGGAGAGCTCGGATTGCGGACATAACCTGCAGATCAAGTATACAATAATAATTAACTTACAGTATTAGTTATGGCATGCATTCTACATTCTAATGGAATACCATTTATTCTACGTTCTTGTAGGATACAATTGATTACTATTTATACAGGAAAGTTTCTAACACATTATATGTACATGTGCATCCTATGCGTCTAATCTTCAATCCCACCTTTATTTTGCAATCTATGCCTTCCGGCGCTTTACAAACGCAAAGTTTTCAAAATCGTCATCGGAGTCGTCGTCATTATCGTCGTCATCGTCGTCATCGTCGCCATCAACTTGAGCAACGCTGTTGTCGGTCTTTGATTCTTTGGAATCGGTAATTTGTTTTTTTTGTCTCATTGCGTCACGAATCTGCTTTAGTTTGCTCACTCGGTTCTCCAGCTCCTGTTGCTCCTCAAATTGATCGCGTAAACCATTCGCAATCTCATCTTGTATATCGTCAGCGTTTTCTCGATTCCCATTCGAGTTTTCGGTCTCATCATTTTCAGTCGTTGTCTCCTCTGCCGCGGCAGGCTTGTTGTACATTTGCGGCGCTTGATTGATAACAAACTCTGAAGTTCCAGTAGCCGGCGCCATTAATGACTTCGGTGCTGATCTACGTTCATATGCAGTTGTTGGCTCAGATAAAGCAATATCCTGCTGAAAGGCGGCCCATTCTGCGTCAAGATCTGGTGTCTCTGTAGCCGATGTTACATCCTCCAGTTCAACTGATGCATTGTTTGGCTTGTCGAAAAAGTTGTCGGGTAGTTTAGCGTTTCCACTTCTTTTGCTTGGTAAGTCTATACGCTGTTTCTTTATTGACGCGCCTGCATTCTGCTTTCCAGATCCATCGCGAACACCTGTGGACGTATCATTCTTCTCTTCAAGCGCCCGCTTTGCCTTCCGTTGTTGCGCATCTTTGTACTTCAGTACCGAATCACGGTGTGTCTTTGTTCCAATATGAGCTTCCCATTGATTTTCTCCTGAGATTGGCAAATTGCATACAATACACCGTAATCTTCGATCATCATTCTTGTCGTAACGCGCGAAAGGATGATCTATTCGCTTGTTCTTCTGCTGCTGCTGGGGTTTCCGCAATAGCGCCTGAAAATCTGCCCTTGACATACCGATTAGGTTAAGTCTTTTAGCCACAACTCTCGTAAAGCATTTCTCTTTTTAATCCTGCTTGCTATGTTCCTTTCTATAATTCAAATGTCCAGGCTCAAGAGCTGCTGTCATGTGCGTTGATAGAACGAAGCCATCGCTGGGAGAACGTGGTTACCCGGACTCGGTTAATTGTCGCCGCAATGGGAATCGGCGCCGCGTGGTGTCTTCTGAAATTGCTTGCTTCCCAGAGACTTACCACGGCTCTATTCACCTTCTTAAGTCTCAGGGAACTGACTAAATCTGTAACGTGTTTGCCATTTACTACAGTGTTTGAATCATCTCTGTGATATTAAATATCATTGCATGAACAGTATTTACAATCTACCGCAGTAGTTAAAGCTACTTTCGTGGTTACTTCGCACGATCATCTTTCACGGTGAACTTTTTGCCCCAGATCTTTATCACAAGAACTCCAGCGCCAAGTTTTGAACTGGTCATTTTACTCCTATAAATCTCAAAACTTGAGTATTTACTTTCCCTGCGTGTTAAACGCATTTGTCGTAGCAGAGTGCCGTATAAGCGCGCGTCCTTTCGTACATTTTACGCATTCTGCCAAACGCGTCATCCCGAGCTTTTAGTGCGGGAGTCAACAACAGCTACGGTATTGCGTCTCAAAGACGGTAGCACAAGCTACACTTGACGCGTAATTTTTCAGAATTGGAGATCATGAAAGACACAACTTCCGTTAATGGTAAGTAGCTTTCTCTTTAGAATGCATCTGCGATTGCAAATTGTCTATGCAGTACTAACACACGTTTTTGATTTATAGAGCCAAGGCGGTCGGCACGCAGTAATAAAGGTCAACATAGCGAATTGGTGGACGAGCTATCAGGATCTGCAATGGATTTAGTCACAGCTGGACGAAACTTGCCTAAAGACAAAACTCCTGGGGTTGAAGAAGCGGCAGCGACAAAGTTGAAACCAGCGAAAGCGAAACCAAAAGCGAAGTCAAAACCAAAGCCAAGAGCAAGAACTGCATCAAAAGCGAAATTCACAACAAGGAAAGGGAAAACTGCTGCAAAAGTCAAAGTTACAACAGAAGAAGATGTTGAAGAGGAAGAGGAAGAAGAGGATGAGTATGCCGATGACGATTCTGTGGTTCGGTGCGTCTGTGGTCTTGATCACACTGATCCTAATGATGATAAACCACTTATGACACAATGCGAGACATGCGAATGCTGGCAGCATCCAGAATGTACTATGGGAGTGACCGATGAAGCTGATGTACCTGAAAATTACTTCTGTGAACAATGCCGGCCAGATCTGCATCAGTGGTACTTCAACAAGCCGGTGGAAACGGCAGCTGGTAAAGGAAAGACGACTACGCAGACAAACAAACGAAAACTGTCTTCAGTTGATACCGCCTATGAGGTCAGTATATCTCCTGTATTAAATTGAGATTTTATTTCTGACAGCATGATAGGAGCCCAAATTGAAACGAGCAAGTTCAAATGTCGAACAGTCTGATGCGCAAGGATCCACATCCAAAACTCCAGCACTGGAACGAAAACAATCGGCGGCTTCTAACAATGGCACGCGTAGCGTAAGTCCGACGACACCAATTAGCACAACAGAAGCTTACGGTGCCAAAAATGTTGAAGGCAAAAAGGCAGCGCAGGCAGCTGCAGTAAATGCGCAGCAAGAGAAGGTGCGACAGTCAGTTGTCGATGCAATTTCAAAGATCTTGGCCGCTGCAGTAAAGACTTCCATTTCAAATGGTACATTTGCACCTCCTGCATCAAATAATGATATTGACCCTTCAACTCTCACGGATCCGGCATACGCAGATAAATACTCGAATGAATTGTCCATGGAGATTGAAAAAGCTTTATATGAGGAACTTGCAGAGAAAGCAGGGAAAGATGTTGGACATCGGTATCGAGATAAATTTAGAACATTATCGTTTAATCTGAAAGATGCGAAGAACGACTCGCTACGACTTCGAGTTGTCAATCGCGAAATATCACCAGATCATATTGTCAAGATGTCAGCAGAGGAGCTTATGAATCCTGAACTTCAAAAGTTAGCTGAAACTGTACGTGCTGAGAGTATCACACAGTCTATTTTAAAGAAACCTGAAGGTCCACGTATCAGACGTACTCATAAGGGTGAAGAGCTTGTTGGTGATGTTGATCCTCTTCATCCTGAAAAGTCACTGGAAGCTGATGGCACTGCTCCTGAGAGCACTGAAATGTTTAATCGACCAGCTAGTTACTCTTATTCTTCTACAACTGCAGCATATGATGATTTCGGTGAGAATATAACGTACTCTCCATCGTTTTCAAATAATGGAGAACGTGCTTTATCGCCTGATTTTATTGATCCGGATGAAGAAGCACAGGCTCGCCGTAGTCGATCACAATCAATTCCTAATGGTAATTCACCAAGTAGTGACTATCTCAACGATGATGGTCACAATGAAGATTCCATGGATCCATTGAATGATTTCGTTGTGCACCCAGTATCGCCACCTCCGACAGGCTTACATCAACAAACTGAAGATGACGACATTGATCGGCTAATTGGTCTATCCGACGATGAAGCCGACAAGGCAGTTAGTAAAGATAACGCAAATGAAGATGATGGTTCAGATTTTGCATACTCGCCTGAACTCGCTCCGCAAAATCCACCAGTTTGGAATGGTCAGATTAATATGGTATCAGTAGCTAAGTTTTCTGCGATTGCGAAACAAGTTGGAGGTCCTTTAGTTGATGAACTGTCAGCTGGGAAATGGGAGAATATTATTCCACAATCTATTGAAATTGATGGTCGTTTATCAAGTTCTAAGGCTTCAAGTTATTTAGTAGATGTTGCTACAACAAAAGACTTTGTAGCAGTTCAATATACTATAAAAGATATGGAGTCGAAAGAGTCCAAAGGAGAGTTTATTAAGTTATTTGATTATTTCCGAGGTCGTGATCGATACGGTGTAATGCGAAATAAATTACAAAATGTTAAGGATGCGTATTTGGTTCCATTATTGCCTGCCGATCAATGGCCTGAGTATATGCACTTAATAGAGACACTTGAAGTTCCGCGAAATATTGTTGAGCCAACATTACTAGGTATTTATGTTGTAAATCGGCCAACTTCTGGCGGAGCCGGACGAAGAGGTTCGACATGGAGTAATCGGGAAAGATCCGTATCTGCTATTCCTGAGCAGGCTGAAGATGATGATAATTACGATCCAGGAGCTAATGAGCCATCAACGACTGAAACAGCTTCGGCAGCGATGAGTATTCTTGATTCGCTGACACCATCTTCAGCTGCACCTGTACTAGCTTCTGCACCAGCTGGAACCATGATTGCATTTGATAGTTTAGGACTTGCTCCAAAAGACGTTGCTTTATTACAATCAATTGTAATGCAATCACCTGAAGTTCAAGCTAATCGTGCATTACTTAATGATCCATTATTTTTAATTGGAGTTGTACAAAAATATCAACAAGGTCTTCCTAATTGAAATATTCTATTGGAAGTGTAGTATTATTATCTTAAACTAAATGTACGATTGATGTAACGAAGTTATATTTGGGTGGATTTTTTTTTATTTATATTGTGCTGTATGGAGTTTGTTTTGTTAATTGTGTAATTTATACCGCTATTAATGAGATTTAAGTTTATTAGCAAACGAGTCTAACGTTCCTAAGATTCATACCGTATACAAAAACACTACAAGATCATAAATTCTAGCTATTTACATTACCAGATACAAAGTACTTTTACAACTCCTCCGTCTATTTCGCCTTTTCATCAATAACATCAACTGTATCAACTTCTTTCTTTGTATCTGATGCATCGTCATCTATTAGAGCTTGACCAATATCAGTTTCATAAACAAATCTCCTACTTATTACATTAAATAACATCCCAAAGACTAGCGCCATTACTGTAGATGTTAAAATAATAACATTATATGGCATACTGAAATCTGGTGTTGGTAATGGTAGTAATAAACTTGCAGTTCGCATTGTATATGAGATTTCTTGTCCAGTTGATATTAATGCTGTGGTGTTAACAACGCTAAGAATTCCCGGAGCAATGTCGAAACCGCGATTAGCATCAGGAGGATACTCTGCGAGGTAGAGCAGTGTTTTATCAAAGTCGTAACTTAATGTAAGTGTTGAAAGAGGTGGAATATCAAACAGTAATTCTAGAGAAGTACCACGAACTCTCTCACGGAATGGAGTATATTGAATATTTGAAAACTCAATAATTGCACCGTCAGTTGACGCCAATTTCATACTAGAAAGATATGGTTTCATGTACCACGGCAATGCTTCAAAATATATAACAGATTTTGTTAATTCTGTCGGATTACTGAATGTGGTACGAATTCCGCCGTGTTGTTGACCACGACCTGTCATTGAGCGTTGCACAAAAATAGGTGGATCTCTGCTGTGAGGTGCTTTCGATGCCGCATCGCTGGCGAATTCAAGGTCAAATTCGGAATTTTCTATATCATTAGCATCATTCAATGTGAGATGATTGAAGAAAAAACTTAAAACCTACCGACAGTTGCAAAGGTCGCTAAATCATTATAGCTTGAAAGCACAACTCCACCATACCGACTCAAATGCCAGTCTGAGGATAATTCAACTTTGACATCGTAACCACCACCAGAAGTTTCAACTACGTTCATCTCATCCACCCTACACGCTCCTTGTATGGATTTCCCAAACAAATCAGATAATTTCCATCTCGCTGTTTCTGGTGATAGTAATGGGAAGCATTTTTGATCTGAGTGGTATGGTTTAGACGTGTTGCACACCAACTGGTCGACGGCCAATGGAATAGGAACAGGATGATCTGTAGAAAGTTAGTTTCTAATCCAATAACTATCAAAATTCAATCGATTTACTTTTTTTGCGAAGCATTTGCATTGAATCCAAAACAACATCAACTTTCTGAGTCATTTGTAAACGACATCCAAGCTCATGGTCACAAACAGGATGGACATCAATTGACATTGATTGCCACTTTGAATCAAAAATTCTATGACCGTCAAGTAACGAAGAAACACCTGCATGTCCACGACATGGTAGTAGTTTTAGAAATGGTGTAAGGTTCTCTGTGCAAACGATTTCACGCGGTAGTGCACCGTGAAAGAGGAAAAGAGGATGTTTTGACCATGACGGGTCTGATACTGGATGCAAAAACGACGGATTTCGTGACGTTCGTGTGGAGTCTATGAAATTTATGCTCGCGCAAAACAATCCTGATAAAGCACTGACAAGCTCATACCAACGCACTTCAGCTCTGTTCGGATCAAATTGGTCAGCACTTACATGCAAATAGTAATGAATAAATGACCAAACTCACTCTTTCTCATCCGCACCCGCTACCCACGCCCAGACTTCAACTCCAGTTCCACCAGAAGACTCTCCATTATAAGGCAATGTACCCCATTGTTCAGCATCCCAAAATCCTTGAGCGAATCGCATATGAAGTTCATGAGTATGCGTACTTTTCACAATCTGGCCAATGCTCCTTGGAAAGAAGCCGTAATGTGACAAGTACCATAACTGATCAATCCCTGATCCTGCTAAGATATCTGCAACACCGGTCGGATCTGATGCGACATTGAAAGAGAAAGATGCGAGTACAGCATTGCGTGCTAGAGGCCGCAGGTCAAGGTTCTCGCTGTAAGCAGATTGGGAAACCGCTGCAGAGACGCAAGTTTCCAACACCGATGCTGTAAGAACCGCAAGTGCAAGCGGCACAGCTAGCAGTCTCATCGTGCTAAAACGCCGACCACTATTAAGGCGACCGAGCTATAACAGATGAGAAGAGTATCTGCTCGGTGAGGTGGTTACAAACTACAGCATCGAATCGCGGCGGCGTGGTCGAACTACGTAAGTTTACAGAAGCTCAGGGGCTCTAGTACTAATCCCATGTTTACATAGCAGAGACTTCGTATCGTATCGAGAGCGAATACTATAAATAAGTAAAAACAAGACCTTTTTCAATCCAACACCGTAATACATAACACATATAATTCTCTACAATACAGTACGGGGTATCTTTCCAGTCAACCCGAAGATACTCTCGTCGAACTCGTCTCCAAATTGAGGAAAGGAGTCCGGGAGCGCGTCGCTATAAAGACCGACTTTGACTCATTATAATACAGTACTTGTCGGACCTATCAACAAAGTAACATTTTCAGCAGCTTCAGCAGTTGGATAAGTCAGAGGACAAAGCTTCACCGATCGAATCAGAAAACTGGATATCTTAGCCCTTGATATACATCTGCTGATCTCTTTCTATGCATTCTCCTCCGGGCTCTTTCCGACTCTCCAATTCATCAATAATCCATGCGTACTGCCAGATTTAACTGTTTCAGGTTAATGTAGTTGAATTGGCTTTGATTGATCTCCACATTCAGTATTCGGGCCAAGTCGACTGGACAATCTTTGGCGTCGGAGCGATGAGAGTATGGTCTTTGCAATCGCCGTTACTATTAGCCAACGCATCGGCGTGGAGGTGGAAACAGTGTACATAGAGCAGACATAGTCACAGAGTCCATCAGGTCTTTTGATTGTATGTACCGTAGTACTGGCCGTATCTGTAGAGAAAGCACCCGGTAACAACAGCCGGACGCCAGCCTCTAGACGGCACGTTCTCCTGCTTTCGCTCTCGCTCTCTCTCTCGCTCTCAGAGTTAGCAGTACAGACTACAATACAGTCGTGGAGGTGTTGCGCCGCCCCTTTTGGGAACCCAAGGCACGTACTTTGAGCCCGTGAACCGTGCGGCGCTGGCCGACTGCCGCGAAGGAAAGCCAACCACTTCCAAACTCAAGTCGTGCCAAAGAAACCGCCTCCGCAGGTTTCCCATCGCCGCCCGAAAGCGTCCTCCGCCGCCTCCGCTCTGCTCCCTCCGTGCGTCTGGCTGTCTGCTCTTTGCAGAGTGCAATTGCTTTCCGTCGGCTACTCGATTGCCGCCGTGCGTTACTCAGCGCCCCCGCTGCGGTGTGGCTACTTTGGCCTTTGTGACAAGACAAACAGATACCGTCCGGGTCTCGGTTCGTTGCTCCATTCGCACGCTATCCGTTTTATTTGTGGTGCGCCGGCAGCTGCAATTCGCTTGGATTGTTTTTTCAGTACTGTCGAACCCCGCCGTTTGCATTGGTCTCGTCGTTATCGGGCTCTATGGCCGTGTGTCGCCCACGCTGAAGACTAATCAATCTCATTATTTCGTTCGTCCGAGGTTGCTCGATCCAGTGCAATGACAAAACACAAAAGCAGCTTCTTGTCCCGTTTTTCGGGCACTGCTTCATCTTCGGCTGCTGAGTCCCGCGATCAATCCACCAAAGTCAAGCGGTATCCTTCCGCACCGTCGTTTTCAAAGGCCGCCGCTGCTGTACGCAGTCATCGACGGGTAACTGCAACAGCTGTTCTACCTACTCAAGTCGAATCCACCACGACGTCAGTCTCGTCCACAACAGAACCTGAGCCACTATCGGAATCCGAATCTAAGTCCGAGAGCAAATCAGTCACGACTGTCGATGGCGGAGCCGATGTCGACTCAAGCTCAAAGATAGAACCCAAGCTGGATTCAAACACTTCCGCTCCAGCTGAGTCCGACGCCAGTGCACCAATAACAGCAGATCTCATTACAGAGTCCTCTACAGATGATGCTACTGCCATAGTAGCTCCAGAGACTTCTGCGGCAGCAGCTACCTCTTCAGCCGTGCCAGAGTCAACAACTAAACCTGAGATTATTTCCCGATCGACAAGCTCTTCATTTACAACCGTCTCATCATCAACTGCATCACGTCTCTCTGCATTACCGTCAATACACGATATGCCTTCACAGCGCGCATCATATCATGTCGCAGTTTCCACTCCACCAATGCTCTCCGGACCATTTTCCAACTCAGCTAGTGCTTCTCCTGTTGTTACTACCCCATCCACTCCTGCTCGAAGTTACTCATCTACGCCACGCACAGCCAGTGCCACATCTAGGAAAAATTCAACAGACCTTTCACGGAACAATTCTCGCAGAAATTCGAAACGAGATAGTGGGAATAATCACTCGATGCGTTATATGTTTAGCAGCTTTGTATCTAGTCTAAAGGGACCAAGAGTCGAGCGTGTCATGGAGATTTCTGATCCTTATAACGCGAAGCATGTCACTCATGTTGGATATGACAATACAACTAGAGAATTCACAGTATGATGAACTCAAAACTTACATTTTGTATTTCTTTTACTAACTCAGTGCTATAGGGTCTCCCGGATGAATGGCAAAAACTCTTGATTGACAGTGGAATTTCCAAGAAAGAACAGGATAGTAATCCGCAAGCAATCATGGACATTGTTGCATTTTATTCGAACACAGCTGCACATCGCGAAGAAGAGATATGGCATAAATTTGACCATGCGCACCCTCAAGATCTTTCCGTCCCGTCCTTCTACTCGTCTTCTCTGGTTCAGCAGCCACAGACGCCATCGCAGATTGTAGTTCCACGGAATCCTTACTTTCCAAAAAATACAGATGGAAGTTTTGAAAATCCACGGCCGGCTCCACGGCCACCTAGCGTTCGTGAAAGCGCCCTGATTCCTAATCGGCAAGCACCTAGAGCTCCATCAGCATACAAGGCACCTATGCCACAACAACAGATATTACAACAACAGCTACAGCAGCAATTCCAACCTGCTCAGCAGCAATATACGAGATCCTCACTTGGTCATGCATCACAGCGAAGCTCGTCGTCTCCTTTATCGTCGCCGCGATCTATGCATTCGCAGACAAACGGATCGAGTTCTCCTGCTTTTGTTAATGAGATGCAAATGCCAATACATCCTTTTGCTCATTATTCACAAGGCTCATCTTTGAATATTTCCACCGGTTTCCGAACACCAGTGAAATCTGGTAGATCGAATCATAGTATACAAAGTGTTCTGCAGAAAGAAAAGGAAATTCGTGCATCATGGCAGAAATATCAGAACAAGGAACTGCCATCAGAACCAATTGATGAATCACCATTACAAGAGATTGTTCAAGATCCATTTGAAAGTGCCGCTCCTTTAAGTGCGCGTACAGTCAATGTGCCAGGCTCCGATTTAGCTCCGTCGCCTGAATTTCTTGTGAGAGAAAAGAATGCTGGTATGACTTCTTTGGATGAGACAATCACTTCTCCTGCTGCAGGCTTCCCACAAAACACACCTTCAATTCCACAGCAATCCTCCGGTTTCGTGTCTCGACCTGGTGAGCTTACTCCAGAGCAAGTCGCCGGTGCTCTTTTGCAACAATCTCCGCCTCGCTCAAGACAGCATGCTCATCAGCAACACTCACCTAGTCAAAGACAGCAAAATGGGTATATACCAGTACCGTCTGTTGAATCTACTCGAGTAGGTGAGTCCAATGAAGAGCGACAAATGATGGCATTACGCAGACGCGAACAGAAGCGTGCCCGCGACGCAGAAATCATCGCGCGGTTAACTAAAATATGCAGTCCTGGTGATCCAAATCGGTTTTATCGCAATTTACATAAAGTCGGACAGGGTGCCTCAGGAGGTGTGTTTACCGCTTTTCAAGTTGGTACAAATATGAATGTTGCAATTAAGCAGATGAATTTGGAACAACAGCCTACAAAAGAAGCTATTATCAATGAGATTTTAGTCATGAGATCGAGTAAGCATCCAAATATTGTCAATTTCATTGATAGTTTTCTGCACAATGGTGAATTGTGGGTTGTTATGGAGTACATGGAAGGTGGCAGTCTGACTGATGTCGTGGCTTATAACATCATGACTGAGGGACAGATTGCTGCGGTATGTCGCGAAACTTTACTTGGTTTGCAACATTTACATTCTCAAGGTGTTATTCATCGCGATATCAAATCGGATAATATTTTATTGTCGCTTCAAGGTGATATTAAACTTAGTAAGCCGTCTATTTTTTTTTTTAATATTATTATTATTCTTCTTCATTTTATTAACTTTGTTTAGCCGATTTTGGATTCTGCGCACAGTTGAAGGATGTTAATGTCAAACGAACGACTATGGTTGGTACTCCATACTGGATGGCACCTGAGGTTGTTTCACGTCGTGAATATGGACCCAAGGTTGATGTTTGGAGTTTGGGTATTATGGCAATTGAGATGGTTGAAGGAGAACCACCATATCTTACTGAATCTCCGATGCGTGCGTTATACCTCATTGCTACAAACGGAACTCCAGATCTCAAGGATCCGGGCGCTTTATCAACGACATTCAAATCATTTTTAGGCTGGGCACTTCAAGTTGATCCAGATAGACGAGCAAGTGCAACAGAGCTTTTAGGACATCCACTTATGGGACAGTGTGAAGATTTGCGTACACTTGCACCATTAGTTCGAGCTGCACGTCATGAAAAACGTAAAATGCAAGCGAATCATCATGCAAATTCAAATGGAAATAGCACAATTGCAGGTATTACAAGTGCGATTGCTAGTTCTAGTTCAAATTCGGCTGCAGTAGCTGCAAGTCAAGGAAGATAGATACATTGATAAAAAACGTTGCGATTTCAACAGAGTTAGGTGGAAGTGAATTGTTAATACTTCAATTGGAATAAAATAGGGAAGCTTGGCTTTATAGTATCTTGGGAAATGCATTTTGTTTTATTTTGTCTACATTTGCAAGCTTTTATTTTTTGTATAATTGTGTCTTCGTACATTTTTATATGTACTGTAACTTAATGCTTCGTATGTACCTGTTTCAAGAGTTAGGGAATATTTTGTACGGCTATTGGAGATATGAATGGTTTGCTCTTATTTTGCTAGATATATTACTTCGAATACATTAAGAGAGTTTGACGAATTAAATTATGAAAAGGTTCTGAAATAACACAAGATAGCGCGTGCCATAACACGTTATCTGGGTTAGGTGTGTTTTATACAGCAATGCAAGTTAAAACTCAGCAAGGCGTTCAAAACATAATTGTGCACATTTGTGATAAGATATCATATTTAAGTGTACTGTAATAACATGCAGTTTCAAGTATCATGGCAGATAAACCGGATTCACCATATTCCAGGTTGTTAGGGATGTTTCAATCTGAACGAAAATTGGCAGGAAGGCAACCATTAGTTCCAACTTCAACAGCTGATGCAATTGCTGCATCAACAAGTGACGCACCAACTAGAGAATTAGGAAGTACTCAGGAAAGATTATCCAGTTCACCAAGTAAAAAACAAAATGAAATTGATGAAGATGATGAGGAGTCACTTGGTCCATTGAGCGAGGAGGAAGACCAGGAGGAAGTTGAAGAGATTAAATCGAAGCAACCGATTGTTATTGATTTGGATGAACCAAGTGAATATGAAGATAATGGAGGTGGGGATAGCGATTCGAATGGAAATGATGAAAAGGAAGGTGAAGTAGTAAAAGAAGAAGAAGAAAAAGAAGAAGAAAAAGAGGAAGAAGAAAGTGAAAGTGACGGTGAAAGTCAAAGTCAAAGTCAAAGTCAAAGCCAAAGTCAAAGTCAAAAAGAAGTTGAAAAGCAAGATGAAAGTGAAAAGAAAGGAGAGAAAGAATCTGAAGATGATTTGGATGAAATTAATATCGAAGAAATAGTACCTGATTTATTTGAGAGTTCTCCGGGTTATGCAATGCAATTTAAAGTTGTCGGTGAACATTCGGCTCGATATCGTAAACTTATTGAAGTATGTTTATGACTTGTTAAGATTTTTTGTTAATTATTGACCTTATTTAACTTTTAGGCTTTTGGTGGCGAAGTTATTGAAGGAAGACATACACTAGGCCGGTCAATGGTATTGGTATGCGGAAAAGCACGTATGACACGATCAATGGAAAATCAAGCATGGTATGTTAATATGATTTGAAATTGAGAAGAAATTTGAGTTACTAATGGCATGATGTGGTGTAGCTATTCTTCGCAGTATATTGACGAATGCATTCGAAATAAGAAATTGGCTAAGCTTGATCATTTCAGATATATATCGTAAGTTATCTATTCATCTTGAAACGATTTCTGAATTAATTTCTGACATTTATTTAGTACATCGGTGGATGTAACCCCGCGTAAAAAAAGAGCGACTGCTCATAATTTTACCTCTCGACCGGCTAGATCACCACCAAAATCACAACAAATTCAAAAATCTCAACCGGCTTTGAAATCTCCACAAATACGAAAAGCAAATACTTCAACAATTTCTAAAGAACCTTCACAAGGTCGATATCAAAGACCGCGTACGGTGCCGACTCGGGGAAAGCTTAGAAAGACTACCACTAGTAGACAATCACTTGATTCTTCGGTTTCAGCTAAAGCAGCTGCTGCTTTTCTTGACGATAGTGACGGTTCCGATAGAGATCATGAAATTGCGATTAGTGGAAGTAAGAAGGTGGTAGAAGAGAAAGATGATGAGGATGCATTTGAAACTGCTCCAAGCGCGGCGCAGGAAGTTGGTCGTACTGCTGCTACGCAACGCAAAGTGTCCGTTCCTGATTCGGAAGTGTCCAGTGAAGCGTCAGAGAGTGAAGCGTTAGGGAGTGAAGCGTCAGAGAGTGAAGCGTCAAAGAGTGAAGCGTCAGAGATCGGGACAAATACAAATACTGCTAAGCAGTCAAAGCCTAAAGAGACTACAAAGAGAACGGAAACGGGCGGCGAGGTTGTCAATAATGGTACTAGACGGAGTGCGAGGAATAGCGCTGAAAGGCCCACTGTGAATAAAGGACGGCAATCAATTGCTAACAACAATCAAAGCGAACGTGTTAAAGCAAGTGGTCCTACTACCAATGGCCAGGATAACAATCAGGATAATTCTACGCTTGAAAATAGTGATAGCTTCAATGACCATGATACTGATCGTGATTCATCGGGCTCTACAGATGATTCAACATCGGATGCGAACACAGGCTTCTCATACGAGGACCTGTTGTTGCTGCCCCTAAAAGAACAAGCGATTGTACTTTCTCGAGACCCGGTGCTTTATGATATTGTATTTTACAAAGGTTGGGCTTCTGGAAGAAAAGGTATTCAAGCTAAAAGACGTGTGGAGGAGAAGAAAAAGCTATTGAAAATGGTGACATTAGAGAGGAAAAGAAATATGCGAAGATATAGAGCGATACGGCCGTTGCCCGTGATAAAGGTGAAGAAAAGGGCTGCTCCTTCCGCAATTGATGCAACAGATGTGTATATGAAACGACGAAAAGAAGAAATCGAGGCTGATGCTACTTGGAAAAAAGCTACGGCGAATATGCAACGTGAGTCAAATGTTCCACATCAGCCGTTGGGCTTATTCAACGTACCTAATTTTGATGTTAACGATGATGGTGTAACTTCTCAAACGCTTCTGCTTGGAGATGTACAAGACGAAATAGAATTGATGCAAAATCTTGAATCTTCTCCTCCGTATCCAATACCTCCGAATGATTTAGAGGAAGATCGGGATGTACTACTTGCGAATAATCTAGAGGAAGATCGGGATGTACTTTCCGAGCTAGAGCTTGTCGATTTTGGAGATACTTTTACTCCAGCTCAGACTGATGCACTTCGCAGTCTTCTCTCATCATGGAGTCGGATGTATAATATAAATTCTCAAGTGACACTTGTTAGATTGTTACACCGTACGAGTTTTAATATCAAAATTGCTGGAGAAGCATTAAAACGAGCATCCTTACTTGGTCGTTTACCTAATAAAATGACTGGTCTTTTCACACCTGCTGATGACAAGGCACTTATTTCGGGGCATCCAGCAGATTGTGAGCAAGTCAGTGATTTTCATGGTGCCATTAATGTTAGGTTACGGCAACGATATCTTCGATTTTTTACTGCTTTTGAAACCAGTGTTAAATCTCGTGATGCAGTGGCTCCAGAATTGGAGTTGGCTGTGATTGATGATTAGAAAGTGTACAGTATTATTGTATGCATTTTGGATTTTAGGAGTTTCGCCCATCGTGGCACTGTGGGATATATTTTGTGTTTAAGTTTCGTGTTGTACTATATCTGCTGTGATGTAATCTAGCTGACATGATCTATCTGATCACGTATATGTATCACGTTTGTATCACGGTATCACGGTATCACGAACCGCCAGACAGACGCGTGGAGCGCGTCGAATGGACAGCCACACGTGACTGGAGATTGCCGCTTGGGGAAGTGGCTGCACGCCGCCTCGAAGCGCGTCAAAGGTCGGTTGCGCCGCTCGCTTGACTGCGACGCCGACGTCGCGCTTCTCTCCATAGCTTCTGGATTCTTTACTCCGATAATTGATTCAGAAACACAATTGCAATTACAGTTAGATTTACTCTCTCGTTGGATCTAATATCTCACGATTAAAAATGAGTTCAAAAGCAATCATTTTGGTATGTATTATTCTCTGTGGACCAGTCATTGTTTAAATCATGTCACATTGCTGATCGTCGTGATCTCGTTATAGGTTGGTGGCGGCACCCGTGGAACACGATTCAGACCTCTCAGTTTGGATATACCAAAGGTATGCATTTGCTTTATGATTAAAATGAAAATTGTGGTATTAATTAGATCATCAGGTTTTGTTCCCTGTTGCTGGTCGCCCAATTCTCTCGCACGCTCTTTCGGCGCTTGCCAGTGTTGATTCGGTCAAAGAAGTTATTCTTGTTGGTTTCTTTGACGATAGCGTCTTCAAGGATTTCATTGCTGAATCTTCTAAAGAGTTCCCTCAGTTCACTATCAAGTATCTTCGCGAGTACCGTGCCTTAGGTACCGCTGGTGGTCTTTACCATTTCCGTGATGTCATTCTTAAGGGAAATCCATATCGTTTCTTCGTTATTCACGCTGATGTATGCTGCTCATTCCCCCTTGGTGAGATGCTCAAGATGTACGATGATAAGGAGGCTAAGGCAGTTATTTTGGGAACTCGTGTTGATCCAGCTGTTGCGTCAAACTTCGGCTGCATTGTCTCTGATGCAACTACCAAGCGTGTTGTTCACTACGTCGAGAAACCAGAATCTCATATCTCGGATCTGATCAATGGTGGTGTCTACCTCTTTGATCGTTCAATTTTTGATGTCATTGGTGCTGCTCGTCATGCTAGAGAAGAAGAATACACTGGCATTGATGGAGACGACGATACTCATGATGTCCTTCGTCTTGAACAAGATATTCTTGTACGTCTCGCTCAAGCTGATGGTTTCTACGTTTACGAGACTCGAGGTTTCTGGCGTCAAATTAAGACTGCTGGCTCAGCTGTTCCCGCAAATGCATTATATCTTCAAAAACTTTACCAAACTGATATCGACGCACCTAATCTTGCACGTCCTTCGGCATCAATTGTTCCACCGGTATACATTGATCCTACTGCAAATATTGATCCTACTGCTAAACTTGGACCTAATGTTTCAATTGGTGCGCGTGCAGTTGTCGGAGCAGGTGCTAGAATTAAAGAGTCAATTCTTCTTGAAGATGTTGAAGTTAAACATGATGCTGCAGTTTTGTACTCAATTCTTGCTCGTGGTGTTAAAGTTGGCCCATGGGCTCGTGTTGAAGGTAGTCCCATTACTGCTGCCGATCATTCAACTACAATTATTAAGAAGAATGGTCAACGTGTACAAAGTGTTTCAATTCTTGCTCAAGACGTTTCTGTTGGCGATGAGGTTCGTATTCAAAATAGTGTCGTCTTACCTCATAAGGAACTTCGCACCGTAAGTCATCAATTATTTTATTTATTAGATGGTCTTATTCAAGATATGCTAACATGAGTTATCTAGGATGTTTCAAATGAGATTATTATGTAGATTTCCCATTCTTCACATTGTTATTCACTAAACTTTGCTTTAAACTGTATCATTTAATAATACTAAATTACGAATTCTAAAGATCCTCTATATTTATTTTCAGATAATTAAGGAATGTATGATCCTCTAAGTCAAGCGAACCCTACAGCGAAATAAGTACTAGAAATAATACAATAAGGCGAGCGCTCCGGCTTATTTGGAATCTTCGGACATTTGCAACAAGAACAACCAAGTCGCGTCAGATTCTCATTCTATTCCCAGCCCTAGCTATACCGAGATTCTATAGAAGAAAAGAAAATCAGTTACGTCATAGCTCATTTGATGACGTGAGAGGGGAGTGTAGTGGAGCGCTCTTGTTGCCTGTAGATTTATATCAAAATTTGTAGATTAATTAGATTACTGAATATTAATTAAATCATCCATCCAGCTCCAAGATGAATCAGCAGCTTCTCGCCAAGCCACGACAGCACGAGGATTTCCAGCAGAATCATTCATACCACCTGCGTACCATCCATTTTCTTCAAACATGCGTACAACACCATGTACTTGTTCTATATCACCAATTTCACAAGCAACAGCTTGAGCATTAGTGCCTTCATTATTCGCTAAATTGCAAATTCGTTCATAGTATTCTAATCCGCCAACAAGAGCAAGACGTGGTTCATATCGTCGAACTGATGGGGTGGTATGTAATGGCGAATCATAATGTTCTTCTGATATGTACGGTGGATTTGCTATAATCAAATCGATTGTAAATGGCTGTGAATGCTGAGCACTGGGAAAAAACGTCTTCCAATCGAATGGTGTAAACATATCATGTTGTCGAAAGAAAAGAGCAGCAGTCGAATTATTCTCGTGTAACATTTGACTGTTACGGGTTCGATTTTCTCTAGCAAGCGAAATAGCAATTTCTGATACATCAGTGCCGACAATCTCGATTGATTTCTGAGGAGTTGGTGATTTTAATTGTTCGGCGAATAATAATGCAAGGCATCCACTACCTGTGCACAAATCAAGTACCTTAAATACACCGTTGTCGGATTGATCTTGAAATAGGAGTCAATTTGTTAATGTCCAGGGTATCAACGTTGAGGTTTACTCAGCGCAAACAACAACGGGATATGAATAGTAATAGAAAATAGCATACCTTTATTTGTAAAGAATGGATGAAAATTATGGATTCCTTGTGCAATTGCCATACCCCATTCTTCAGTTTCCCATCGAGGAATTAAAACACCCGGTTTACACTTCAAATCCAGCGATTCACCAAATGGTTGAGACTCGAGAATATATTGAAGCGGAACACCACGAACACCTCGCAGATAACATAATCTTTGAATCTCACGAGCTATTTGTTCTTCGATAGAGAATCCTCTGGGAAATATATTCGGAGTATTCGAAGCCGAATAAGATTGATCCTGTCCGTAAGCTGGTAATTTATCAGCGACACGTTCATGAACGAATTCACGAATCCATCGAAGTTCAGCGCGGGCAGAAGGTAAATCACGAGTCTGCGAAAGAAGTAATTCAAGAAACGGTGATTCACGGCGTGCTGCAGCTTTTAACTGCGGTGGAATCCGCATTTCCTGGAAGCCCTATCAAAGCTGTAACCATGAAAATGGCGGTGAAATTAGTTGCAAATACGGAGTGGCTAAGTAAGAGAAGAATTTGCGCAGTGAAGGAGCGAGGTTGAGTCCGGGTAAGGGCTGAGCTGGAAGGTCGGGGATGGTTGATCTGGTTGATATCATCGCGTGCTTCCGCCACTGCTACCAGATCAACTTACATCAGTGATCCCATCGTTATTGCCATTCAAATTGCATTTGATATAATATTTCCAGATTTGCAATGTCTGTCGCAACCTTTACAGACCACGCTCAAGAGCTCGCAACAGCTCTGAGCTCCAAGAACTATGACAAATGCTCCAAGATGCTACCTGGTCTTAAAGTGATGTTATCACAGTTAAACATTCTTGTTCCATTGCCATCATCAGATCCATCATTACTTGCAACAGCTAGAGATGTTCTTGAAATTGGCGCACTGACATCAATTTCATTACGTGATGATGTTGCTTTCAGTCGTTACATTTCACAGTTGAGCCCATTTTACGCGCTTAAAGGAAAGATCCAACCAGAGTCAGTTAATGAGAAGAAATTAATTGCATTACGGTTATTATTATTACTGTCACGTAACGATATTGCAGAATTTCATACAGAACTTGAAACTTTAATGGACGAAGCAGATTCAGATGTTTATATTAGATATCCTGTTATGCTTGAACGATGGCTTATGGAAGGTAGCTATGATAAAGTATGGAAAGCTACAACACAACGTAGTGAAGTTCCAGCCGAAGAATTTGAAGTTTTTGCGGATATTTTGGCAGATACTATTCGTAGTGAAATTGCTATATGTTCAGAGAAAGCTTATGCGTCATTACCACTTGCTAATGCAAAGCATTTATTATTCTTAAATGATGATGATGAACTTACGGATTTCATCGAGCAGGTATGTACTTATCGATCAATTTGACAAATATTTTGACGGCACGTTTACTAATAATTTACGTATTATTATAGCGCGGATGGACTATTTCAGAAGGTCGGATTTACTTCCCGCAAACTGATGCAGATGGACTTACAAGTGATGTCGCTATAGAGAGTATTATTGAAAACACACTTGGATATGCTCGTGAATTAGAGACTATTGTTTAAGTTCAGGAAGGAATTGGTGTTTTGTGTCGGAATGCATGTATAATATACTATACTATTATTATTTACATATATACAAATTAAATAGTTATCAAGGAATCATATGCTCCATAGATTGAGTTTTTTGTCATAGAAACTACATGTCGCGATTAAATTTGAATCAACTCCTCCCCAATCACCACCATACACCATACTTTCATGATCTTTTGTAATTGTTCCAGTCACCTCAAATTCCCTATTTTCATCAATGTCGTTAAGAACTCTCGCACCCCCATGCATACAACATGTCAGAACAGTTGAGTTCGAACCAGGTCTCGGTATTAATCTCCAAACTCCACCACCTAAATTCTCTTCAAAAACAACTTTACTTCCATATAAACTACATATTGAAACTCCTCCTCTTAAATCCCAACTTCTTAATGATTCATCATATGAACCTGTCCATAATTTCGTATCATCATTATTTATTGGTAATATAGCTGTAACTCCAGCTGTATGCGATCGTCTATCTTGCCATATCTTTACAGGCTCTTCCCCGTCCTCGTCATCATCTTCTGACGCAGGAATCGCGACTTGCCGTTCACGAATATCAAAAGCATTTATTAAACTATCATCACCGCCTGTAAATAGCACTGACCCGGAATTACCAAATGCTGAGGTCCACGCTTCAAGAGAATGAGCTTCTACAGAAAATGTAATTTTTTCTGAACTAATTGTACATAATTTAACTTCTCCAGATGATAAAGTTACTGAAATTATATCGGGATTCGTCGGTGAAAAACATGCTGATAATACAAGTATATCAGGATCTGTTACTTCAATTGTTGATATATGAGATATTTTGAATCCAAATTCACTGCCTTCATCTAAATTTGATATTGAAATACGCCAAAATTTAACTGTTCCAGTTGAATGTGCTGAGAGTAATAATGTTGGATCATGTGGTGAGAATTTAAGATCGAGAACGGACGACTCTGGACTTGGTTCAGACCATATTCGTTTTCTATAAAGCAATTAGTATTTACAATTCATAGAATACTTGAAAAATTCATTTAAAGTAACTCACAGTGATCCTCCCGCTGTGTCATAAAGATCAAGTGCACCGTGTCTTGTTCGAGTAGTCTGGTCAAGCTGATATGTTCCAACTACTACATGTCGGTTATCGTGACAGAATGCAACAGCACATGGCGGTAATTCTGTTATTGTTGAGGATATTTGAGCGAGGTGACTCATTTCCTCGTCAAATTCATTTGTTTGGTAATTTAGTAAAAAAATTGAAGTTGTCTACTATAATTCAATAAACTGTCCTGCGTACAGTAATTTCAGATTGATGAGAGACTTCGAAATCAAGGTTACGATTTTCTCCAGTGAGCCGCACACATACGACTTGAATGTCCCAAGAATCCTCGCGAGAGTTAACGTCCCAAGCAAAAAAATTTACGTGCCTCAGTGGATGAGGGATAGTTATACTGTAGTGTGACGAACAGATTGAACAGAGGAGAAGAAAGGAAAACTTCGATCTTGGATTATTAAGTAAGGTCAAGTAGTCAAGAACGGGATGGTTAAGAAAGGAAGTAAACCTGCACTTGTTAAAGTTGGTGGTGCTGGTTCTACTAAGAATGCGCCAGTGAAGAATGTAAAAGTATCGAAGAAAGAGGAGGCTGCTAGTACTAGTAGTAGTAGTGGGAGTGAAGATGAAGATGCGGATTTGGTGAATATGCAATTTGATGAACTTATTGAAGAGGATGATGAGGTCGAGGAAATAAGTGATGATGAAGATGAAAAGATGGAGAAAGAAGGAATGGATGTTGATGAGGTTGAAGATGATGAAGATGAGGAAGGATGGGAGGATGACGATGAAGTTGAAGAAGATGAGGAAGAGGAAATAGAGCCTGTTAAAGTAGTTAAGAAAGTTGAAGAGAAGAAGAGTAAAACTTCTGAGAAGAAAGATAAAAAAATTGCAAAACAAGATGAAGTGAAAAATACTGTTACAATCACAAATGGTATTGATTCAGAAAAAGCTAGTTCACCTGCTTCAGAATCAACTTCATCAGCAAGTTCAACAACTACTTCAGAATCATCGACAGATCAATCATCAATTTCATCCCCAGGAGGTTCAACTGCATTGGCCAAAAAACTTGCAAGAGCATCAGCATCAGCTTCAAAATTAAATCCATCAAAAGAAAGTTCCAAATCATTAAATAATTCAGAAAATGGAACTTCAAATGGAACTTCAAATGGAACTTCAAATGGAACTTCAAATGGAACTTCAAATGGAACTTCAAATGGAACTTCAAATGGAACTTCAAATGGAACTTCAAATGCAAATTCAAATTCGAATTCAAAGCCATTATCTCCTTCAGTCGATCAACTTCGTGAACGACTTGCTCAAAAAATTCAAAGTTTAAAAGCTCAAAGGAAAGCTCCAGGCTCAGGTGTTGCTGGCGCACCTGCTAGTCGAGAAGAAATTTTAAATGCACGGAAATTGAAAGCTCAACATCGAAAAGAGCTTTTGGCACAAAAGAAACAGATTGAAGAAAGTGTTTTAGTGAAACAAGAATCACAGTTGGAAATCACGGAAGAAGAACAAATACAAGATATAGTAGAAAGTGACGATGATGACGATACGACAGAGTTTTCAAGAATTGCTTTACAAAATGGACAACTTTTGGAAACCAAAACTGGTGAACTTAGACCAACAAAACGAAAGAAAGGTCCAACTGATTTACTTGGTCAATTACGGCACGTCGAAGCTAAGAAAGCACGAATCGCAAAAATGGATGATACGAAGCGATCTGAAGTGGAGTTAAAAGAACGATGGAAAAAAGCAATTAAGCAGAGTGAAGGAGAGAAAGTGCGTGACGATGAGACTAAGCTTGCAAAGTCATTACAGAAACAACAAAAACGAAAGAAGAAATCTGCAAAGGAGTGGAAAGAGCGAGAAGATACCGTAAAGAAATCATTAAAAGCTCGATTAAAACGACGGGAGGATAATATTGCAGCAAGGAAGGAAGCTAAAAAGAAAGGCAAGGCAGCAAAAAGGGTTGGAGGAAAAGTAGGAGGCGGCAAACGACAAAGACCAGGGTTTGAAGGTCGTGGGAAGCAGGATAAAAATTAATAATTTGGTGTATTTCTTGTTTGTAATATGTACATGTTTCTGCATAGCATACCAATTCGATCATCTTTAACATCGTATTGTACACTGTAAATTACCTAGTGAGCTGCGATTTGATTAAGTTGAAAACTGAAATTCCAGTGAAAGCAGCATAAGCTGTAGTCTTCATTCTCATTTGAGCGAGTCTGAAATTATCAGCAAGACGACGATCGAGGAATTCTATCGTTTGAGCGAATTCAGGTGACTTGTCTTGAGTCATGAAGAGTTCTGTTGAAGTATAGATTGCAGCAACACTTCCTCGCTTTGTATACCAATTGAAGTCAGTGGCATTATCACCCGTGAGATACCAGATCTCATCGGCCAATAAAGCAACTTCTTCAAGTGCGTATGGAACATTGAGCGGCAGAGCCATCATTCCCAAAGCCTAACATCGTAAGCATGTTTACTTAGACATAAATAAAACAATACATACCTCTGGAATTTTATGTGCAACCTTCGCGTTCAACATCAATCGCTCAATAAGATACCGCCTAACTTTCTTACCGATCGATTTCTCAGTAGCATCAATTTCCTCTTTCAATCCCGCTAATTTCCTCCGCGAAGTATCACAATGATATAATACTAAATCCAAAGCACCATTATGAAACATTGCATGGGTTGTATCTAGATATCCAGCATCACGACATCCCATTGCTAATGATTTTTTAGTAAATCCATGCTCGGGAACTCGTTCCATTGCAGCTGCAAGAATCGCGGATTGTGCGGGTGAGCCGTATTTCGATGGCGGTGCTGCATGGTTTAGTGAATGATATAACCTGCGAGAACTGCAAAGTCCTGCTAATCGATGATTTAATTTCTGCCGTAATAAAGCCATTGCGATTAATATTGATTTGCAAGGCTAGTTATGAAAAAGAGGAGCGCAATGCTTCACCAGTTAACTAGCTCATCGGGGCCGCTGTCGGAGACGGTACGATCTTGATGCCGGTCACGTGCGGTCCGCTCTCAGAAGCGTGCATGTAACAAGCTAACAGCCAGCTCAGTGACTTTTTGTTATCAAAAGCCCACACCGTGTTTCTGTAGGAAGAGATTTGCGACTGAAAGCGTTACCGGATGGTCCGAGTGACTAATTCGAACGCGGAGGAGTGATTATGGCATTAACTGCATTGCATTATGTTGTGATATTCATTGTTGTATTTTCTACTATCGTGTTCATTGTCTTGTTTGGACGACTACCTAATTTCAAGTGAGTTTATTCAGATAATTCAACTAATGGTAGTCGCTAACAAATAAATTTAATAGAGGAACAGCTGTCGGTCGAGCAAATGTGTTTTTATCAAATACAGTTCCAGCAAAACTTGCAGCGGTGGATAAAGCGGTAACCGGGGGTCGGATAACAAACTCCGGCGCAGGTTTCGCAGATTATTTAATAAACGATAAGAATTGGGCTGTTTGCATATTTTACACCACAATTTTGACAGTATCATTAATTTTCTTCTTTCATGATGCATGGCCTCGTATTTATGGGCCCATGCATATGATTATGATTCCACCATTGGCATTTTTGCCGTATTTCTACATGTATTTAACAGTCATGACGAATCCTGGATATGTCACTCCAGCCAACGTGAGCAGGTTTGTGGAATTATTTCCTTACGATGATATTATTTTCTATCCTGATATGCCACCGTGCAGGACGTGCAACTTGCAAAAACCAGCAAGGAGTAAACACTGCAGCGTATGCAAGCACTGTGTTACAAAGATGGACCATCATTGTGAGTACTGGGTGGTTCTTTATTGCGAGGTGTGTGTGACTGAAACTGACGATTGTGTTTAGGTGCATGGGTTAATAACTGCGTGGGATACTACAACTACAGATTCTTCTTGGGGTTCTTGACAAGCAATATCATTATGCTCGTGTATGGTTCATATCTGACATTCTCAGTCCTGCTTGGCCAGTATATCAAGATACATTATCCAGGAGATGTAGCACGGCCAGCATTTTACTGGGCCAGTTTCCGTAACTGGCTGCTGGTGGTGCACTCGGAGGACTGGACAGCACGAGTGACGTCTCTGTGTATGATTGCGACTCTTGTGTCACCGCTGGTGATTGCATTCATTTCACAACATATTCTGTATATTCACCAGGGAACGACGACAAACGAGTCGGAGAAGTGGAGCGAGGTGCAATGGGTGGTTGAGGGAAAAATGCTGTACATATATGAGAACCGGGAGGAGAGCGCAGAGAATGGTGCTGCTGACGAAGGCAATTGGCCAGCGTCTGCCTCGGGAAGCGACAATGAAAGCTCAGCAGGAAGCCATCCTAGACTGTCTGCGCTGCGCCAGGCACGACCACTGGAGGAAAACCGGGGACGTAAGGTGCATGTGTACGAGTACGACGCGACAACTTTCAACCGGCTGCCGCCGGAGGGCATGGGGAAGACGGCGCAGGTGCCGGACCTGGAGAGCATCACGAACATCTACGACAAGGGCGGGCTGTTCCGGAACTGGCAGGAGGTGTTTTCTCCGAAGCAGATATAGAGCAGAGGAGGGGGGCGCTGTAGATTGTGTTACGGAATACAGTACAGAGTGCACAGTAAACAATGCGCGCCACAAGACACTCAGTGCCTCGCGCGGTGTCAGCTAGCGCCAACGCCAACGCGGGCTACGCAATAACGGCCCAGTTGCCGTCGCAGCCAAAAGCGCCAAACGCCGCTGCGGCGCTCATCGCAATCTCAAACTCGAACTGGCTCGGCGCCAGAACAGATCTCCGGCGATCCTCTCCCAGCCCGTGAAATTCTTATCTTCCTCCTCCTCGTCCCAACCTCACCGCCTCTACCGCTCCGCCATCACCAACCTCACCGCCTTCACCACCCTCACCACCCTCACCACCCTCACCGCCCTCACCACCGCCACCAGCCATGGCCTCCTCGACCTTCTCGTCGCCGGAGGCGCTCGTGACGTCGACGCTGGCCTCCGTCACGAGCTTCGCCAGCTCGCTGGTCTCCTCCACAACCTCGGCAGCTGCCTCGGCCACCACCACCTCGTCCGGCTCCGACATCGACCTCGACGATGGCACTGGACGCGCGCAGGACAACTACGGCCAGTCGCTTTCGACATTCATCTCGTCGCTCACCGTCTCGATCGTCATCTTCAGCGCGGAAATGCTCATCTTCATCTTCCTCCGCAAGCGCATGCGACGCGTCTACGAGCCCAAAACATATGCCGTGCCAAAGCGCAGTCAAGCTCCAGTCAGCGGTCGCGGTCTTCTCGACTGGCTGTTTCCAACACTTCTCACCTCCGAGAGCGAGTTCATGCGCAAGTGCGGTCTCGACGCCTACTTCTTCATGCGCTACCTCGGTGTTCTGATCTTCATCTTTCTCACCGGTTCGCTCGCCGCTCTGCCGATCCTCTTACCCGTCAACCGTGCCAATACTGCTTCTGGAACCGCCAGCGGACTCGACCGACTTGCCTGGGTCAACGTTGGCTCTGACGACACTCAGAGATACTGGGCTCATCTCATCATGGCCGTCATGTTCGTCATCTTCCTCTGCAAAGTTTTCCACCACGAGTTGGCCGCCTACGTCTCTATTCGTCAAAACTACCTGATCTCGCCTGCTCACAGATTGCGCGCCTCTGCCACTACCGTTCTTATTTCAGCTGTTCCAGAACATCTTCTCGACGAGGAACGTCTGCGTGAGGTCTTTGACGTTTTCCCTGGTGGCGTGCGAAACGTGTGGATTAACCGTGATGTGGCCTCGCTGGCTAAGACTGTCAGAAAGCGCAACAGTGTAGCTTCCAAGCTCGAGAGTGCTGAGACTTCTCTTATTCAAAAATGTTTTCAATCTCATCGAAAGAAATTACTCAAGGACCAGAAGAAGCAGAACAAACAGCGGAACACTGGCGACGCTGCTTCAGATGCTGCCGACATGTCTCGTGCGGGAACTGATCAGACTCTCAACTCCACAGGAAGTGCTGACTCCGAACGTCCTCTGACCAACACTGCAATTTCGACAATCGAATCTCCCGCATGGCAGAATTACATCAAGACTTCAGAACGTCCTCGACACCGTGTTTCGAAAATTACCTGGCTGCCAGCACTGCCGCTTCCAGGTCTTTCTGAGAAAGTCGACAGTATCGATTGGTGTCGCAGACAGCTCAACAGTTACAACATGGAAATTGCAGAGCTTCAGCAAGACGAGAACGCATACCACCATATGCATTCATGCTTCATTCAATTCAACAGTCAAATGGCAGCTCACATGGCCTGCCAATCTCTTGCCGCTGAGACTCCTCAGTACATGATTCCTCGTATCATTGAAATCAATCCAAGCGATGTAATCTGGAGCAATTTGCGCATTCAGTGGTGGGAGGCCCTAGTTCGCTCTTTCAGTATGACTAGTGTCACAACTGCTCTTATTGTTGGTTGGGCGTTCCCTGTTGCTTTTGTTGGTATCATTTCCCAACTTAGTTACCTCACTTCAGCACTTCCCTTCCTTGACTTCTTGAACACCTGGAACGGTACAATCAAGGGTGTTATTTCCGGTATTCTTCCGCCTGCAGCACTTGCCGGTCTCATGGCTCTTTTGCCAGTCATCTTGAGACGTAAGTAGAGCGTATAGTTAATTTCACTTTTGATTTGAGACTAACGATATATTTAGTTTTTGCTTACATTGCTGGATCTACAACTGGTATTCAAGTTGAACTTGTTGTACAAGGCTCATACTTTGCTTTCCTTTTCGTCCAGGTTTTCCTTGTTATTACTGTTGCATCATCGATCACCACCGTTATCCAGCAATTAACTCAGGACCCAACCTCTGTACCTGGTTTACTTGCTCAGAATTTACCCAAGGCATCTAACTTTTTCTTCTCCTATCTTATTCTTCAAGGTCTTACCGTTAGTGCTGCTGCGCTTTTACGTGTCGGACCGCTGATCATGTTGAGACTTGTCGGACCTTTATTGGATTCAACTGCTCGTCAGAAATTTGCTCGTGCCACTTCGCTTTTCGTTGTTAGATGGGGTACTTTCTACCCAATCTATACTAATCTTGGTGCTATTGGTATCGTTTACACAATTATGTCGCCATTGATTATGCCAATGTGCGTAATTGCATTCACTCTCTTTTACATTGCATACAGATACCAATTCCTGTACTGTAACTACAATCCCATCGATTCATCTGGCCTTTTCTTCCCACGTGCAATTAATCAACTCTTCGTTGGTGTCTACGTCATGGAGCTTTGTATGGTTGGTCTTTTCTTACTTGTTCGTGACAGTAATTTACAACCTGCATGTACTCCACAAGGTATCATTATGGTTGTCATGTTCCTTGGCACTATCGTTTATCAATACACTCTCAACAGATCATTTGGTCCATTATTGACTTATCTTCCTGTTACTTTGGAAGGTAAAGCACAAAAAGCATTCCATTTGTGGGCTCAAAGAAATGAGGGTGCTCCTTTAGTACGCAGTATGAGTTCATCAACATCTGTTAAGAAGTCTATGAGTTATCAAGCTACTGCTACTACTTATGGACCTGCTGTTGATTTAAAACGACGATCCATGGGAGATAATCAGTCGTTAGAATTAAGAACTCATGCAAGCGCTGAAGGATCAATTGCAGGAGAAGAAAATGCCACAACACCAGGAAATGTGTCCAATGACAGTCAGTACGACTCTGATTTAGGTGGATTAGTAATCGAATCACCAATCGCACAAATGTTTAAAGCGCTTTCACGCCCTTTGAAATATACTGTTAAAACATTAGATTCAACAGTTGCTGGACAAGCGGTTGCGAATGCTGGTGGTCGTGTTGGTAATATTGCTGGTATGGTTGGTTTAAATAACGTAACAAATTTTGTTTATTCAGGTCAAGATGGTGCAGCACTTGAGGCTGAACTTGCTCGTGATTCAGTTGATGCAATGTTACTTGAAGGTGTTGCACAGGATCTTGAAGATTTATCAGTTGAAGAACGTGAATTCCTTGTCAAGAAAGCATTTACTCCAGAAGCTTTACGCGATCGAACTCCAGTTATTTGGATTCCACACGATGATCTCGGTGTTGGTGAAGATGAAGCACGACATACTCGAGAAATGTATCCAAACGTTTTAATCACAACTGATGGAGCAGCTTTAAATCAACACGGCAAAGTTATATTTTCACAAAGACCTCCAGATTACGATATTAAGAAAGGTATTGCTTTGTAAAACTTTTATATATTTGCTAATGGTACGGTATCACGTTGTCTAGTTATCAAATACCTAGGCTGCCTTTACTGTCACGACTTTTTTTCATGTGTACGATGTCTTTGCTAGATCTGATGTTTGCTTGTTTTGAATTATGATTTTATTATTGGGCAGGATGTATTTTTTTTTTTTGGTACTGCTTTCTTACATTGTTGATACATTGCGCATTTTAATAGAACTAATTATACATATCCATAATAATAACACCACTTAAATTGGTTTAATCTGTAGCAAATCGTCAGCAAATTCAATTCTCAAACGCCCAGATAAAAAGAAGTCTAAACTAACCTTAAAATGTAAACCTATTAGTGAAAATACAAGAGCTTTTAAATCTTGTATCAGATAATAAAAAACTCTTAAACCTTCTGGATCATCACTATTTTGAACATCGTTAAGTGTACCAATTTTTGACGTTTCAAATGAAATATGTTCTGCTCCTAATCGAATTTCAAGTTCTTGTTTTCCATCTCGATTTTTCTCAGGCCATTTGGCATCGTCCTCCCTTGATATATTGTTAGATAAGATGTATTAAATATTGAAGAGAATTGAAATACGTACTTCATGATTTCACTGTCGACAATTATCTTTTTTAATTGGCGAATCACTAATGCACTAACAGCCACTATACAAAATAGTCAGCAATCACACCTAACAAGCCTCAATCAATTTCCAAAAAAATACACACTCTCTTTTCGAATAAGTGAATCGTTTCTGTAATTTGAATTGTTTGCATATCTAGCAAGTGCACTTCGTCCATCGCCTTGTACTTTAAAATCAAACTCTGTAAAATACACATTAATATTCATCCTCAATCACAACTCAAACACAATCAGAACACACCCAAAAACTCATGACCAAATTTTCCTGCGTGTCCAGAATAATATCGTAAATAAAACGGTTCTCCAATTTGTGCTTTACTAAGATCATATTCTGGTATTGATGGAATTAATGGTGCTGTGATTTCTGATACTGGAGCATTTATATCCATTTGTTCTTCGAGCAATGGTTGACCATATGCTTGTTCTTGATGTGGTTCTTGCTGTTCTGCCATTTTTTTTATATACAATGAAATATATATAATAATATATACATATATGTAAATGTTTCTATATATGTAGTTAAGGTGAGATATAGTATCAAATGTAACTCACTCCTTGTGAAATGGAATCACCAAGTTAAGCGGAGGTTCAAATTAAAGTTTTGTGGTTTAAAAGTCACGTGAATTTTCACTTCTCATGAGACTCCGGATGACTATTTTGATTTTCCTTTGAAATTCACGAATCAATATTTAATTGACATAGATTGCACGGATTGAACAAAATGGCCGAAGATAAGATTAAGATTATTACACAAGGTCTGCAGGAAGTTCTTAATGAGCCTATTATGAGGCAAGTTATTGAAGTTGAGCAGCGACCGCTTAAAATTTATTGGGGTATGTTTTGGATATATTACTAAAATTATTCAATGTATATGTGCTAATGTGAATAATTCTGCAGGAACTGCTCCAACTGGTAGACCTCATTGTGGATATTGGGTACCAATGACAAAGATTGCTCATTTCCTTCAAGCTGGATGTCATGTCAAGATTCTTCTTGCAGATTTACATGCATTTCTTGATAATATGAAAGCACCACTTGAATTAGTTGCATTCCGAGCTAAATATTATGAGCGAGTTGTTAAATGTATGCTTTCATCAATTGGTGTTCCAATTGATAAGTTAACATTTGTAATTGGTTCATCTTATCAACTATCAGAGAAATATACAATGGATATTTTCCGCATGTCTTCCATTGTATCTCAAAATGATGCTCGTAGAGCTGGTGCAGATGTTGTTAAACAAGTTGAAAGTCCATTATTATCTGGACTTATTTATCCAATTATGCAAGCACTTGATGAGCAACATCTTGATGTTGACGCCCAATTTGGAGGAGTAGATCAACGTAAGATTTTCGTTCTTGCTGAGGAATTCTTACCTTCAATTGGATACAAGAAACGCGCACATTTAATGAATCCAATGGTACCTGGATTAACACAAGGTGGTAAAATGTCATCATCAGATCCAAACTCCAAAATTGACTTACTTGATGATGCTAAGACTGTTAAGAAGAAAATTGCTTCAGCATTTTGTGCTCCTGGTGTTATTGAAGGAAATGGTTTATTATCATTTGTTGAATATGTACTTTTACCAATTTCAGCAATTACAAGTGAATCAGGAAAGTCATTATTTTTCATTGATAGACCGGAGAAATATGGTGGTTCAATTACATATAATACAATTGAAGAAATGCAATCTGATTTTGCATCAGAGAAATTGTCTCCTCAAGATTTAAAACAAGGAATTACTGATGCACTTAATAAATTATTAGATCCACTTAGAACTGAATTTAATAATGACCCTGCATTTCAAGAAATTGAAAAACAAGCTTATCCTCCACCAGTTGTTGTTAAGAAGGACAAAAAGAAAGAGAAGGTCTTGGGTTCAAAGTACCTTGAAGCAATGGAAGCAAAGAAGAAACGTGAAGTTGAAAAAGCTGCTGCTGCTTCGTCTACAGAAGCTGTAGCCGAGTCATTGGATAAGACTACAATTACAGAATAATATCTAGACACTGTACCGTAGATATTTGAATTTTATTATAGTATAAAAATTAATATTATTAAAATGCTATTACTTGATATAGAATTAATTCTCCACAGAATTAAATCAAATGTCCACGAAAACAACAAACACAACGAAACCAAAATAAAATGCAAGTCAAGTCAAAGCCACAACATTGTACGTATACAGTAATTTTTTAAAAAACGCACGCATCGCAAAAGAAGCAATTTTGAAAAAATAAATTCAAATTTAAAATAATAAAATCATAATCCTTCCCATCCTCCATTATCAACTGTTCCATCCATTTTCCTAGCAATTAATGAAAGAATACCATTTTGAAGCCAAAGTTGTGAAATATGCTTATATCTTTTTGTAGAAAGATATAATGGTCTTCCATGACTAAATAAATGATTATTAGCAATTTGTTTAGAGGAGGATAAATGTGATAAGAACGTACCTTAAATTATGATCAACTTCTCCGTGAACATCTAAATATGGAGCTGTTGCAAATGATCCTTGACTTTCACGTAAGAAAAGTAAAGAACATTTTTTAACCAAGAAATAAATACCGACGGATTTAGCACAGCTGTAAACAACAAGTTAACTAATATCCCAAAAACTCTAAGTAAAAAAATAAAAATGTAAACGTACTGTCTCATATGCCGATTGCATTCACCAATAGATGACTGTTCAGCACAACAGAAATCATTACAGCAAACAAGAGTTCCACAAAATAAGCAAAGAGCAGGATCATTTGGTTTCTTCCCACATTTTGAACATTTCATTCTAACGAATTCATGGAAAAATCCGTGCAAATTCTTTGGTAATGAAAGTAATCTTTCAACTCCAGGATAGTCAATGGTTAATGACATAACTGGTTCATTAAGTGATCTTGGTCGTTTAAGTGTAAGCTCAACATGACGACACCATCGTGACACCAATTTTGTTAACATTAATTGATCCTCTCCTGCATTATGTGATGATGATTCTAATATTGATGAACACACATTCTCAAGTGATGGAAGTTTTAATAAACTTAATAATCGATCTGTTTCATCTCCATCAATATCATAAAGTGGATCACTATCAAATTCTAATGGACCTTCTGTATATACCAGAAGAGCACTCTTTCGCAAAAATGGTAATGTAAATCTTCGAATAAGTGCGTATAAAGTTTTCACGGGAACAGCTCTATAAAGATCTGGACGAGTCTCATTTGCAAATCCGCATGATTGAAGCACAAATAGCATTATAGACCGAGTCATGTTTAACGATTCTTCTGAAACTTGAACTGCATCAGCTAATTGAGAACATTCAGGTAATCCAAGCCATTGTGCATGCTCAGTATAAATTGCTTCTCCAAGATGATACATCACTTTAACAATTTGTGCAATGTAGCATAAAGTTAAGATATGATGAAAATCAACACCTAATGTTGGAACAATGCATACAGATGCTTCAGCTAAGAATAAGAAAATATCTTCATGTAAAAGTGGATACACAATATTTGGACATGAAACTGATTTTTTATCATACATGCACTCCTGACCAAAGAATAATCTTCCAAGCTGTTGAAATTGTGCACGTGCGAAAGGATTTACTTTCATATTTTCAGGAAATGTTTCCTTGTCTGCATTAAGCCAATCAAATGGAGATAGAAGGCAGAGAACACTAATTGAAACAGCTGCGCCCCGTAAAGTTCGAAGTAAAGACATTGTACGTTGTGAAACTTGATCAAGAAGACAAATATCAATATCAAAAGCGCGGGAAACATCTGCGCCACCTGCACCTCGTAAAGCAATCTCAGTCGCAGAAATAGTACTTCCATATACTCGCATCATAGATTGAGCATGCGATAAATTTTGAGTCAACTTCTGTCCACAACTCGATCGAGTGAGTTTGCTTACAACAACACAGCTTGTCATATAAGCTTTTATAATATTCCCGATTGTCTTTGAAATACCTGTTTGTGCGACTTCTCCAGGATTAGGATCATTACGAACCAACGAAATTTGATCCTGAAGTTCTCGCCATACATGAGGAACCAAAACGCTTTCTGCAACAGCTTCCAAGTTTTTCGTAGCTCCATCACTTAGACAAACAACACCATCACATGTCCCATCATCTTTTTCGCACATTTGAACACCAATCCAGGCATCATCAACAATCCAATCTGAAAATGGAACTTTAGTAGTGAGAAATGAATCAAATGTTTTGTTGACTGGTTTGAAAATGACAGGTAAAAATGAATTACTAAGCGCACGACACAATGGACACAGAAATTCAGAACGACTGTAAATTTCTGCATGATTCCGAGTGACATGCTGTAACTGCCGCGGTAAAACTGCTTTTACGTATTCTTCGTAGCATGAATAATGCATAATATGACCACAACTGACGGCTGCCGGTTCTATTTTGACCATATCGGATGGGAAGCCAGCACCGATTGTTTCTTCATTAATTGCATCACTCCCTTCTTCAATTGGCCTATCAAGGTCAGTTTCTTTAGGATTGAGAGCTTCCTTCATAATCGCTATTGATCCAAAAGGAGTTTGTCGAAATGCAGTAGATTCAGTAAGAAGACAAATGGCACCATGTAATCCCGCCGAAGAAGGTTTACGACACACAATACAACTTCCCGAAGGAAATTTCCAGCCAAGATCAACAGCCATACCATCACTAGCATCTGTAAATTCTTCATCGCCCGAAGAATCCGCATCGTCGTCATGCATTTCATCTTTATTCTGATTAGCGAATGCATCTTGTTGTTTCTTAAAATCTGCTAAAATCATAGCTTGTCGGAGTTGTGCTTGTTGTTTCTTGAGTTCCGCAGTTCGTTCAGGTGTTGCTAAATCATCTTCCGAAATATCCATTTCATCACCATCAATAACTATTTCTGAAATAGAGAAAGAATTTTGCATTGGCTCAGGGAATACATCAGGTGCATTTTGTTGAATACGCTCAAGAAGAATTTCAATTGTAGGCAATGCAGAGGACTGTTTTAATCTTTGTTTGAATGCATTTAATACATCAACAACAGTATGTAAAGTTGGATCCACAGAGTTAACACACGTGTTAAAAGTGCATGCGTTATAACTAAAAGTCGGAAAAGTTCGTTCAGATGATGGCACACAAATTCTATCTTCCTTGATTGCAAGATGACAAAGATGAAGTGTCAAACCAAGTAAAGATTCAGAATATCTTCTTTGAGTAGACTCAGTTGTATTTTCTGTCACATATCCATCAAGTGACTTGAATAAAATTTGACAAAACCCGGGTGTACCAACAATCCATCCCAATCTTGTAAATGGACCTTCAGTAATAGGATCCAAAAATGGTTCCAGAACAATTTTCTCAACAGAAATCTTTGTCTGGCGATTAATAGCCTGTTTAATGGCAGATTCTGCAGCATACCACTGCGTTGCAGTATAATGGAACATAAATGGATCTGCTTCGTTATAATACTCATCTTTAAGTACGTAAGTTCCAGAATCCTCCAGTCCATCAGGTGGACGATATGTTGTAAATTCACTAAGCATACTTTCAAATAAGTCATCAGTTCTAAGATTCGCAGGAACTTTTCTAACAATATCCGAGAATGCTAATTTTTCACAACATAACGCTTGAACAATTTCTCGTCGGATTAAAATTCGTTTCCGTTCTTCATGAGTAGCTCCTAGAAACCTCTTACGCTCTGAAAGCAGTACAATCATTAAATGAAAGAAATCCTCAAGAATATTTGATAGTTTATCTTCTTCAAATGGGAATGAATCTGATTCAATCCAAGGAATTAGTTTCCATCGATCGAGGATTGTTAACATTACACATGACGGATTACAAACTGACATCATCACTTGTACTGCAAATATGTCTCTTGCATATCCACAATCTCTAAGAGTCATATCTCGATAATGATTTGCATGTGTTCTGAGAGTATAACCATTCCGTACCCATAAACCAGCACGAATTTGCGCAATAACAACAAGAGAGCGAAGGGGATAATCAAGCATTAACATCAATTGAGTTTCAGGTGAAAGACCAGCAGAATGATCTTCAGCTGCGGGATCGAGTGCAGAAAATGATAAAATCAACTTGAGTTGTTCAGCGCTTTCAATTTGAGCGTATTCAATCATCCAAGTCATGAATCCCATCAATGGATGATGCAAACTAAGCGCGTATAATTCAACTGGGAACTTAACAATCTGATACGTTGGTCCATTCCACCCAATAGAAGGCCGTGACTGAATAACAGGCTTGTCAATGATTTCATTTCCTGGAAATCTATCACGCATCGTTCCCAAAGCCCATGCGGTGAGTATCCGAGCGATAGCCCGAATTGATCTTGCACTAGCTTCTGTATCCTCTCCGCATCCTTCGGCAATTAATCTTGACAGTTTGCTTATTGGAGTCAGAGCATGAAAATAAGGTATCCATTCAGCAGACTCATAAACGACGTGTTCATTAACTTGACGAATAAAGGGTGCACATCCTTCAAATAATAATAGTGTATCAGCAATTTGACGAATACGACTTTCATTACACGAAACATTCTTGACTATCACGTTGCGCGAAAAAATATGCTCCATATCAATAAACATATGTTGAAGACGACGGTTAAACGTTCTGCGGTCTGACGGAATAGAAAGTGTTAAATCCACATTAAATGGAGACTCGACAACTCCTTTTGTTAGAAAAGAATAAATAAGCGCTGACATGTATGGAAAATAATGCTTGCAAATTTCTGTAGCGATAGTTGGACAAGTGAAAAGCTGTGTAGATAATTGTGTGATTGTATATTCGGGCTCACGATCAGCGAGAACAAACTGTGCCATGAGTTCAGGAAAGAAATATGCAAAATGCATGCCCATTGTCATCTTGTAATCTAAATTCGAAATCACGGAAGACATTAGAAGTTTGCGGATGTTTATTCTTGCGATTTTCCAAAATCTCAGCCCGAATAGAATGAAGTAATCAAGACGTATCATTTTTTCATGACTTGGCGCTATATATCGAGGTGACATATTTTGATCAGCATCTACCCCGCTTCTTCCTGGGATTGTTATCGCTTCAGGAATCACTTCAGTAAGTACATCGGTACTTATTTCATCTAATCCCTCTGTCCAATACGAAGGAGCTCCTCCGGAACCATTCCGAAAATTTCGTGGCTCTAACGTGAAATCCCCCGAGACTGCTTCTAAATTCTGAGCAGAAGTAGAGTGTCCATCTCTTGCGAATGCAAATGGAAAATTGAGAGGTGTTTGAGCGGTAACAGCGTTGCGTCTTGCGTTGGCAGTGACCGCAGCCGCCGTGGCGGCAACAACACGACTCCGCTGATCATCTTCGTCCTCTTCTAATTCTCTGGCAACAGGATGAAGAGGCTGAGTAAGTTTCGATGCACACGAACCAACATTCCACGGACGACTGAACGCATCGCATACTATGTCTCTTAAAATAAAATGATTTCCGGCAAGACTTGACTCTGAAAGGTTCAACAGAAAGTTGATAATTGTTCCACACATATCTTCTCGAAATACATCACGCATAGATCGTATACTCACAGCTAACTTGATTCTGTCGATTATCTGACGCGAGGCAATAAGATCATTTAGACTGTCTGAGGTGCTCACCGTCTTTCGACCGATATCATTAACCCCATGAGCAATATGAATACCGTACTCTTTTGTTCTTTTAGTCGCATTTGAAACCACGTTTACGACATCCTCAATAGAATGTCTCTCATCGTTCCAAAGCACAAGTGAAAACTGATCGTTATGGCTGTCAATACCATCACCGCCATATATCTCAGGATTTAACCAAAATGAATCCCGATCTTGCACGATGGCAGCCGCAATGTCGCATGACTGGTAATTTTGAGGCGAACAAGACATGACGTCAAGAACGTAATCCATGCAACGTGTGACAGTACCTCTGATATGGTCAATCAAATCACTAGGTAAGTCTTCAAAAGTTTGAGGAGAATTGTTAAAATGCTTGCATTTAATATCACGTAACCATGCCTCTGGATCACCACAATCGCAAACTCCACCATCGTCTCTCTGTGCGATCGATACAGTAACATGATGGCCGACATGATCCGATGCGTTGTAACACTGAAAGCAAAGGACACAAGTATCGTCTAGCCCGCAATTCCTAAAGAGTAGGCTTTGTAAATAATAGATCTTTACTCAGACAAACTTTTAAGCATACCTGCACCGATACGTCGGTTCTCCTTTTTCAAATTGATGCATACACGGCCGCCCCGGGTGTCCATATTCAGCGGCTGAAGCCATTTTCCAATGCTCGGAAATCGGCGGTGGTCCTTGAGGAAAGATATACGGCCAGTATTCTCCATCATTAGAGATTGAGTGGAACAATGCCCGCAGTAGTGCCCGTTCGGAGTCGCTGTTGAAGAAATAATAAAACCTGGCGGGCATTTCCCGCAGGAACTTGCAGAGCTTCTTGTCCTCGTACATTGTGTTTTTGTGCCCGAAATCTCTTCTTGTGGGAGTAAGTAATTAAGAAAAAAAGTGTAACAGAGCTGACCAACCTGGTACTCAACGACAAAGGACGCCCGATACACAATGGACCGGTCTTCAAAGTCGCTGACCGACGCAGCTCTTAGGAGAAAAACGCCACTCCCGGAGCAGTACGTATGCGCTCTCTTTGAACCTGCAAAAATAGTCCGACACTTTAGCTGCTGTCGAGGACGTTGAGTGTTAATTTTTCCCCACAATAAACAGCGCAAAACTAGACATTCGAACAGCAAATCACTTGCAGGCGATAGTAGTCAGTTTCACAATATCTGATGAGAAATCATGTAACAGCGTTGACGTCGATTTGCTAAGTACAGAATGCTCCCAAGCCGGGTAAATCAAAGTCACGTGCATGTCCGCTCCTCAGGCACAATGTTTTTATTTCGCAGCAGTTCGCGACGTGGGATAAATACAGTTAGCCCGGTTCGTGATGGTGTTTTGTTCGCTATTCAAGCCGAAGCGTTGGAATTGAATTGTGCAACAAATGATAAACTAATACAATGTGAATTATGAAAATGAGTGCGACAAAATATGCTTATGTGGAGACTGGCTGTCTCGCTCCCTTCCGTCCCAAAATGCCTTTTCCCAAAACCGCCGGACTCGCCGACCTGCTTTTCTTCTTCAACATGCCTGTTCGAGGATTCGCTGCGCTTAACCTCTCTTGAGTCACTACGTCTTCTAAATGCGCCTGCTGCTTCGCGCGCCCGGTGCGCAGTCTTTCCATTGCCTCGATTTCGGCAGATTCCGATCCTGATACATCATATGGCCATTGCCGCCGTCCTACTGGAACATACGAGCTATCAGTATCTTTTCGCTTTTGCGCTTGTCTATGAGGGCTTGACGACGATCTAATAGTGACTGGACTGTATGATTTATGCAATGAGAGCTTTGTGGGTGCTGTTGATGATGCCGAACCGTTTGCTTTTCCATCAATGACATAATGCTGTGGGATTGCGGGCATTTTTGATGCAACTGATGATTTTGCATCCATGGATTTAAGTGCTGATAATGAAAGAAGTTGCATTTCCGGAAGATCAAGTGCAGACAATTGTGAGTTATCTTTGAAATTGGAAAGAACAGTATAATCTGATGGCAAGTTGTCGCTTACTGTATGCTGCGACACAGGTGAATCTATTGGCAGAGATGTGGATGCAACCATCGATGTTGGTACTGGTCCGTACTCAGATAGAGGCGGCGGTGACCTTGAGTGCGAGCGAACAGTACTCACTAGCTCTCCTGATCCGGAACTCGCATCAGATGTTGAACTCGAGGATGGAGAAGTGGACAGCTCTGGCATTATTGGGTCTTGCTTATCACTGGCTGCGGTACGGTTACTTGCGCTATCTGCCGATGCTGCAGGAGATGAAGAACGGCTTCTTTCGCGCTCAGATATGACTTGAAGGGTCTGCGTGCTGCTTTTCGATCCGGATGGATTTTGTTCGTGATCTTGATAAAAGCTTGTATAATCAAATGGTTTAAACTTTTCTTCCAAAAGCCTTCTGTATTCCTCTTCTCTTGATGCAGGTGAGCCATGCTTGCTATCAGATTTGGATCCATATCGACGACCTGGACGCGCAGCATATCCACCCATCGGCATACTTTCAATAAGCTGTTCCTCGATTTCGTGTACTTCTGGAAAATTGGCATGATTGGATGGAGGCACAAATACTGGACTGTAACGTTTATCTTCCAGACCAATACGTGTGAAACAGCCAAAGAATGGAGTATCAAAAATAGTAGAGACGCTGGATTCTCCAGATTGAGTCATTCCAAGACGTGACTTTGGATCTGGATTTAATAATTGGCGCATGACGTCCACCGCGTTTTTCGAGATTGGAGGATTGGTCTTTTTGAATTCGGGTGGTGCAGCCTTGATGAGTTTTATTAAACCAGACTCTTTGGTTGCGAGGAATGGCAGCTTGGAATAAAGACACTCGAATATAACCACGCCAAAGGCCCACCAATCTACAGCATATGAATATCCATCATCGCCGAACACTTCAGGAGCGAGATATTGCATTGTTCCACACACTCCTTTTTGAGTGATGCTCATGTATTTGGTTTGCTTGGCTCCATCATCGTCTTCAGACCTTTGAATAGAGCGATGTGTGCGAGTGGCGACGCTAAAGTCCGCAAGAGAAACGTGACCTTCATGATCAAGAAGAATATTTTCAGGCTTTATGTCGCGATGGATAATGCCATGATCGTGTATGTATCCGACTGCGCATGCAAGCTCTGCTGCCCAAAACTGGATAGCTGATTCAGTAAATGTATGCTGGGAGATGTGGAACCGCAGATCGCCTCCAGTCATGAGGTCGATAACAAGAAACAAGTGATCGTCGTCCTGGAAAGAGTATCGCAGGTTGCAAATGAAAGGATGCCGAATGCATTCCAGGATACGTCGCTCACGTACGATGCTGCCGGCGTTGCCAGACTTGATGACTAGATGCGGCATAACGTTAGTGGGTCAAGCAAAAAATGTAGTGTAAGGGTTTCGCGCAAACCTTTTTGCTTACGGATGTATTTGAGGGCGTACCGCTTTTGGGACGCCTTGTGCTCAGCTATACGAACTTTTCCGAAGGACCCAGAGCCAACGATGCCCATGAGACGGAACTGCGCCAGTGAAGGGACTGTATAGCCGCATGAGCGGGGAATGTCAGCCAAAAGAACAAGGGGCAGTGTGCGCACACACGGCACTGATAGCAACGTACCTGACTCGTCCAGCGGAACCAGTTCTCTTCCAGTTGTGTTGCCCATGGCTGCTGTTCAGCACGTAGCAGCCACCCGATGGATCAACAAGCGAACGCGAACAGGCGGGGAAGGGAGCGGCGATGGCGCAACAGGCGACGTAAGGCGTAGGAAGATGGCAGAGATGGTGGTCGTGGGCGCGTTGGCGACTATATAGCGGAGGGCGAAGTGAGGCGGTTGCGCGGACGCGTGAGATGGGGCCGGCGCACAAGTGCAAAGGGCCAAGAGGTCTGCGGCGGAGGCGGCAGCGGCGCGCCGCGGCACGTGCGGGCCACGCGAGCTGAGACGTGAACCTTGTTTGTCCACGTGGAACCTTAACGCGCACGCCCGCATCGGGGTTAGGCTTGTTGTACAGTATACTGGTTCTCCGCTGTAGACACTCGCCAGCGCATCAGATCTGCCGGTGCGATAATACGAACTTACAACAAATTAGCAGTGCTAGCGGCAGGCTAGTCCAGCAGCATGGACCTTGATAGGCATTGTTAGGCATGCTAGGCCCTGTCCGGCCCTGAGTCTCGTCGCCCGGCTTCAGGGCTTCTGACTTCTGACAGGTCCGGCCAACGGGCTTGCGGTGACTTAATTGGAGGCTTTTATCCCTCTCTGGCAGCGGCCGCTAAGTGCTACAGTAGATTGTTTAAGTCAAATTTGCCAATTAAAGTATATAAACCTTCCATCCCAGCAAGAATAATAACTACAAGCACAACCACTGCTCCATTAACCATGCTCCCACATCCTAAAACTCCATTGCACCTGCAGGTTCCTCGTCAGACGCATACGATCCAACAGAACTCATCTCGTCGTCCTCAGAGCTCTCGTCGTCGTCATTCTCCATAACCTCCGCGCTCGCGTACCGAGTTACATAGTCTATTTGCGTGCATCCTAGAGTCAGCATTGTACTACTGCAGTCTCATATACACCACCGCCGAATCCGGCTATGCCATAACACAACTACTGAACTCACCTTTTACTTTTGAATTGTATGCATTCTCCTCGCGTTTTAATAGTGCGGCTGCCTCGCCGTTCAATGGATCATTGGGATTAGGATACCGCAGCAGCTGTGGCAAAAACACTTCAAAGATATTGATCATGTCTGAGCACCATGTTAGCAGCATTCTCACAATTTAACTGACTTGACTTGTTAACGTACCAAACATTGGACTCCATGTCTGGTTAATTACATCCAAGCAGACAGATCCGCTCCTATAGCATATGTTAGCACTCCATCACCACAATCTCCAAACTCATTCTAGCACTCACAGTTCGTCAATGTTAGGGTGAAATATACGGTTCATAAATCCAATCGACGGTGATTTATATGGATACTGGTCTGGTAACTCTACCCGGACTTTCCAAATACCATTCTGGAACGGTGCTGTTTGATCCTGTCAGTCACTCGTACTTGTGTCTAGTACGCAAACATCGCAACATACTCTCTTCTGGACCTTTAAACCGAACATAAAACTCTTGCCTGCAAGATAATAGTTAATATAGTTTATTAAATTTCTACTCAATCTTCCAAGTTGACTCACATGTTTCCATTCACAAGCGTAACTTCGTAATCGCTCATTAACCTTAAAGAAGCACGATCAGTTCAAAAGATCCGCCTCATAAGCCAACTTTCTATATACACATACAGCTTCATCACATCTGTCTCGATGCGACGCTTTGGTGAGCTATTGTAATGATTGTCAGTGATTGATCAAATCAGTGATCTGGTCGGATGACGGCATAACATCCGACCTAGCCATAGGCGCACCTCATTGTAACCAGCGCAAACTGTCGGATAAAATTGGAAAATATTAAATAAAACAGTATATTAGATAATATTTAGATCAGTAGATCGTTATAATAACCTTTGAACAGAGGGATCGACAGAACAAGCTTCATCGATAGCTCAGACGATCTGGAAGAGTCAATCCGACTCGTCCAGAGAGAGTCAGGTGGCGGCGACAGAAGCCCCAACCCTCTCCCAGCGATTTTGAGCACGTGACTGTGCCGAACCAGCCGAAGTTGTCAAAGATTTGAGGTTCTACTCTGGTGATGTATTTGTTACAGTATGGTGTATTTGAGATAAAAAATAACTTCAATTCATAAATATACTAAACTAACCGAACGCAGAATAAAGCTTTTATCTTGAGTGGGAACAACACCCTCACTCTCTCTTACTCTAATACTCTTACATACAGTATCAAAAAGTCGACCCGACTCCTTACGACTTTCCGATGTCTTCAACTTTTTATTTCATCTATTGATTTCGCTTCTATATAGTATATATAAGTATACAATGAGTAGTACTCTAACTTATATCAATATGACTCCTTGTTCCGTTGGCGTAAACTGCCGAACCTTCACACCTCCCTCATGCAGCACCTTCATCGCACTTCCGTCCATACTATATGACTTGGAATACACCACTTCTTTCAATCCCATTTGCACAATCTTTACCGAGCAAGTGAGGCACGGGCATGTGTTGCAATACAATACTGCCTCCTGACCAACTCTTTCTCTTCCTGATTCCATTAATGCATTTTCTTCTGCGTGCAAGCAAAGGCACGTCGCAAGACCTCCACCTTGTGCGCCGCCTAAGTTACACCTTTGACATCCACCTGCGTTACAATTTGTAACTCCGCGTGGAGTACCGTTATACCCTGTTGCAAGAACGCGTTTTTCCCGGACAAGAACACATCCAACTCTTCGTTTCATACAGTTACTCCGGTGAGCTGCCAGATCAGCTAAATTCATAAAGTATGCATCCCATGACGGCCGTAATCGTGACTCGTCTGTAAAATCCACACGAGCCAGGCGTGCGAATAAGTGCTCGATACTTGGGGCAGAATTAACAATCTTAATCATTGCTTTGGACATAAGAAGTTCGAGAGGATCTGGACCAGAGTAGAGCTGCTCATCTGTCTGTTTAACTAGATCTATCACTGACACTGCCCCTCTAATAATATGTTAGCTAATGATGTCAAATATGCGGAAAAGAGCAAACTTACTCTGGCTTCCTTAAACTCATCCAAGCAAGCCTCTTTACAATTGGTGCCGTAACTGCTACCAGAAGAAAGAACGGCCGTTCTGAGTAAAGATCGTAGACATACATAGTATTGATATTGGTTGTAACAAATTTCTCACGCCAGTGAGTTGTCGCGTAATCTAATAGTTCTTCATGGCAGCTAAACTCCATATACAACTCATTTCTTTCTTCAACTGTACTCGGGACATCTCCATTATGACTGGCTAATCGTTGCCTCTTACTCCCATTGATCTCTGCTACTCCGTGTTTGCGCCTTGGCGATTGATGATGATTCTCCTCGTGAGCTGAAGCGACGTATAACCTGCGGAATCCCAAAGACCCCAAAAATCTAGCCGTCTCGTTTCTGCCGGAGCATGACAAGCCACATATTCCTATCAGCATTTTATATTCCTTGTAATTGAAATTTCATCCAAAAATTTTGTCGTATCGTATTCCGTTCTGTAGGACTATCAGTGCAGAGCGCGAACCCGACGACGCGTCGCGTGGGGCCGTGGGCACGGGGCTGGGTGAGATTTCTCCCAAGCAGGCTCAGAGGCTGTTTTATGGGCGTTTTCTGTTTTTTTATCGCACCAGTCGCACAGCCTGATCATATCGATCGGATCTCTTAATTTTGGAATCGCACTATTCTCTCTTGAGTCTAGAATTGGAGAACAAACTCCCTTTGGTAAAATGCTTGGGTAAAGCTGCATGGAACAAGTTGTATGGACGATTCGTTTAAAGGCTAAAGAAGAGAATGCCATCTGAAAACACGTTGCTGAAACCCAGCTCAACTTCAGATCCTCAAGCGCATAATTTATCATCTGCTGGCTTGAACGAAGATTCAATTGAGGCTACTAATGGCTTAAACGTTTTAGCTTCGCCTCATAATCTTGAATCGAAATTGAAAGTAAGAAGTTTTCAAATGGATAAATTGAATCGGAAAGCACTTGATACAACAAATACGGCATGGGCAGTCGATTATTTACAGAAACGTGCTGCATATGACACTCAATTTATACAAATATTGCAAAAGATGCGTGATAATCAGAATGAGAATGAGGAGCGATGGTAAGTGCTGAATTTTGATATCGGGTATCAATTGTGTCACAAGCTGATGCTGTATCGTTCGTAGGTACCAAAGCAGAATTGGTTTAATTGAGTACCATAAGAAACGACGTGAGAAACAAACACAGTTACTGGGAGTATTAAGCCTGTTAGGAGGCGATACTTCTGCAGCATTATCCGAGGTAAGTTAACTTTTAATTTTTTTTTTATTTTGTTTTACAAAATTCGAGTGATCTAATAGTAAATCTATAGGAACAAACGGTCGAGAACGAGGTTAAAGAATTAGCAGCCTACGATCTGAAAGTACATAGCGTCTCTATGGAAATGGCGAAATCGTGCGCTCAGGAACTTGCAAGTCTTGGAGTCCCGTTCTTCTCTGATCTTATCGAACAATATATTGACGATCATCCAACGGATACTGAATTACTGCAGGCTCAAAACCAGATTTTGGACACTATTGGAAAAATCCTAGACAAGTACGAAACCTGATTGCTCTTTCTGTCAGTCTATAGCACTATTTGTCTCAAATCAGCAGATTATTGAATCTCTCAAAATATCTACTTTCAAGTGTTCAGGGGCATCTAATCTTGCTTCTTTTTATGAATAGATCCATGCAACTTCCGAAGAGCAAGAGATATAATAAAGAGTATTGCTGCTGACACTGCAAAAAGACCAAGGAGCTGCGTCTCGGTCAGTTGATCCATTAATGGGTATGGGTAGTAGTGATTGATACTCTGAGTTTTATGTACCCAAATCCTGTATCTATGTGAGCACGTTGGGTTTATTTATCGATATAATCCAGCGAAACATACCAATAGCCTGTAACAGCTGCGGAGAACAGAAAGAATGTTGGAATGATTCCCATCACAAAATTTGGTGAGAATACCAAAAAGTCAATGAGTAATGAAATCGATGGAGCTCCATGAAGCCCAAAGTCTATGTGTGGTGGTAAAATGACTGAAATTTCTCCAGGAAATAGAAGTTTCGGATCGATCTGTTATTCAAGCAAGTGACGTTGTTAGTATATAGTGAGCACGGTAATAATTAATAATATTTGACATACCATGTAGATCGTGCCGTAAAGAATACTAACCAGTACTTCCACTGGTAATGAAACTGCCAAGAGACAGTTCTTGATCTTAATTATCAGATCGGATTCAATTAGATGACCCAAAAGTCCGATCGACACAGTAAGTTGGCTGACAAGTATCGCTAGATAATATTAGCCAGTCCCTATTAACTCGCCTCCGTCATATCATAGGTACCTAGGTTGGTCAAATATTGAAATTGTCCTCTATATGATGATTAATATTTGCCGTTTGCCATCTCAGTTAAGAAAACGTACCCATAAGCCACGGCAACTGGATTATCCAACGTCAGCAGCTTGGAGAGACAGTAGCTTAATATCGAGTTCGCTACGAGGAACAGAACAGACTCGGCAACCCGAGTTTTTCCACTGATTCCACTCATACTCTGGTTTCCGTAAATTATTTTCTGGTGGAAGATATTGCGGTTAAAACGATACAGTCGAATTCTTTTAGTTCAGCGGATGTGTCAAGAGCCGAATTCCGGAGGCCAGTTCCCGTGACTCGGTCAGCGATTTGGTTGGGAGTTTTGGTTGCAGAGACGCGCCCCTAATCCAGTGTTTACTTTCACGCGTCGTACTGCGGAGCCCTGAATAAAGGAAATGCCGTAAAATATGCTATCAATTATCCACTCAGAGGGTGTTCATGAAGTAGCTTGTTTTTTATTTTGAGGAATGGATGTTTGAATTAATGGGACCCAAGCGGAAAATTGCGACGGAGGCTGCTTCCGCGGGCGAGCCACCGAAGAGACGACGCGGAGGAGAAGTCGTGCTGATGAAAGCATTTGAAAATGATTGGAGTCTGGAAGAGTTTATTCAAAAGTATTTGCATATTTTACCAGGTTTTAATCAGCAATTAATACAAGAAGGGACTGATTCACAGGCGTACTTATCACTTCTTAAGACAGCTCGAGTCGGTATCATCAAGGTCATTGCTCTTGAACGGAGGATAGAGTGGTTACAAGCGCAGTCTGAATCAAGGTCTGGAAGAAGTCAACTTGAACCGCCGGTTATCGCCGAAGTTCTCAAAACTGCTGTCTCGGAACTTCTTCTTGTGTCAGAGTCAGGTCGGAAAATTGAAAATGTTTTGACTGTCGGCTATGCTCAGTCTAACAGAGGTGTTGTTCAAAAACTTACTGTTAGGAATGCTCAGATTTTGCAAGGCCCTGATTGGCAGTTGTTACTTGATCGAATTGGTGAAGATGCAATGGTTACCTTGCTTGTTACTTCAAGTATATTTATGCAGCTCGAGGATCATAGCTTCTTTCAACTTACAGGTGCACCAGTTAATTTTGGTAAAGGCTATGGGGACTGTTCTCTAGTCCAGAAACATACGAAGTCAGACAAACGCCGCAGGTTAAACAGTATTGTTATTCCTCGACAGGCAATATTTTATCGAACGTCATCAGAGACCGAAATAACGAAGAAGAAAGCGCTCTCGCGTGTCAATTGTCTGTCAAAATATCCCCAAGCGACAAATCCGATCCACACGAAGTGTATCTTACAGAGTATTTTTCGATATCAATATCGACATCAAAATGTATTTGATGATGCTGATAAACCGAAGTTTATTATTAAGAATCGGTCTCGATTTGAATTGAGTCCAGCCGATGAACGGAATCGACCGCTTCCTTCAGCGCTGAAAGGTCTTCCTTATGTATTAATCGTATCAATTCAAAAGCATTACAGAACTTGTCCATTCAATTTTCTATTAAATCATTATTGCAAAGTTAATGGTAACTTACGGACTGCTAACGAAGATAACTCATTGGATCGCCATACCACTGCTTATCATAAAGTAACTGTATTTGTAAAGGCAGTATTAAACTATCTTTTGCCATTCTCTGCACTGGGATCAAAATCTAACTGGCATATCTTATCGAAAAGTACGTACTTCAGTACTAATATTTTCAATTACTGTATCTGACTATCATAGAAATTTCACTATACATATCATTACATAAATATGAACGACTCACTCTACATTACATTTTGCAAGGCATCTCTATCAACGACATTCCATGGCTGCGCGGAAAACATGCACAAAATGATAAAATATCACAACAAGAATTCTTAAGACAACAGTTACTGTTTGCTGAATTTATCAATTGGTTATTTGCGGATTTGATTGCAGATATTGTCAGTTCATATTTTTTTATAACTGAAACCTCGACTTCAGGAAATGTCCTTAAATATTTTCGGCAAGATGTATGGGCAAGAATATCAAAAGCACAATTTGAAATTATTAAACATGATATGTTTGTACAAATTCCAACTGAAAGTATTAAACAATTGGTCAAATCTAGAACTAGAATGCTTGGCGTTGGATCGGTGCGACTCATGCCCAAAGGATCCGGTGTTCGGTTGCTAATGCAACTTCATCGAAAATGTAATTCGAAGGTATGTATCGATTCTGATTGTATCTTCTGAATTGAATCTGACTTGTCTTAGGGGATATTTGAAGGTGCTGCATGGGCTAGAAGGAGTATAAATGATACCATGGCGCCTGTTTTAGATGTTTTATCATCCGAATCTGTATGTCACTTTATTTTCGATGAGCACTTCTGAGTCTAACAAAGGACTAGGGTATTGATAGATCTGCTCTTGGATCTTCAATGTTTTCAGTTCAAGATGCATTAGCTAAGATCAGAGATTACAAAACTTCGTTAATAAAACGGTCATTACAAGGGTGCGTGGTACAGTTATTTTCTCCAAGGTATTTCAGATTCTAACTAGTATAGGAACAAACTCTACTTTGTTAAAGTTGACGTTAAAGCTTGCTTTGATTCGATTCCTCAACAAGCTGCATATTTAGCTGCACAGGCCGCTCTGCGACTATCTCAATATCAAATGCAGAAATTAGTTAAGATTGGTGTACGATCTGGAGGTCAATTTCTGTATGAATTCTCGCAAATTATGAGTTTGAAATCAACTAAACTATCACGAGAACTTTTAGAATATGATAATGGTATTCTTAAAGACAATATTCAGCCATTGTCACAGTATGATATCTCTGAGATTTCTACTTTGACAAAGTGTAAAAATAGAATTGTCTTTGAAGAGCCAGGCAGTTTTTATCAAAGATCAGCTATAGAGGCTCTGTTGGCGGAGCATTTACAAGAACATGTTGTTAAGGTATGTTGATTATTCGCATGTTCATTTGTAGCAGAAGCTGATTATAAATACTAGATTGGGAAAGATTTCTACCATCAAAAGCGGGGTATTCCTCAGGGATCTGTTGTCTCAACGTATTTGTGCAATATGGTATACGCTCAGCTCGAGCGCGATAAACTTCAATTTGTATCTAATGATGGTACAGGTTTATTAATGAGACTAATTGATGACTTTGTATATATCACACAAGATCGAAGTAAAGCAGAACGATTCTTCAAAAGTATGGTTGCTGGACATCCAGAGTATGGTGTTACAATTAACCCGAAGAAGTCGTTGCTTAACTTTCGAATGAGTATCAAGCAAGATGATGGATCAGAATTGAAAGTTCCTTGTCTTAAAGGAACAAAGGAGTTTCCATATTGCGGGTACACTATTGACATTGACACTTTGGAATGTCGACGAGATCTTTTCAAAAGAGCAAATCAAGGTATGTTTGATCGTCTACTGTTTTTTCCCTACTCAGTTGCTGACGTGATTTTGAAAGACATTGATACGATTGTCAATGTAGAGTTCTGTACGAATCAACAAAAACAATTTTTGAAAAAGATGCAACTTGTTACATCTGTGCTGTTGGCTCCGTTATACTGTGATTCGGCCATAAACTCACGAACAACGACTTTCCAAAATGTTTTCCGGACGTTTGTCGATTTAGCAATGAGATATTCGCGATACATCAGAACTCTAAGACGAACACCTGGTAATAAAGAAGCAATCACTCAACGACATCAAATCGGTATGTGTCCCGGCTATTCAATTTTAATTTCGGTGGCTCTAGTGCTGACATTAGTAATGAAGAAACCTTGAAAGCTCTGATTGATAAGGTCGAGAGCATGCTGCAAAGACGCAGTTCATATGAGCTATCTACCAAAGAGATCCGAGGGTATGACCTTTTTCTTCTTTCATATAGTTCACATGTCTAACATATATTATAGATTAGCATATTTTGCATTTTCACGAGCACTGAAACGTAAGCAGACTGGATTTTCAGAGCTTCTTCAATGGATCTCAAAGCAGCTTTCAAGGTTGCCTTACTCGGCTAAGAAACTGTGCGTCACTATCGCAGACAAGGAGGGTGTAGAAATAGAAAAGATGCGGAAATACTGAATATTATCCGTTTGTACTATAGATTAGAATATATATTAATAGTCAAGGACTACGTTACGTACTTCCAGTAAATGAAGCGAGGACAAGAAGCCTTGGTCTTTAACTCCGGCCGTTTGATTCTGGGCGGGTTACGCCGCACAGTCTAGGGCTTGATTTGCGCATGCAGATTGCGTGGAGATGGGAGTTCGTGGCGTTGAGATTCGTGAACAGGTCTACGCCGAACATCACAGTCCGAGACGTCTTCCGCTCGAGCGAGATCGCGTTTGCAAATTTGTAAGCTGGTGTCATGTATAATAGTTGCAAGGAGAAACAGGTTCTATCCCTGTGGGTTTTTTTTTTGGTGTAAAGAGGAGGCGATTATTGCGGAGCATTACGAATCGTAAGAAGAGCGAATATTTCATCACCCGGTACTTTCACAGTCATCGCACGGAACGAATAAAAATGGCCTACGTTTACTCAGTTGGGTCAATAGGAGCCCGTATTGCTTTACGGAGCTCTCTGATGTGTCAGATAGTGCAACCATCATATTCTGCACTTTCACTTATGTCAAAATGTGCATCAAAAGGAGGTTACAGGGCGTATAGTTCTTACCCCGCGCCAGCCGCGGAGGCCGAAGGATCCAAGACCACAGAGAAACGGTCGAAAGTTACATTACAGACTTTAAGGAATATGTATCGGAAGAAGATTCCAATAACTGTACGTGTGTCTTTTTTAAGAGATCTCTATCTTTATTGCTAATTTATCCAAAGACACTCACAGCTCATGACTACCCATCCGGTATGCTGGCGGACCGCGCTGGAGTTGACATGATCCTAGTAGGCGACTCTCTGGCTATGGTTGCACTTGGCTATGAGAATACAAATCAATTATCTCTGGACGTATGTGACTATATTTTAAACTTCTCTGTGTGATTTCTTATTGACTGTGACTGTAGGAAATGCTTCACCACTGCCGAGCGGTCGCACGAGGCAGCAAAGCACCATTTTTAGTTGCGGACCTTACATTTGGAACATACGAAGTTTCACCACAACAAGCACTTGCATCATCAATACGGCTAATTCGCGAGGGTCATGCAGAAGCAGTGAAATTGGAAGGTGGTATTGAGATGGCTGAAACAGTACGAGCAATTACTACTGCTGGAATTCCAGTTCTTGGACACATTGGACTTACTCCGCAGCGAAGTACTGCTCTTGGAGGATTCCGTGTGCAAAGCAAGACTGCGAAAGAGGCTGTTGAGCTCTTAGATTCAGCGAAAGCATTGGAAGATGCTGGTTGTTTTGCGGTGGTTTTGGAAGCTGTACCTGCGGAAGTCGGACAATTTGTCACCGAGAGGCTGTCAATACCAACAATTGGAATTGGTGCAGGAAAGAATTGTTCAGGCCAAGTTCTTGTTCAACTGGATATGTTAGGTCAATTTGATCGATTTGCTCCACGATTTGTACGTCGGTATGCAGAGACATATGAGACTAATGTTCAAGCAGTTGAGAATTATGTGCGTGAAGTGCGCGAGGGTGGCTTCCCTGCTCCAGAACACACATATCCGATGAAGAATGATGCGGAGCGTGAGAAGCTTTTGAATATATCCAATGAGTAGCTTTTAATGTTGTATATAGTTTGTGCATGTCAAATCTCTTAATTAAGTAATTGAAAGTTGTAATCGTATACTGCAATGATAGATAAGAAATCCGGATATAGTATGATAGATAAAGCTTGCTGCTGACTGTGGTCGAAGCTTTTGTTTTTGTATGCGGCTTCAACCCGCAGCACAAATCGGGGTCATAGAAATTCCCGGACTAAAACGGAATCTCTACGGAGCTCCACTCGCTGATTTCTTTCTCATCTCTCCTCTTTTCCTTCATTGTTGTCAATTACATCGCCAACTATATTTTCACAACATACAATGGCTCCTACTATTGCAATTACAGGTTCTGCTGGAGGTATTGGTGCTGCAATTGCCAAGCACTACGCTGCTAAAGGCTACAACCTTGTACTCGCAGATTATGCTGCTGCATCACTCAAGGCAACCACCGAGTACATTCAAAAGTCTTATCCTTCGGTCCAAATAGTTTCGCAAACTTCTGATGTCAGCGTCAAGGAGGATTTAGAGAAGCTCAGAGATGCTGCTCTCGCGAAGTTCCCAAGCTTGGACATGGTTGTTCTTAATGCTGGTGTCAACGGAAACTACAAGCTCTCTGACGAAGAAGGTGGTTACTGGTGCAATCCCGAAGGTATGCGCAAGCTTTTCGACGTCAATCTTTTTGGTGTTATCAATGGGATCCACGCTTTCCTTCCTACTCTCCGTTCTCAAGCCAAGGCTGAGAACAAAACCACTCGCCTTGTGATCACCGGATCAAAGCAGGGAATCACCAACCCACCGGGAAACCCTGCATACAACGCATCAAAGGCCGCTGTTCGTTTTCTTGCCGAGCAGCTCTCTTACGAGCTCAAGGATGAGCTAACTAAAGTTCATCTTCTTGTTCCTGGATGGGTTCACACTGGTATCACTGGCGCTCAAGCAGGTATGTTCAAGGAAGATGTTCAAGGCGCTAATAAGCCTACTGGTGCCTGGACCCCTGATCAGATTGCTCAGTACATGGAGGAGCGTATTGCCGCTGAAGAATTCTACATGCTTTGCCCTGACAACGAAGTCTCGGTCGCTACTGATAAGATCCGTATGGAATGGACTATGCAAGACATTATTGTTCCTCGTCAACCACTCAGTCGTTGGCGATCGGAGCATACTGAGGAGTGGAACACTTTCCGTGCTTCAAAGGAGAGCAAGTGATAATTTAATCTACAAAATAAAATGTGAACATATGTAAATCTTTATTTCTTATCAAAAACTGTACGTAGGAAAAAAGGTACTGCGAATTGAAACTATTTCTCAGACGTGCCCTCAGTTGGAATCTCGGCCTGTGGAGTAAGACGGAATGCATGTCGAGCTACTCTTGCTTCTTTGACAGACCAATCGACCAATGCGGAGTGTACAGCACGTCTGTTATCCCAGACTGTAACAGTACCAGGCTCCCAAGACGCACGAACTTGGATATCAGATGCCTTTGCAAGGAAATCGTACAAAAAGTTAAGAATCGCATCTGATTCCTCAAGTTTGAAACCTTTGATGCGTCGGGAAAATTGCTGATTGACAAAGAGTGCTTTCTTCTTAGTTACAGGATGTTCACGAACCAAAGGATGCCAATTTTCAACAGGTTCACGACGCACAACACCACCTGATTCGGTTGCTGCATTGGCTTGTGCCTTTCCGGAATGTAGCACCTCAAGACTTTCCAGTCGTTGACGAAATGTTTCTGATAATCGATTATAGGCTTCTTGAGTATCTGCAAATATTGTGTCTCCTCCTGATTCTGGACCTTCGAGAATTCCCAAGAAAGTGGTGCCAGGAGGTTGCTTCTCGTAGGTCACATCTGAATGCCACGCTGTCGAAGAGATGTGATTCTCAAAAAATGAAAGTTCGTTGTTACTATCTCCTCCATCTGAACCCGCACGATAAACAAGATGAACTTCAGGATGGCCTTTAGGTGCCCCTGAAGTCGGGTGAATATGATTACGTCCAAAATGAGATGAATATTCCAATAACCAGTCAATGGGTTTATCCTTGAAATCTTGATCTCGAAATACGACCACTCCGCGTTCTGCAACGAGTAACGCAAGTTCATCCTTTCCGGCATCTGTCAACTCAGAAAGTTGAACACCTCGAACCTCACTGCCAAACTTGGGTGTCAAGGACTTCACTTGAAGCTGATCGTTATTCTTGCTTAATAAATTTGGAAGTAATGGATCCGCACGTAATCCTGGATCATTGAAGTCGAACGTTTCTAATGGCTGAAACTTCTCGGTTGGGTCCCAAGTTGGAAGAAAGTGAGCGTACTATATAGTCAGAAAGCGAGCAATTAATAATACGATATATGAATGCAAGATCTTACCTTCGATTTATCCCCAGCAAGAACAAGATGCCCTTCAGCATCTTTGGTATAAATACTAGATTTGTTGCCATGATACGAAGAGGCGTCAATTGACTGAATGGTTTGTGTGATTCCTGCGCTCATCTCGAATGAAGGTTACGATTTATGAGCCTTTGTAAGTGTGCGTAGTACGATTAGACAACGCAGTAACGAGATGAAATATAGATTTGTGCAAACAGAGGACATCCGGGTGTCTTTATATAAAAGATTTCAATGGTATCATAACCGTATCGACTAAATTACGAGAACATTGCGTGATCTAACCACATCGCCGTCAATCATTGAGGCTTGAAGCTCCCTAGCCACTGCGCACGCGTTTGAATGCAACAAGATATTCTCCATCCTGTGCAATTCTTCCCGAGCCTCAGCCACTGAATTAAGTAACGACGTTTTGTGGGGATGTTGGAAACCCTGTCCCGACTTTGTTGTTGCAAGATACTGGGGATATTGCGTGCTGCGTGAATAATGAAGAGCATACAAAGGAAAAGTCACGTGAAGTAATCCGTACTCGACGCTGGTCAGATGCGCTCAACTCCTGTAATCGTAAATTATTGTACACCAGCGCTATAGTTGTTTATAACTTTCTCTAGAAAGCAAATGGCTTTATACTCTTAATGCACATTTTTCAGTCGAGAGACAGATTGAGAAATGTAGGTCCCAGGAGCTATTTCAAGTACCTCCGCACACCCGGAACATATCGGCGACAATTTACCCCTCATTCCAACTCCGTAAATCAAAACTTATAAGCTGCCGTAGCAGAAGCTAGACAACTCTGTCAAGTTACAGTATGTTCTTATTCGTGATTATCCGCGTGGCCAGTGATTTAATCGTCACTGTATCATCTTAGCAACACTGGGTTCAGATCAGCTAGAACAAGACCGCCCCTGTAATCCGCAGAAAGAAACCGTTTTCTCGACATAAATAAACGCCAATTGTCTAACAAGCGTTCACCTACATTTGCAAGACATTGTACACGTAGGAGATATGCATGTCCAGACCAAAAGTGTTCCCGGTCGTCCGCCAGTTCTTCGGCGAGACCAGGCAAAAAGCCCTAATCCCACGCGTCCCCGCTCAGGGGTCGAAATTTTTGTCTTGCAGGCGCGGCGGTCGGAACTCAGAGAGCGCAAAAAATGGTGTTTAAGCTTTACTTTCTCCCAGCGAATTTTTACACGGCCTGCTCGACAAATTAGCAGCGTCTTCGGTCAAATTTGATCCATCAGATCGGTGTTCGTTGAGCTTTGATGGGAAAATAAGCACCATATAATGCCGAAGGAACACAAGAAACGTGGCCGTAGGCTCAATAAAAAGCTGTACAGCAAGGATGAAGAAGTACCAGAGAACGGTATCAAGTCGACATTGGAGGTAGCTGATCGCGAAGAACCGGCACTGACTGCTCCTGATGTCGTTCTTTCGGCAAGACATGCTTTCAATGGTATGGCGATTCTCTCTATAATTACTTGATGACTTTCTAACAGTCTATTGCTATAGATATTATTGGACAGCAGGTGTTCTATGGTATGCTGGAGGACACCACGATAGAATACTTCAAGCAAGCGACAGCCATTCTTGATGCAAACAGTTTTAATTCTCCAGAAGGTATGTGATTGTTCATATTTAACAGTCTCCTCAAGTGCTGTACTAATATTGCTTTAGAACGCCAGCATTTACTAGATGCCGCATGGAACGAAATCACTGGAGTCGAACTGAAAGTGTGTACCGATCCATCAGGCTCTATAATCCTTGAGCGATGTCTTCTAGAGGCCTCAAAGGAGCGATTAATTCAAGTTTTCAATGCATTTTCCGGTCGAGTTGTGGAATTGTCTTCTCATAGATTTGCATCACATTGTTTGGAAAGCTTACTCAACAGTTCTCGCTCATTTGTTAGTTCAGAGGCTCGGGATAATTCTATGATCTCTGATCGATCGTTTGTGGATACCGAGTCAGCTCCAATAGTGTCGCATGTGATGAACCTTTTCAGTGTAAGTTTTCCCATCTATAATATATAAGAGTTTTACTGATGTAAGTTATTTTCAGGAAATTCAACCTAGTCTGTACAAAGTCATGTTCCATCCTTATGGGTCTCATTTCTTCCGTACACTACTTTTACTTTTGACCGGAAAGCCGATTGGAGATGCTGCAAGCGTGTCAGTATTAAGTAGTAAAAAATCTATTAAAGTCAAAGGTAAAAGAGCATCTGGAATTGAATTTGGATTACTGAATAGTGGATTTGATGCTCCAGCGATATTCCAACAAGCAGTTGATACTACGGTAAATATTTTCCTGGAGGGATTATCAACAGAAGAAGCTAGACGATTAGCAATCGACCCTCTTTCAAGTCCAGTCTTACAATTAATTCTTGAAATTGAAGATGATAAAATGACAAAGAGATTATTATCGATTATGTTCCCCGATTCATCATCAGAAGAGATCGATTTTTTTACCGTATCATTTTTGGAAAACCTTCTTACATCACCAGTTGGCTCTCATTTCCTAGAGAAATTGATCTCTAGCAGTGCATTATCATTTGTTGGACACTTATGTACCAACTTCTTCCTGCCAAGGCTATCTATTATTAATAAAGCGCAAGGATTCAGTTTCGCTGTTAGGGCTTTACTTAATAGATTGAGCCAGCGTGAAGCACAGAAGCTTGCTCAGAAGATTTTGGTGGAGATTAAAGATTTGTCATGTATGCTGAGAATCATTTCATTGACATTGGAAGAGTTACTAACAATGTTTAGTGTTAAATGTGACATTACTTAACAGTACCATTATCGTCGTTCAGCGGCATGCAATCCTACAAGAGGAGATCAGTGCAGTAAGTTATTTTTTTTTGATTCGAAAGATTGGAGTTCCTACTGACAGTTTCATTAGAAAATCAACGAGTTGATTGCAGGAGAGAAGAATTTGTTTCTTGGCCTACTGGATATTGCAGATGCTGATAGTATTCGTGATAATCAAGGCAGTAAGAGAAATGACAGTCTGAAACAGCGATGTCTCTTAGTAGAGAATATTTTAGTGAATATGCCAACACTCTCGAATACCATTATCGAACAATTCATTCAACTTCCAGCAGAGTCAAAGATTAATTTTGTTAAGCATTCTGTCTTTTCACACGTCGCAGAGTTTATTTACGAAAGAGATGGTATGTTAATACCGATGCGCCGTAAGTTACTCAATGATCTTTCTGGACATATTGCGGATTTAGCATGTGGAGCAGCATCATCGCGGGTAATTGATGCTTGTAACATAACTTCAAAAGGATTAAATCATTATCGTGAGAATTTTGCAAGAGAACTTGTTGAGCAACGAGAAACTATAATGAGAAATCCGTATGGTCGAAAAGTTTGGCAGAATTGGAGTATGGACTTATATACTCGAGCTCCAGGTCAGTGGAAAATTAAACATGCTGGTGTTCCTGGACCAAGTATGTCAATTGCATGGTAAAGAAGGAGTGGGTAATTAAAAGTTTTCAATGGAATTATGGTGTATTATTCAATAGTGTGAAAAGACACTTTTGCTTGATCCTAATGGTGCTAAAACTATAAACAATAGATAAAAATTATAATAAGTGCCCCGAAATCCAAGTATCATATAACATCCTCGTCCTCGTCAACGTCCTGAATTAAATCAGCGTCGCTCTTGCCCTTCGTCTCATTATCCCTAGAAATACTTTTAGCCGCGGTTATATAACAACAAACACAATTTGAGTAATACTTACCATTCAATATTAAACCTCGTAACACGTGGTTTCTCCGCTAAAATATTCCTAACAACTCTATCAATCTGTACTTTACCTGGTGGATTTTCCCGTAATTCTTCACTATCATATTCATTATTGACATAATAACCAACCCTAACAAATTCTTGACCATTGTATGAACATGTAAGTAAAATGACTGTAACACTAACAAGTTCAGCTGCTGGGATCAATTCAGGTGATGGTGGATCTGCTGAGAATAGAAATTTATTGACTCCAACTGGGACTGGTCCGACCAGAATTGAATCGAGAAGTTGATCGTGCTGTGAGCTATTAAAAGTTAGAATAAAATGCTTGTTATTTTTTTTCAGTAATCAAATAACTCACGATGATGAAGATCCAACATATGTGAGCTTCCATTCCAGATCTAGAGATCAATTAGTAAGAACATTTAGCAAAAGGGCTATCACAGAAGACCTTACCATCTCTTAGTGGTTCAAGGCACTCAAATGTTATTTCGAATTCATAGGGATCTGAAAATGGTGCTGGGTTATTCACCACGTTTATACCGAGTAATGATACAATAGACATGGTCTTTATATGATGGGACTTCGTGTGGATATGAACAACGAAAGATGTAATTAGACGAGGCGAACAGATCGACTGTTCAAATGTGAAGATCAAAAAAACCTTATTTGAATAAGTAGTTAATGCGATACGAAACTATTTTTGAAACTAAGAACGCAACCACTGAAATTGAGTGTATAAGAAGACCGCAGCTGACGTACTCTTGGGCGAATGAACATCGTTGAAGAACAAAGAACCGCGTGTCGATAGAGCGCGAGAAACACGCGCGGCGCGCGTGAAGGGCGCGACTAACGCGTCTCCTTGATCTACAACTTTGAAGCACTTTTCTCAGCTTCACAAAACTCATAACGTGCATTCTTTCATATATTTCCGCAGTTAAACCAGTGGAGAAAAAAATTACGGCGTTCACATAATTATGGTTGAACTCAAAAAAAAAAAAAACCGACAAGGTCGTGCCCGGGATCGAACCGGGGTTACCAGAAGATTTCAATTAAGTCAAAATCTGGAGTGATAGCCACTACACTACACAACCTGATATGTGGCATGTTAGAGATGCGACCAAATAAAAGGAGGGGAGCCGATTATGTAAGCGGAGGATAAGCCGAGAGGAAACCGAGAGTACCGTAAGCCGAGAGCCGAAAATGTTTATAAAGCCATATATTCAGTTGTCTACTAATA
>JAJLTX010000033.1:0-144448 GCA_030568365.1 Myxozyma kluyveri | reverse complement strand
AAGATTGATGCTGAAGGATTTACGCACAATAGGCTCACGTACTGTGCTGACATCGAGACGTTAATTGTGAAAAGGCTTCTTTCCTCGCATCACGTCGTAGGTAGTCATTTCAGTTTTTCTATTGCGTGGAAGTCTGAATCACTTGGACTCAAATTGGGCTTGGACTATGTGGGGTGCGGATCAGCAAATTGCACAGGAGGTGAAGTCACACGACAGCCCGACCGTTCCTTCAGGCCTAGAGGTCGACGTGGCCCCCTTTATTGGCCAAGGCTCGTAGTCGAGATTGGTAATTCACAAACCTTGCAAAATTTCAGGAATATTGCACGTTGGTGGCTTCATGCGTCTCAAGGCAATGTTCGGATTGTTCTGATACTGTACCTCAACTGGACGAGAAGAGAACTCAACATAGAAAAGTGGGAAATGGTTCCAAGCACCTCAAGGTACACTACGCGCGCAAACCCCGATCACAAGCCAGGTGTGGTTCAAACAGTCAATATTTGTCGGGATAACATAGACGACGGGCCACTTATTCTTGAATTTAACCAGGTTTTTCTCCGGCAGCCATGATATCCAACTCGACCAGGAAGTTCTGCAAGGCTTATGGGAAGCAGCCTTCATGGCTGCGTGGAGGTGGGGACCAATGCTTAAGGACGTGGCTTGCATTGCAATATATTATTAGATAGCGAACTCAAAGTATACAGTATATACAAATTTCACTACGTATTATTTAGTCTAAAAAACCAAACCAATTTGCCATTGAATCAAAAGCCGTAAGTACCCATCCATCTCATAATCAGCTCCTTCGTTAAATCCAGCGGCAGCAGACCGATGTTCACGAAGTGTTACCGTGGTTTCACTTGTGGTTTCACTGTGGTTGTGATAGTGCAGGTTGATCGGGTTGATCGACCGTACGTCAAAGTTATATCGAGTTACTTAATAAGTTAAGTCTGGTAAGCTGAGTACGTATATCTAATTAATTAATGCAAATAACCTATATTCCCGACACCAAAATGATGAGCCCCTTTAATTCCGCTAATGTACAAATAAAACAAACCAATAACGCAAATAGAACCAAAAAAAAAAAAAAAAAAAAGCAAAAATAGACAGAATATGATCTCAGTTACTCATTCATAGAGTACTGGTCTTAAACGTAGAAAATTGAAATATTCAAGATAGCAATTAAACATCGACTTCACGATATCTTCTGCAACGCATACACCATACTTCACGACGAGCACGCGGTGCGTTTATATCTGAAGAAGATACATCTTCAGTATTTCGCAGATTTGGAATATCTGCATCGCCATGTAAACGCATTGATGTACGAAGACATGATTCATGGAATCCATGACCACACTCGAGACGAATTAGCCGTGACGATGCGGGATCAGACTCAGGATCGTTCGGATCGTTTTCACAAAGGCCTAATGCTGATGATGCACATGCAAGGTCTGGACGAGCGAGAACTGATGAGAGTTCAGGTACGCCAGTTGATGATGTTGAGGTTGTCGAGCTTGAATCAGATACTTGTGGTCGACTAGACGAACTTCCTACAGTACCTGCAGTAGTCAAGTCAGTGTTGCTACTGTTTGCTGAAGGAGCTCGTGAGTACGGATGATGTCTTGACGCATATGATGAGCCTGCAGATGGATTGCGGCTAATCGATGACTGTGATGCGCTTTGATTGGATTGAATGCGAAAGATGACGTCCGGAATGTGGTGTGCACCAGGAGTTGCAGGAGTTGTGGGTGTTGGTGCTGGTCCTGCGGTTGCATCTGATGGAGTTGCAGGAGTGGCATTTGGAGCTGATGGTGTGCTGTTGCCAGTTGTCGGTGATGGCGACGGTCCGCCTCGGAAGACGCTGAGAAGTGGACTAAGCATGAATGGAAGACCTTCATGTGCCATCCAATCGGCGACTCTTCGAGCGGACTCGGGATCATGAGCGTGATCATTTGGTGCTTGTTGTGTTTGCCCTGCTGGAGTAGCACCAGGAGCAGTTGTTGGTGTTGGCACTTCAACACCTTCTTGTGGGGTAGTATTGCGAGGGGGGTGAGCCGGACTGAAGAATGGACGAGCAGGCTGTTCGCGCACGGTAGATGCCTCAACTGCAGTTCTGCAGAGTGGACATGTTGTCGATGACTTGAGCCACTCTTTCAAGCAGTTTTTACCAAAGATGTGGCCACATGGCATTTGCAGGGGAACATGTTCAAGCTCAGGCTTCTCCGGTGGCTCTTTCTGTTTGTCCGAGGTGGCCTCAGTAGAAGCTTCCTTGGTGACGACATTGTCTTTTCCATCGTAGTAAGGATCGAAGCAGATTGTGCAATGTCTGTCCGCCTCAGCGATCTCTCCTAACGGCACACTCTTCAAAGCGTCAAGCGCGGCCTGCGACGCGTGAGGCTTCGCAGCTGGTTCGCCGAATAACGTCCATGGATTCATTGCAGGAATTGTGTAGACGAAGAAGCCCTGGAAATTGCGACTTCCGTTTCCTCCGGTCGCACTGCCAGTCGGAGCAGCATTAGATGCATCAGGAGTGGCATTAGAAGGAGTTCCCGGAGTGCCGGCTTGGTTCGGGATGTTCGCGTTGTCGACGCCACCGGGAGTTGCGGCAGCTGCGGCAGTGGCAGCGCTGCCAGGACCCGGCGCGAACATGAAATTGTAGTTGAAGAAGACGACATTCGGAAGAGCAAAGACGGACTCTGTTCGATTGCCGTCGGGAGGCTGAGGTTGCTGTGGTGGCGGGGGAGTGTTGTTTGGTGGATTGTTATCCATGGTGGAGTGAACTGACGCGTGTTAGTAGGAGTAGTCTAGAGAGAGATGGGTGGCTATAGCATACAGTGTAAATATATAGTGCAATTATATGCGTGTAATATGCTATATACAAAAAAATGGTTACTGTGACAGAGTGCAAATGCAATCAATTGTACCGAGGAGCGGTGGAAAGCAGAGAGAGAACAGAAAAGGGTCGAGATATCCGGCGCCGGTGTTATGAGAATGACGTGTTGGGAGTTCGCTGATTAAGGAGCTAAACTGGGGCGCCCGGCACCCGCCAGAACATTCTACGCGGGTCACGTGCGCCGGCTCTGGATCAGACCCACCATGGTCACGAACGAGGCCAGTCCAACCGGCACTACCGCGAAGACCGCGATGTGGTAGACGTCGACGCGCCGGGCCCGCGGCTCCAGCGCGATGTTGCTCGTCACGAAGCTCTGCACCGCGTACGCCGCGGTCAGCACACACGCAATCGCGATCCACGCCGCCAGCACGTCCGCCGGGCGGGCAACCAGCGCGCGCAGCATCACGTCCACGCAGAGTCCCATGATCGCGTTGATCGAGAGCAGGCGCAGGACGGTCGCCGGGGACGAGTACATGACGAGCCTGCAGTTGGGGGGGTGTTAGCAGTTGCGCAGGGCGGGGACGGAGACTAAAGGGAGAGGACCCACCATCGCAGCATCAGACCGTCGATGAACGCGTAGGAGAGATACGCGCTGACGGCGCACTGTGAACATGTTAACTTGCCAGCCGGCAGCTCTTGCTTGGTCTAAGGACGACGACGAGGATAGAATACATACCCATATCGCGGCCAGGAGCAGCTCGGCCGGACTCTCACTTCCAGCAGACGTATTCCGCGAGCGCGCTCGCCACGCATGTCCAATACACACAAAGAACCCGTACACGCTGGGCGGCAATGACAGAGCTTTGCAAGCAATATGCAGCGCAGTCTGCGCATGATTAACCAAATCCTTGATATCTTGATCCGCCGCGGTTGGAACAGTTGAGTGAGGACTTGGCCGCCGTGATCCGCTGCGACTTGTTTGTGTGGATTGTCTGCGCGAGCGGAACTGGCCGAATTCATCATCACTGTTATCGATATCATCGATTGCAGAGTTGTTTGGCAATTGTGCTTGTCGTTGTGGTGTTTGTGTAGGTACTTGGGGTGTCGCGTAGTATCCGGGCGTTGGACCCAGCGGAGGTTGCAGTACTTGTGACCTGATCAATTAGAAAATGTAAACATAAAATATAGAGCATTGATTACTGACCTAATAACATCCTGAATAACGCCTCCAATATTCTCCGCAAACGTCCTCGCAAATCGGTCAGCAATAATCTTCGCTTGTCGTTGGTCCCGCATATATCTACTGCTCTGCGACGTCCGTCGTCTACTTCGATGCCTCACATGGCCACGAGCACTCGTCGACGACTCATCTCCAGTTGTATAATCTTTTCCTGTGTCTGCACTATTCGGGTCGTTATCGGTATCGTCCAATTCATCAATATCATCAAAGTCATCTGTACTATCGTCTACTTCGTCATCATACTGTTGTCCACTCGCATCGCCATTTCCATTGCTCTGCATATCCTCATCATAGTCGACGCTATACTCACTATACCCTCTCTCAATCCTTTTCCCGTGCCTTCCCATATCATTCTTCAATGCTCTTCTCAGCACTGCATCCGAACTACTCCTACTTGAACTTCCATTTCCAATTCCATTTCCCATGCGTTGGTGATTGTGACCATGGCTACTCCCCGATGCTACCGCTCCATTTGTATATCCCGTCCCTGAGCCATTTCGTATCCGTTCTCTATTTCCATTATCGCCATCAAGGCTAGACGTCTCATTCATCGCATTTGAGTGCCTTGCTCAATTCTCATTCAACCGACACTCAGCACCATCGGTGCTTACATTCAGGTGTACGTAACTCGACGGATTGTTGAGCTGCGTGCTGATGGCACTGTGGCTGCGCGTGGCTGTGCATGCGGCTGTGCACCACGTGATGTGCATTGGGTAAGGGCTTACTCATTACGTCACTTCCGAAGATTTGCTGTTGTTCCCCGGACTCTTTCTAAAATTAACGCCAGCCCGTTTGTCTAACAAATTTCTGTTTCGTTAGCAGCAACAACAGCATATGTGTTTCATTTGAAATTTAAATGGACTAAACAGCATACAAATATGCCGTTGCAAAGGAAAGAACGAAAAGGAAAAAATGGGAAACATGCTCGCAAACCATCTAATTCAGAAGATGAAAGCCCTGGATTATTCTCATTCTGCCGACACAGTGGCGAGCACGTTCAACAACATGAGTATAGTCCATATGCGATTGGTAATAATCCATATAATAATGTTTCATCAATGTATTCAAGGACTACAAGAGCGAGGGCATCAAGTGCTGGAGATGTGGAAGACGCTAACAGAAAACATACATTGTCAAGTTTGATTTCACCGAGAAAAGTTCCGGGTTTTGGTGGAACTCCACCGTTGAATAAAGATTCAAAGAAGCATCGGCGAAATACATTAAGTGAATCTACATCTATTCTACAACCTCAAAGAGCTGCTTCGACACCATATAGTGCTGTCGCAGAACAACTTGATTCACATCCAGTCTTTACGCCACCGTACAAGGCAAGCAAATCAGACTCAATCACAGATAAGATGAGACTGCAACTTTTACACAAGAAACGTACGCCAAGTGCATCAACTGGTTCGCTACCAATGCAAACCTCTCAACAACAGCAGCAGCTTATGAATTCAGAAGCGTATGATCCGTCAATAATGGAGACTGAAGATGAACGAGCGAATAGGTATCGTGGGCTTACACGAGATCCAGCTGCCGAAAATCAAGTGTTGGCACCAGTGTGCGATGAAGAAACTGAAATTAGAGCGATGAAATCGCAAATTAGATATACCAACAAAAGTACGATTGAGTCCGCTGATCGCGCGTTAGGGTGTGCTCAAGAAGCAGAGACATCAGGAATGAATACATTACAACATCTCGGCCAACAAAGCGATAAGCTTTCAAAAGCAGAAGCATCAATGGCAGAAACTGAAAGAGAGACATTGGTTGGACAAGATTATGCTAAAGAGCTGGAACGACTTAATCGATCAATGTTTGCAGTTCATGTGTCGAATCCATTCAGTTCACGACGGAAACGCAACGGAAAGGAGGATATGGTAAACGCGTATAAATTTGCGTCGGAACAACGACAGAGAGATACATTGAGTAGACAACAGCGAGCTTCAGAACAGAGAATAGCGTCTGCGATGGGAAATATACCGGGAGAGCGACGTTCACAGATGACGGAGGTGGAGTTGAAGTATCGGGATCAGATGCGCGCGAATCGAAGTGAATTGGCCGAGAAGAGCAAATACATGTTTGAGCCAGAAGCACAAGATTTTGCAGATGAAACAGTAATTCAAGAAAGAGTAGAGGGTATTGGAGCAGCAGCTTCGAGATTGCGGATGATGGCGGAAACGATTGGAGAGGAAGTTGTGGTGCAGAACGAGCGCATGAGGAGGCTGGGGCGGAAAACGGAGGACGTCGAGATGGGAGTGCATTTGAACACCGCGAGACTTGCGCGGATAGCGAAGTGAGAAGAAGTTGTGAATATCAATTAACAAACTTAGTTGCGATATGTTGTTTACTGTACTGTAGCTGGTCAGTTAACTCTGATCGCCGTGCGTCATCGGCGATGGCTGAGTGAAGTGAAGAGCGAACTGCTGCGCCCCCGGATCTGCGACGGCGCTGTGCCCCAGAATAGTAAGCATGAGCAAATCGCTATGCATGCACAGTTCTGGGCGAGCAGCCACGAATCACGTGCAGTGCCTTCTGCGGCGCCGTCTTTGGCCGTTCTGATGTTTTGGCTTAAAGGCCGTCCCGCCACCTTGATAGCTCTTGAGTGCACCATTTCGCTATCGACAACCACACAACAACACTACACAACACAGCACAGCAAGTAACTCCACGATGAAGAAGTTCCTGAGCCGAAAACAGAAGGTCGACGACAACTTCGAGCCGAGTAACCCGTACATGACGACGTCGAGCATTCCCGAACGCGACGGCTCCCGCAACCCCTACGCCGTCGGCTCGTCGAAGTACAACTCGGTGCCGGTGTCGTCCTCCGGAGTGCGCGAGCAGCAGCGACACGACGCAGCAGCAGCAAAGGCAAGGCAGGACGCACGAGACGCCGAGGCGGTTCGCCAGTATCAGGGCTCGGATAAGCCGTCGCCGTACTCGTCCGCCGCCTCGTCCGGCAGCAGTGGGAAGCTCAACCCCTACAGCGCTTCACCGGCGTCGTCGTCGGCGCCCTCGACCAGCCCGTACGACACCTCGTCGCCGCAGCCGAATCCCTACGCCGCTGCCCGGAACCCGTACTCGTCGGGCCCGGCGCAGCCACAGCACTCGTCCTCCTCGCTGCCCTCGTACAACAGCCCCTATGCGGCAAGCACAACCTCAGCGCCACCCAGCTACAGCAATCCATACGGACGGCCCAGCAACGACCTCAGCTCGAATCCATATGCCAACAGCAGCAGCACTCGCAACGACTACGACGACAGAAGCGACACCGTGTCCATCGCCGATTCCACTCGCGAGAAGCTCTTCCAGGGCGCCAAAGCTCGGCTGAGACCGCAACTGCCGTCTCACATGCAACAGGCTCAGAGTCAAGTTCAATTACCTGAAGCATCAAGTACATACGATCCCTCAATCATGGAGACTGAAGAAGAACGCATGGAGCGCGAACGTCGCGAGAATGGAATTCCATCCACAATGTATTCTGATCATTCACAGCAGTTAGAAACTATGGACGAAGAAGAAGCCGAGGTTCAAGCTATTAAGCAACAAATCAAGTACACCAAGAATGAATCACTGAAAACTGCAGGTAACGCAAGACGATATGCTGAAGAAGCTGAAGCCTCTGGTTTACGTACATTACAACGGCTCGGAGAGCAAAGTGAGAGAATCTCAAATGCCGAGGCTGCGATTGCAGTTACTGAGAATCAGACTCGACTCGGAGAAGATTACGCAAGAGAGCTAAAAACATTAAACAGGTCAATGTTTGCAGTTCATGTTTCAAATCCGTTCAACTCACGAAGAAGATTACAGGAACAAGAGCAGAAAATTAGAGATACTTTCCATGATCAACAAGTTCAACGAGAAGAAAATAGAAAAATGCAGTATGACGCACAGCAACGAATCGGTAAAGCAATGGGAAATATGCCTGGACAAAGAAGAAGACAACTTACAGAGACCGAATTAAGATATAAGGAACAAATGGAGCGTCAAAAGGCAGATCTTGCACAAGCGTCAAGATTTCAATTTGAACCTGATGATGAAGATTTTCAAGTTGAAAAGGATATTGATAATACATTAGACGATATCTCTTCTGCTGCTACAAGATTAAATTCAATGGCAAGATCAATTAATGGTGAACTAGGAAATCAAAATACAAGAATCGATAGATTGAATACTAAAACTCAAGAAGTTGAAATTGGTGTTCATCTTAATACTTCGAGATTAGCAAGAATTCGTTAGACTGTTATTACTTTTTTATTACTACTTGTTCATATTTCATTGCTAATTCATTTTTGCTCAGTCATTCGTTTTGCTTTATTTGAGGGGTTACGGTTGCAGTTGGTTTCATTTTCATTAACTGTTTGGTCGGTTTGTTTGTTTTGACTTACATGTCTGTTTTATAATTATCAACATGAGTACATATTCAATCATTCGTTACAACTTATATCGTACATGACCGTATATCATATACACCTTAGCTATTATACAAAGCAAACACAAACTCCACCATATATGAAACAAAATTAAAATAAAATAAACTACAATCTGATCCACTGACATCAGTAATACATTCTGAACCCAAATTCAAAATCTAAATTACATTACAATGAGCAATAAAGACATCATCTAACCGATGAACGCATAGTTCCAAAACCGACGATAACTATATTGTATTATTTTTAGAAGATAAGATATCTCCTTTAGCTGAGCGGACTTATCCATCCAAAATGAAACATTGCGACGTAACGGTAATAACTGATGATAAGGAGGAAGATGAAAGATGAGCATTAGGAAATTTTATTTCTCAAGTCTTATTTCCATTTTGGCTGATTAATTCAGAATTTAAAGAAATTAGACGTTGAATTTCACGACCTTGTGAAATTCTTTCAAGAACTTGATCCTGATGATGTATAAAACGGCTGGCAATTGATTCAACTACTGCTTTTCGATCAGCTAATGAAGGAGATATGTCATCTTTTGAAAATTCAATATTATTATCATCATCGTTAGTTATAACTAAACGTTCATCGACATTAGTCAATGTAACTACTGATTCATTGTTATCTAATTTAGATTGTGAATTAGATTCAGTATGTATAATTGATGTCAGCATATCACCAAATGCAATGGCCGTTTTATCAACGGTTGAATGTGTAAGAAGATTTCTTACCTGATTTGTTTCCCATTCATGTAATAATCTTTTAATGTCTTCACCTAATGCTGTATATCTTCGAATTATTGCATCTGTATTTGTCGGAATCGTCGAAGGTGATCCGGGAGTTGGTGAGTACCATGACAAATCATCTGTACGAGATGGAGTACCAAGAGGAGAAGATGGTGGGAATCTCATTGGAGAGAATGTATTGGCACGTTTGAACCCATTTGAAGTAGGAGAAGATAATAAATCATTATTATTATTATTACTATTAAATTTATTCAAAACTCTTGAATCAATTTTTTCAATTCGACTAACATCTTCACGTAAATTTTGTAATTTAGTTTCAATACTTCTAATAGTTGATGTCATCTTTGATAAATCTTGAAGATAAAACTTCCATTTTGATGTTGAACTTGGTGAGTGCAATGTTGTAAATTCTGAATTTAATTGTGGTGGCGTTGATAATGGATTTACTGATTTATTTGGTGTTTCTGTTTCTGACATGTCTTCAGCTAATTCTTCAAGTGAGTTCTCTGCAAGTATTTCATCTAAATCTGTTGAATGTTTCTTTAATGAATCCATTAACTTCTTCATTTCCTTTCCAACAATGCTCCATTTCTCTACATCTGAATTATCTCCAACCGCACCCATAGCTAGTAAACAGCATAATAGTTTTCGTCGCGTATTATGAAATTTGCGGAATTTCAACTTAAGTATTTGAATTGATTTTGAGGTTGGTGTATTTGATTCCTCTATTTGAGTATCTTCTGTACGTACTAAATCGTAAATTTCAAAATATTTATGAAGATCAGATTGATTACATCGATCATGTAGTGAATCGTATGCTTTCTCAACAGACTCCAAACAATTGTTTAAAACACTATCCACTTGCTCTCTAATTTCGATACATCGTTCATCTTCTTCTTGGTCACCTTCGTCAGATCTTGATAAAATCTGACCTAAAGAATCACTTGCGGTTCTAGCTAGAGGAGATGAATCAATTCCAAAACGTGATTGAGAATTACGTGAACTCGAATGTGGTTGAATAAATGGAAATCCGCGAGAAAAGAAATCAAGTTCTTGAATCTGTCGAATTGATTTGGCTATTGTTGTGTCAAATAACCGATTCATGTGAATAAATGACTGCGCGAGGTGTGTTGTTTGTCGTTGTATTTTTCGTAATCGTTTTTTCCACTATAAACATTATTAGTTACAGTTTCCTAAAACCAAATGAAGCAAACTTACATTATGTGTACTTAGAAATATCAGTATTGTCCAAGACAATATAATCGACGCAGCGAGTTTATATTTCGCAGCATTAGAAATATGACGTTCACCAAATCTTAAAAACCATGACACCAATAAAGCAACCACGACAATAATGAACCCACCACTTCCAGCCCAATGTGAATGCTTTAAAAATAATGGATTATTTAATAAACTTTTTTTGCTTATTGTTTGGTCAATCTCATTTGGTGGTGTATTGGAATCATCGCGATATGCTGCTGATACTGTTACGTTCTCGTCAAGAAGCTGTGATGTAACTAGAATATATCTAAATCTCTCTAGAAATCGGGAGCTTTCTCTCGGTCGTAGTCGTCGTCGTAACGGAGTCTAAAATTTAAATTAGCGAATACTCAACCAAATCTCGCAATCGTACTCACTGAAAACAAAAACTGCAATCGCATCTTCCGTCGACTTTTTTCATCCGTCAAATTCAACGGTCTTAATTCCGTCAATCCAGCAATTGAAGTTCTTTTATTACGCCCAGAATTTGAGTCCGTATTTGAGTTTGATGAACGTGATCTCGTATTCTTTGTATTATAAGAACTTACTGCTCTTCGTTTTGATTCAAGATGTGGTGCTGATATAGGTAATGTTTGAACAGGAGCAGACGCTTGTCGTAATCTAGTAATATGTCTTAATGAAGGTGCAAAATGTGAATTTGCACCATGTGAAGCTGAGCCTGATGAAGCTGGTATTGAACTATTTGCAGTTGTACTTGATGTTGATGATGTCCAACTTAGTTTGTCTTCTTCATCTTCTTCATTAAGATTACCATCGTACGCATCTTGTACTTCTTTTTTAGTCGTGCTAAATGAACTTATTCCATCATCATCATCATCTTCCTCATAACTTTCATTTTGCAACATCTCAACGTCATCGCCAGCATCTGTAAATCATAGACATTAGTATTCTTTGCACTGTTGTTATAACAATTATATTCACCTTTAAAGTACTCTCCTAATGGAGAATCCGTATACACGACGTGCTCGGGCGCCATTTGCCATGCAGCGTCGTGTTCTACTTGACTCAAACAAATACAATGTTATTGATATACTGTAAAAAAAAAAAATCAATAACTGAGTAACACTTCAGCTTTTGGGTGTTAGACAGATGAAGATGAGTTGTTGACGTTAACGATGACGCGACGGAATCGCCGCACGTGTGTGTCACGTGTGTGTCACGTGTGTTTATGTCATCAAGTCGCGTTCTGGGACGCGTTGACGTGCTTGTTATTCTGTGATGTGTTGTCGATGTATTATTGTGAAGTGGTACCTTTGTGGTTCTTGGTGGTGGGTGTTTGTTGTGATGAAAAGGGTCAGAAACGAGCACGCAATAATGTGACTGTTTTACTAGCGAACAGCGTCGTTTGTGCGACCTCTCATAATAGGTCTAAGAGCGAGTATGAAAACATTCTTCAATACCATATCGTATAATACCTTTTCACTACAAATATGATTTATCTACAGGTGTTCATTTCATTAAAAGATATGGAGATTTTTCTACGACCATATACTGCACCATCAGAAGTGTCGCATTTGGATTTACTTGCTACGAATCAAGTACTTGAAAATGGTGAAGCACATGGTTCGTCTGGAAATGATTTAGGAGGTAGTTGGAGTTATTTAAAAGATCCAATTTTGAATTCAAGCTTTGAATGGATTGGTAGTAGTGCAGTTCAAAAAGAGAGCGATGGTGAAAGTCAGATTGGATTATTTCAACTTGAAAGATGGCATACGGAAGTGAATGAGGTTGACCGTGTTAATTCAGAATCCGCAAGTGAGCATGAGATTGCGGACCAAAGTGAATCTGGGACTGAAACTGAAATTGAATCAGTAAATGATGTTACAGGATACATGCCAACATCACTAATCAAGCCAGTATTCGGTGCAATTAACCTTAAACTATCGCGAAGACCAGATAGTGGTTCACGAACTAAACTCGTGAATGGTGGTTTTTCTTCAGATGAACAGAGTCCTGCTGATAATACTGACTACTTGGTTCATGGACATGGGGATCGTGCTCCACTTATTGACCCAGCTCTATATATGCTAAAATTATCACCTACTGTATCTGAATTTTCACAATTGTCAAAAGGAAAATCATCAAGTACGCAAGTTGCTACTGTACTAGAACCAGTCAGCGAAAGTCCATTTATTACGCATAAAAGTGATCCAAGAAGAACAAGAGTTGAAATTCCTGAATCTGAGGGTCCTGTTAAAAATTTATTAAAACCTTGGTTATGGAAATACTTAAATGATGAAGAGCACGATTTTACTATGAAGTGTCATTATTGTTCATCAGTTAGACAGATTACATTACAGTTTCACGCAATGGTTAATTGCTTAAGTATGAGATTAAAAGGATCATCGTTTGGTGCGATGGATAAAATCGAATTAAGAAAACAAGCTGAATTAGGAGTTGAAGAATTCATTGCAAGAATGAGATTATTAACAGATTCAAAGTTACCAAAGAATTCAACTAATGATCCATTTGGATTATCATTTCCGGGACCATCTGAGATCAATTCTCATGGTGAAGATATGCTTGATCCATTTCGACATACAAGAATGAGAGTTGGTAGTGTTAGAAGAGATTCATATGAGGAGTTATTTCAAGGAAAAGAAGAGATTCTTGTGCCTGAAATTTTATCAATTTTGATACCGGGTTGTGATAGTAAACTTATTCAAATTGAATGGGAAAACTATTTAAAAGAAACTCAATTATCTGCAGATAGAAGACTTGGATATAAAAGATATTTGTTATGCTTGAGTGTTGGTTTTGTGGCTGCTCAAAAATGGTTTAAAGGGTGAATATCTCAGATGAACTGTTCTTTTTGTTGATAATTAAATCACTTATATGGTGAAACGGGTGGTGATTGGTATTTGGAGAATTAGAGTTGCTAAGGCTGGATCTTGGTTAATAAAACGGGTTATAATAAAAAAGGAAAACTTGGATTTGATAGTTAATCGTAGTAATAATACATTACTCATGCATACATGGTTAATTTTATTTATATTTAGTGTCTTACTCGCACATCCCTCCATCATCCATCCATTTATATACGCATTGTTCACTGAATCAATACATCAAATTAATAGTAATATTTTGCAAACTCAAATTACATCTACTCTTCCTTCTTTGCGCTCGTCCATCCAAGCGCCGTCAATCGTTCCACCAAAATTGGATGCGAGTAGTGATATGCGCTATACAGCCAATCAGCATCCATTGTACTCAGATTCTGCACGTGCAGCTTCAACAATGAATCCGCCAACTGTTTTGCATATCCCAACTTAACTGCAAATGCATCTGCTTGATATTCAAACGTCCGGCTGATAACGCTCATTCCAAATTGCAATGCACTTTCTAATGGTGTTAAAATATCGCTGAACAGTAAAAATCCAATCATTACTGGTTGCTGCATGCCGAATCCAAATGATGAATACAGTGACGCGTTTTTAATGAATACAGAAAACACCACAAACAAAAAGAAAACATGTACTTGGTTAATTACCATGAACTGTGTTGTATGTGAAAGTGACCAGTGACCGAGCTCATGTGCCAAGACAGCAACAATCTCTTCACTTCCAAACTTCTCAAGTAACGTGTCGTAGATTACAATTCTCTTCTTCCATGGTAATCCGTAAAAGTAGGCGTTGCTGTGCGCGCTACGCTTTGATCCATCAATCTGGTAAACTTCTTGAAGAGGGAAGTTTAATGTAGATGCAAGTTTCTCAACTTCAGTTTTCACTTCGCCTTTTTCCATAGCTGTGACTTTGTTGAATAAAGGTTCAATCACAACAGGATACAGTGTAATCATAAAGAACTGCAAGAATAATGTAGCGAGCCACAAGTAAAGAAAAAAGTTATCGCCAAAGTATTGAATGATTTTAAGCATACCAGCAATCAGAGGTGACCCAATGGCAAGTGACAGCATTTGTCCTTTAAGGAAATCAGTCACAAATAATGATGGAGTCTGTTTATTGAATCCAAACTTCTCCTCGAGAACGAATGTAGAGTAGATCGAAACCGGTAATGCGATCAAAGATGACACGAATTGGAATCCAGCAAAGAATACAACTGATTGTGTAATCGCACCAGCAAATCGAGCAGGTGCATATAGCGACACAACACTTCCAGCGATGGACCACATCTTTGGTAAGAAGTCATACACGACAATAGCAGTGTCGAAAATCATGCTGTAGACCGCGCTGGCCATACCGAATCTTGACTTGGCGCGTCCATACTCCTGTGACTTGTCAAATGTCTCCTTGTCAACAGCACCTTCAAGAGCAGCAGGCGGCGATGTTCGCTTGAGAATTTGATATTGTCGGTAAGTCAAGTAGGTCTCGAATGCGAATTTGGCTGCTGAGAAGCCAAGGACCAGGCCTTTCCAGTTGAATCCAGGGCGGTCCAGCGCGTTTGCCAGGGTCTACCATGTTCACAAGTTAGTGTAACGAACAAAACACAACCAATACCACTAAAGCACAAGCTTACCGGCAGCAAGCCCATTAATCCACTCATGGCTCACTTCTCTGCGGATCCAAACGAGATCGTTCTACCCTTAAAGTCGAGTATAGGAGAAGAGTGGTGTCCATCCGAGCCAGAAAAAACGCGACGCGCATCACGTGCCAGCCGCAGCCAGTGCGGCACCTAGTTACCCTGGGCAGTGGTTACCCGGGCCGCAAACTCCCCGCGTGAACAAGAAAAAAAAAATACGTATCGGCTCAAGCAGAAGAGAGCTGATCCACGCTTCACCGGCCCAGCACTGATCTCGGCCAGCAATGTCGTCGGTATCTCAGCCCTATGTCGTGCATTCTGCGCCGTCCCGGACCTCGTGTGATGCTGCCGCGGTACACGTCTCTTCGCCAAAGTCCGGAACTGTCGACATTGCAGTCTCGCTTGCTGGCGTTTCGCGGTACGCTTTAAGTCCAGCACCTAGGCTTCTTGCGTCGGTTGCAGTATCGCCACTCACAGAATTGCTGTGTCCGGTTGTTGTTGCGGAGGAGACTGCGGGAAGGAATGGCGCTGTTGTGTATGTAGCAGTGAAGGAACGGCGCAAAAGTCCGTGTCTAAGACGGTTAGACGAGGATGATACTGCCGCTACAATCAGCGTTGATTTACCCGACAGTGCAGTTTCCTGCTTATACATTCTCTCTACCGATGTTGTTGCTGTCGTACTCAAGAATGGCATAGTTACTGCGTATAAGGTGGTCACTATGGCCAGCGAGCCCAACGACGCGATGGAAGAGGACGAGCAAGCTGAGCAAGCTGAACCGGTCACTACTCGCAGCTTTGTTCAAGCCTGGTCACTAAGATCTGCAGATACTTCAGTTGTACATGCTTCATTTTCAACATCTGAAGAAAAAGGCGCAACCAAGTTAGCCATTGCATCACGGTCTTCAGAGAACGTACTTTCATTACGGCGGTACCTTTTGACAGCAACAGACGGAAGTCTTGAAAACCAGTGGAACTTTTCAGTTACTCAGCATAAAGATGAATTTGTACAGTACTCGCATGAATTTGGCGTTTTATTTTGTTTAGAAGGTCGCAAAGCCGAAATCATTACCGTTCCCGGCATTTCGCATACTTCTCTCGATTTACAGCCATTCCTCGATCTCGCTGCGCCTAAGACCAGTTCTTCAGCAAGGTTAACATTACTTCCTACAGGTGAAGCATCATTCCTTCTCTGCACCGGTCGTGCTTTTGTTCTTATTGGATGGCGTTATAAGGCAATTTTTGCATCGTTGAATCTAGCTAATAGTTCCGAATTATCAGAGACCGAGAGCTCTAAACTTCGGGGATTGACTCTTGTCACGCAATCTGGAAAACGATCCGCCGTTGCTATTTCTAAAAATGGAGACGTGTTGATTGTACCATATAGTGTTGGAAGTGGAAGTTTACTAGAATGCGCTACCGGTAGTATACAAAGTATTGTGGAAAAGAAGGAAGAAGCACCGCGACCACTTCTTATTGATATTCTGCAAAAGAATGCGGATACACGGAAACAATACAAGGCGCAGTCTGAGACTGCAGTTGCAAATGCTACAACTGAGTTTGAGAAGGTTACTGAGGATATGAAACGATTACATGAAGCCGGAGACATTGATCAATTTGATGAGAAGGCTGTAAGCTATCTTACAAATCCAAAGTACGAATGGGTACCAAGTCCAGTTAAAAGAACACGAAAGAGCAGTAAGAAGACTGACAGTGCTGCGGCCAAAAAGTCAAAGAATGTGTATTACAGCGCTACATCGGATCGACAAGTCGATATTGAGCTTTTACGAACCATTGCTCAATTAATTTTCGAAGTTGATAAAGAGACAAAGACTGTCAATCTGTCGTCGTTTGTTCCAAGGAGGACATTGGTTTACATTCTCTCACATCCACTCTTTCCATCATCAGTCTACGAAAAGGATTTGATCTCAGCACTTGCATCAAGCTCGCATTCAATCTTTCTCTCGACTGCCATTGAGCGTACACGTGCACTTCCAATCAATGCACTTCTCGCTCAGTTCATCAACTCACTTTCTCATATCACAGATGAAAACTCTAAGAAAGCAAAAAGACATGCTAGCATTGTATCGCGACTTGTGCATCGTATTATTGTGGATTTTTCATACGCAACCATCGTTGAGAATCTCGTCGATACCTATTCGACGGCCCAGCTACAAGCGGCGCTTGACGCTCTTCTTGAGTTGGTGAGTGCAGAGGAGAGTGGCTCAAAAGTGCGCCTTCCTGGTGGCAGCGACTCAGTTCTTGAAGCCTGGAACCTTGTCACATGTCTTGTTGACGCATCTGGCATGCTTGCATTACAATTAGATACAATCAGTCAGATGGCAAAGATGGTTGAGAACGAGATTGCAGATTTGCATGGACGGGTTGAAGTTGTGCAAATTATAGATAATGCATTGATGTGGGCAAGAAAAGTTGAAGCGCATCAACGAGCGGTTGCAGAAAATGGAGGAGCAGGTCGGATCAAAAGCATTCATGGGATGTAAAAATGGTGTTTATTAATGAACGTTGATTTGTAGTAAAAATTAGATGTATATATATATATATATTGGAATAATATTAATGATGTGAAAAATAGCACTGTACATATAGATTCATCAACTTGTATTGTTGACATGTAACTTCATAGTCGAATTCTTGAGGTGGTGTTGCCTGTGGTGTGTCGGTGTGTGATCACGAGTCTTCAACAATTGCCTCGAGAAAACTCTTGATCATGTTAAGAATGTCGATTTTGACGTCGCCTGGGACGGTGTCGAGTGCTTCTGGAACAACATCCTGCATTAACTTGTCGAAATTCGGACTTTCTTCTGTGCGTAATTTCTCTGCATTTGACGGTTAGTTGGCGTTCGAAGTTGTATTTCTGAATATCAAGCTTATGGGGCCATACCTGTCGCGATGGTATTGACTTTGTCGTACCACCCAGTTTCCTCGAGTCGTTGCTGAAGATATGTTGTTATCCTGTTACAAATAAGTAGTTAATAAACAATTCCAGACCTCTCAGTAATAGTACTCCACACACTCACCGATCGTACTCCCCAGACTCGAGCAGCTTTTGATGGACCTTGATCCTGAGTTGCGCGTCGGCCATGGCTATTACGTGCCTCCGCACTCGTCAGCAGACTGTATCGAGCTTCTGCTGTTGGAAAATATTCTTTATGGATGGTCTAGCTCTCAAAACACAAGCACAAAGCAGATATTCACAGGCTGGTTATGGTGTGTGAAGTGAAGGTGATGAAGTTGGTGCTGAAGCAGACGAGCCAGGTGCGGCCGGCTGGGAAATCCATGCGGCTTCACGTTGCTGGATTCTCACAGCTTCACATTGGATTTTTTTAAAAAGGAGTTTGTGCTATAATACTGGTTGTTTAATTGGAGCGTTAATATCTTATTTTATTGATGACGGAAAGATAGAAACTGGCATATAGTTTCTATGTACGAAAGAAGCCAGAAGCTGGGATTCTATGCTTATATTGCAATAAATCAAGTCAGCTTAATGAAATGCACGCGTCGGTAGAGATTCAATCCAGACAAAGATGAATCAATCACAATCATGTGAGGGCTTGTTATGATTATTCACATGACTTATAGCAAGCTATGTCTCATGGATAACCGTAACTCGCAAGTTATACTACGTCGTAGTCAATATCAACAAACTGTATATAGCTCGTGAAGTGACGTATAGATTATTGAATTTATAATTATTTACTATCCTACCCACGCTCATTCATTCATCCGACTATGCTACCATATACAAAGTGTTATTCACTTAGTCCACCAGATTAACTATTTAATTTAAAAAGGAGAACCACCACCATAAACTCTTGAAACGAGTGACCCAGCAACACGTTGAATAATACCCGCAGAAGAACGAGCAAACATGCTATTTGCAATACCAGTGGCTTTGCCAAATCTATCACATCTTGTAAACGCCATTGCGTTTGTTCCCGATAATGTAACTGAAATTACAACCAATGAAAGCCAAATAAGCTCAAATTTAAGAATCGCTAAAAGAGCTAATAATGCCCATACGACTGGGGTCGCGTAAAGTACTGTCCAGAAAAATCGAGAATCAGTTCCATTGATTTGTCGTTGCGGCTATGCCATGTTAACTAAATTCGTTTATTCAACTCAATGGTTTAATAGAAAATGTACATACGTCTGCAGACTCAAATACCCAAATACTGTCACCATTAGGTGCCGTTTCATTCCACCAGCTATCATCCGTTAGTATTTGATGGCAGCCTAATGTGAAAAGGTAAACATACCGAAGACCAACGAGAAGACGGCCGGTAACGTTCTTTACATTCCAGAAATCTGCTGCGAGGAGTAAAATAACAATGATGAAGATAAGTACGCTATTGTTTATTAGCATGTGAGTGCCGCCTTAGATGAGATATTAGTTAAGAGTCCACGTACAAGTTGCTTGTGAAAATAAGACCAAAGATATATGTCAATAATGCGGCTGGATTACATCAATTAGTATGTTTGATTCAATTGTTATAAGAAATAAACGTAGTTTGACGTACCTAGCCGGAATGCAAGGAAGAATCCTAAAGCGACTGGATGCGATGAGAGTGAGAATTGTAATGCATTATCGTCCGCCTATTCGATTGTTAATTCAATTCGTATTATATCATATTATCAATGGATTTGGATTAAGGTTGCATACCATTGTAATTATGAGACTTGCACTGGTATTGCATGCAATACGTGGTGCTGGTGGTGGTGATGCGTGTCTGAAGAGAGGGCGGTTTGGTGGGCTGCGCAACAAGCTGCAGCCAACTGTCGATTTACTTACTGAAGGAAGGACCCGGTTTAGCGTACAGTCACTTCTAAGACTGTAGTAATTAAAATGGGTGGAAGAGTACTGGCAGTTGGGAGTTCGTTTGCAAAAAATTTCGCAATCCAGTTCACGATCAACCCCACCAGCATTATTTTATTAAACTGCTGATTTTTTATATTTTCAGTACTCATAATACTATAGAATGGTCAAGTCGTATCCAAGGTACGATGCTGACGCAGCATTTGGAGTTATATGCTCTAACTCCAACGCATTTTGGAGACCAGCGTCAAGTGCTGAATCATCATCAAGTTCAGCTGGAGAAGTTATTGTTGGAGCACTTGAGAGTTTGATCTCATGGGATGTTAAAAAAGGAGAAAAAGTGTTCAAATGGAATGACATTGATATTAAAGGAGAGATCACATGTATTGGAAGGAATAGTCAAGAGCCAGATGTGTTTGCAGTTGGATATTCAGATGGTGCAATTAGAATTTGGGATACAAGAACGGGAACTGTAATTGTTAGTTTTGTTAATGGACATAAATCTGGTGTTACAGTACTTAAATTTGATAAATCTGGTACAAGGCTGGCCAGTGGATCCAGAGATTCTTCTGTTATCGTGTGGGATTTAGTTTCTGAAGAAGGCTTGCATAGATTAAGAGGTCATAAAGATCAAATTACAGGCTTAGAATTTATTGTACCAAGGATAAAAATCAAGAATGAAGAAGATGAAATGGAAGTTGAAACTGTTGAAGATATGGAAAATTCAAGTAAATGGTTACTTACAACTTCAAAAGATGGATTAATTAAATTATGGGATTTGGAATCACAACATTGTATGGAAACTCATGTTGCTCATCGTGGCGAATGCTGGGCTTTAGGTGTTCAACCTGAATCATTTTTACCTGGATCAGATGTTTTATCCGCGCCGTATGACGCATTAGTTATGACTGCAGGTGGAGAAGCTGAAGTTCGAGTCTGGAGAATTGATGTGTCATCAATTGATTCATCTAAAAATGATGGTGAAAGAATTGTTATGATTGGTACGATGCTACGACAAAGTAAAGATAGAGCAATTACAGTCTCATTTCATCCATTGCAACCATTTGTTGCTATACATGGAACAGATAGATCGATTGAAGTTTTAAGAATTAAAGGAGATTCAGAAATTAAGAAATCAGTGCAAAGAAAACGAAGAAGAAGACGTGAGAAAGCGGCTGCGAAAGGTGAAGATGAAGCTGTTGACATTGACAATGAGGAAAATGTTAAAACTGATAGTGTTGAAGAGATGTATGGCTCTTTTGTCATCGTTAGAACAAGTGCTAGATTACGTGGTATCGATTGGGCCATGACAACAGTTGAGACACAACGTCAAGGAAGTATTAATATTGTTGCAGCACTTTCAAACAATGCAATTGAAATGTATAGTATTCAAGTTGCAGAAGGAGCATTACGAGGAAAAGCAAAGAAAGTGTTGAAAGGAGGTGCAATGGCAGATTATGAGAGGATGTATTCAGTTGAATTGCCTGGCCATAGATCAGACGTACGTGCATTAGCAGTTAGCTCGGATGATTCACTATTCGCCTCAGCTGCCAGTGGTAGTTTGAAAGTGTGGAATCCAAAGACTACGAATTGTGTTAGAACGTTTGAATGCGGATACGCACTCTGTTGCGCATTTTTACCCGGTGATTCAATTGTAAGTTGACTTTGATGATTTAGTTTTATTGATTGAAGAGGTACTAACTAGAGTAAGGTGGTCGTCGGAACAAAAGAAGGGAAGATTGAGTTATATGATGTGGCTAGTTCGTCATTGCTTGAAGAAGTTGATGCACATGAGGGAGCAATTTGGTCGTTACAAATGACGCCCGATGGAAGAACATTGGTTACCGGTAGTGCAGATAAGAGTGTTAAATTTTGGGAATTGCGAGTTATTCAGGATGAAGTTCCAGGAACTACACGGACAGTTTCAAGAATGAGCTTGAAGCATCGACGAACTCTTGAATTAGGCGAAGATGTTTTGTCGGTGCGTGTTTCACCTGATGGTAAACATGTCGCTGCTGCGCTGCTTGATAGTACAGTTAAAGTATTCTTTATGGATACGCTTAAATTCTTTTTGAATTTATATGGTCACAAATTACCGGTTCTTTCAATGGATATATCTGATGACTCAAAGCTATTGATAACGTGCGCTGCTGATAAGAATATTAAGATTTGGGGTTTGGATTTTGGAGACTGTCATCGGTCGATATTTGCACATGACGATAGTATCATGTGCGTTAGATTTATTCCAGGTACACATCACTTCTTTTCAGCAAGTAAAGACGGCATGGTTAAGTACTGGGACGGAGATAAGTTTGAGAATATCCAGAGATTAGAAGGACATCGATCTGAGGTGTGGGCGTTGGCGGTTGCACATAATGGAGAGTATGTTGTTAGCGGAGCACATGATCGGGGATTGAGATTGTGGCAGCAAACTGAAGATGAAGTATTTATTGAGGAAGAACGCGAGAGAGAGATGGAAGCCATGTACGAGAGTGCGGTTGTGGGGTCGTTGCAAGACGACGCGGTTGGCGCACCACGCGGAGCAGACGATGACGAGGGCGAGGGTAAAGACGAGGTCGCACGGGCAGGTCGACAGACTGTTGAAACGCTGTTAGCAGGCGAGCGCGTGGCAGAGGCACTTGACATTGCAGAGGCAGATGCCGAGACGCGTGAGATTGCCGCATCGGGGAAGCCTGCACCGGCACGGAGCGTGGTATTAGCTGCTCAAGGCGAGGATATGACTGGCGAGCGGTACGTTCTTCAAGTTGTTGAGAGCGTGCGAGCTGCGCAGCTCGAGGACGCGTTGCTGTTACTGTCGCTTGATCGGTCGTTGATCCTGATGAAGTGCGTGGGTGTATGGGCGCAGCATGGATGGAACGTTGTGCTTGGAGCGCGTGTTCTCGCGCTGTTGCTTCGGGCACATTATCGACAGTTGGTTGCTAGTGAACGCACTCGACTTGCACTAGACTCGGTGCGAGGAGAACTCCGTGGAGCGGTTGCCAGAGCACGCGACGAGGTTGGCTTCAATGTTGCCGGAGTACGGCAGCTGAGAAGATCATACCAGGCGGCACACGTGCATGGATACGGGGACTCGGAGAGGAAAGAGGAGGACGAGGTCAAGAAGCGGGCATTTACGAGTGTATGAGGTGTGTGATGGATGTGTATATGTATATGTATATAGAATAAAATAAAATAATTAATCAGAACCTAAGAGGAAACAAATAACTAATAGTGTACTGTATCGTATAACCAACCCAAGTGTCGGTGTCGCGTGTCGCGTGTCGAGTGACTCCACCGCCACCGAACAGAGTTTGTCCGTGCAGCAATCTCTGTTAATTGCCTTTTGCTGCTGGGATCGCTGCGCTGAGCTGAGAGCAGAACGCCGGCGCAGAACTGTCTCCGGTCCTCCCCAGCTTTCTTTCTCTGTTCGGCCTTCTCTTCACCTTCTGCTCTCTCTCTCTCTCTCTCTCTCCTCTCCTCTCCTCCATCTCCGCCACCGCATCACCACCTCCCCCTTCTCTCACCACCTCACCACCCCTCCCCTCCCTCCCCCCGGCATGCCCTACACGCCGCCGGCTTCGTCGCCTGTCGCGGTCGTGCACGCCGCTCTCGCTGCGGGCGGCGGCGCCGTCGCGGCCGACGCTGACCTGCCGCCCGCCCTGGTCCCGACCTCGCCGTCGTCGAGCGTGCTCTACCTCAACGGGGCCTCGTCCAGCGCGCCCAGCTCGTCCACCGCCGCCGCGGTCCCGCGCTCCGCGTCCTTCCTCACGCGCCACCGCCGCAATTCGCCCCAGAAGCACCGCTACTTCACGGAGCAGAACCAGGCCTTGTTCGCGCCCTCGTCCGTCGCCTCTGCAAATGCCGCGGTCGCCGCAGAACTGGCGCTGGGCCGTCGCGAGTCCACCGACCGCGCTGCTGCTGACGCCGGTGCCGCCTCCTCTCGGCCGCAGCTGCAACCGCAGCAGTCGCAGCAGTCGCACCAGCAGCCTCTCTCCGCCTCGACTCCGTCCGCGACCACAGCCTCACGCACCCGCCGGGCCAAGCCAGTCTCGCTCCACATCGAGGCCGCGTCCGCGCCGGACTCCTCCGCCTCCTCCCTCCTCTTCTCCGCCACCGTCAGCTCCACAGACAACGCCAGCAACACCGGTCGTCCACCTGTGATCGGCACCAGCTCTGACCGTGATGCCGACCCTGGCGCCTCATCCGACGACTTCAACGACGACACCCCTGCGGCCACCGACTTACAGATCCAGCACACGCTCGCTACTCTCGGCCAGACCATCATCAGTCTCTCCGGTTCCGCCGCTCTCACGCGCGTCGCCTCCGCCCCCACCGACGGCGCCCTGCCCATGCTCGTGGCCTCCAAATCAATGATCGACCTTCCCACCGGCACCTCTGCTGCACTCTCCGTCGCTGTCACTCCGACACTCTCGGCTGTTCTCGACAGCGACGACGACGAAGAGACCGTACGCACCGCACATCGCATGGTCCGCAAAAAGTCTGGCGAGCTCGTCAAACCATCGCTCAAATCACGTCCGTCATCTGTCCCCGCGACTCCTACCTTTCCAAAAAACAAAAATGTTCACTTCGCTACTCGATTGGTCCATGTTCGTCATTTTAAAAAGGGCGAGCGACCGACTGCTGTTTCGAACCAGTCATCGCCCGTTGAAGAAGGTGTTCTCGATGGCGATAGTTTCTTCCCCCGTCTACCAACGTCAGTAGAGTCCCGTCCGCGACAGAACACTGGCTTCTGGCTGCCTGGATCGGTCGACAGTGACTCGGAAGGCAGCGGCAGTGATGAAGACGACTGCCGTGCAGGTCGTGGCTCAGACAGCGATGACGATGACTTTGGTGGTAGGTTTGGACATCGACAGCATTTACGACAGCAGCATCACCCGCGCGACAGTTCAACCTCGCCAATACGCATTCCATCCCCGCTATCCCTTTACAATTGGGAAATCGCACTCCCCAACTTCCCACACCACACCAGCAACTTTAACGACATGGTTCGCGTCGAGCGTGTATTCCTATCACCAGATCAGCGATCGTTGTTAGGGCACATTGCTGTTCGCAATGTCGCATTCTCCAAATGGGTTGCAGTCAAATTCACTCTTGATTTCTGGAAAACTGTGTCGGAGGTTGCTGCGGATTTTACGGAAATCGCATCGAGTCGTGCGCCACCGCCACCGCCTGGGTACGACAGATTTGCATTTTCAATCAAATTACAAGACTTTTCAAAACTTGATCAAAAGACACTGTTCTTTTGCGTGAGATACTCTGTTAATGGACAAGAACATTGGGATAGCAACAATAGTGCAAATTATGAAGTTCGATTTATTCGCAAGTCGCGCCGTCGAAATCATCAAGAACTATCCTCGCCCGGCTCATTTGATCGACAGACTGCTGATACAGAAGATGTCAAGATGAATATGCCTGCGTCATTCATGTCATCTACAGAAACACCATCGCCACCTGCATTTCAACTAAAAAGACCAAAGCCAACATTTATCCATCAACGTCCTACATTTTGGAAAGGAATCAGTCAGCCTCCAAGACCAGATGCGCAAGATTATTCATTCGAATCGTTCTATACGACTAACCGTAATAATGATTCAGATCAAGTCAATTCTGAAGATGATAATCGACCACTCACACCTACAGAATTAGTTCCTCCAACGACTGGAAGACCGTTTGGTGCTCGATATAACTTTAGAATGTCTCTCAACGCAGCAATGTCATCACCAATGACTGCGTCTACAATTTCAGCTTCATCATCTGCATCTTCTGCATCCACTGCTCCTAGTGAATCAGTATTCCCATTCCAATCTGGCACACAAACTGTGACCTCAGATACACCACAACCATCATCATTTCATTTTGGATCAAGATATCGTGTATTGAATGGATCGGATCCAAATAGTGCAACAGTATCACCAGGAGACATTACATCCCCCGGTCTCGATACAGCAACAATTACAGCAAGTACAGCGAACGGAGCAACTGAGAAATCAAATAATAGTGCATTAGGATATGGACCATCAACAGATGATTTACAGCACGTTAATAAACAACTTGCGAATTTGAGAATTGATCGAGAAGTTGCTGCTGCGGCTGCTGCTGCTGCTACTACTGCTGCTGTAAATCCTGACGCATCTGGAAAAGAAAGATTGCCAATTGATTCTACTTCTTATCAAACCTTTTTGGATAATTTCTGCTTCGTGAGTTTACCTTAGTTTTTTTTTTTTTTTTGAATTGATTACTGATTTGAGTAGTTCCAGGGACCACAGCGAACAGGTTCACCTAGAACCTCAACCATTGTTCCATCAACTACGACCAAAACCGCAACAACAGCACGACCAAATACAACAATTTCAATAGGGAAAGATGAAAAAATTGGAGCAGGAAATGCAGTACATATTGGATCGCCACTGACGTCAGAAGAAAGTATGTCGCCATTAGATTCACCAGTCATGATGGTTGAAAATATTAATGAAGCAGAAACTACAACTACAATGCAACATGTTAATCGAAGAGTTTCATTACGAGATGGATTAAATTAAATAATTAATTGATAATGTTATTGCATGGCGGTGTTAAGATAGGGATTTAAAAAGAGATTTAAGACGGCTATGCATGGCATACGTGGAATGATTGTTGCATAAGTGATAGGAGGTAGTTGCATTAAGTACATTACTCAATTGGCGAAGATGAGAAGGGAGAATATTAAAAATGGGAACGAATATTAAGTACATGCTGTACATGCTGTACAAGTTGCACAAGGAGGAAAGGGGCGTACCGACCGCGTTTTCATTCATTGGTTTGAATTAATTATTATTGAATTGTTTTTTATTTTATTTTTGTTGTTTGCTTGTTTGAACAGTCACTCATTAGGTTTTTGTGCGTTTTTGCGGGTCTATATGGAATGGAGAGGAAGATGGAGATATATTGATGGATTGATTGATAATTTGCATTGACGCATGATTGAGCTTTGATTGCAGAGATACATATATACATATATACATACATAATAATACATATTGAAGATCTATGCACTAGTCCGTAGAGTAAAATGTCATCGAGGTAGCTTTATTTGTTAATCGTGAGGTGGAGTGTCAATATGTTTTAGAAGAAAGTCAGTGGCTTACAAGTGAGACGACACGATACTTGGAAGTAATAGAAAAAGTGTGAAGAAAGTGAGGCTTTGAAACAATTTGTGGACTGATTGTTTTACAATTGGGACTTTTGGTGGGAACTGCCGAGATACCCGCCGGGTTTTGCGGATGAGCTGTGAGGGTTTGCACGCGATATTATTAATGTAATCTATAATAATATGATCATGACGTATAGTGGTTTGTCAATTGAATATATGTGGTTTGAATTACTTTCCAGTTGTGCTTATTCGAAGTTATTCGGTAGCAATAAGAAGAAGCCGCTGATAAGTTGTAACTGTTATAATCTGATTTCGATGGCGAAACTTTAAATCTCGGCAGCGAGAGTTTTACGTAAGTCAGGAACATTAATTTATACCGATGAGCGCAGTGACTACTATCCACCTATACGGCATTAAGTGAAAAGTGATGCTTGTATACGATCCATTGATGCTTGTTAGTTGTTTTTATTTTATTCATCGTATATCGCACTTGCAAGCCCGATCAAACACCGACAAGGCAATGTTGTCCGAAATGTCGGACGGAGGTCCTAGCTTAGTTGCATTGCAATTAATGACGAAATGGGATATGCTATATATCAGACGATAATTGCATGTCGATTTGATATCATCGATGATTCAATCCCTTCATCATCTGCTCAGCACAAGGCCAGTTGGCAAACTACTTCTACATAAAGAGAAGCGTAAATAAACCCGAACAACTGGAATACGTTGGCGATGACTGAAATGGGAGACAAACAAGATGATCTCGAGCGAACAGATCGGCAGTGTTGTGGCGGTGATGTGGGTTGTGGCGGTGCTGTTGTCGTGCTGTGTCGCGTTTGTTAATTGATGATTTGAGCGTGTCGAGTGTGTCGCGCTCAGCAGTTAACTTGCAACGCGTAACTGACGCGCTTCTTTGAACTCTGCAACACGCTCTTTTGTTTACGCAATCCATCAACATCAATGGCTCCATGCCGCAACAATTTCATTAACATTTCATCATCGCCATCATCTTCTCCGCAGCATTCACAATCATCTCAAAGAACATCTCAACAGCAATCACCACTGCAGTCGCCGCAACAATCACGACAACCTGCAACTAAAACAGTAAATGTATACTCAACGTATCAAACAGGACACCTAGATGATTTAGAATCACATGAGCAATTGGCGAATAAATTAGGACAATTTCGATATGTGCCTTCGTCGTCAAATACATCTTTAACAGTAAATTCAAATTCAAGAGCGCATACAAGTGGAGTTTCAAGTAGATTATTTGGCGCAAACTCAGTAGTTGGTGGAAGAAGTATCGCGAGAGCAAGTGATACTTTGAATTTTGACAAGGAAGAAAATATTGCACCGCCTACTAGACGTACAGTATGTGTTTACTATTCTAATATATTTAAGTGAATTTATTAACGAGCGATAGATGCTATCATTATATCGAACTGCAGCAACATCGAATATACCATCTACTACAAAACGACATCTAAAGACATTAACAGCACGTAACGCCGCGGCTTCTTCCACTACCATCACATCCATTCCAACGCCACTTTGTTCACATAATATCTACAATTCAAATGCAGTTGGAATAACTAATAAGTCAAATGAAGGAAAGGGAAAGAAAATAAGTAAAGCGGAAAGAAATGCTGAATTGTTAAAGTTGCAGTTAGAGAGGCTTGTTAGTCCTGAGAAAGCTGTTAGGAAACTGAGTCAAGTTGGATTTGCTGTTCCTAAGGTTCTTAATCAAAATGAAAATGAAAATGAAAATGAGAGTGGAGGTGGAAGCGATGGGAGTGATGGAGAGGAAGTGAAATTAAAATTAATTAAAGTAGGAATGCGAAATTGTAATGGACAAGTTTACGATACACAAGAGGAAAAAGATGTGATCTCAAGCAGTGATATTGAAGAACTTGATGATGTTGAATTCATTGATAAGTTTAACCGGTTTGAAAGGAAGAGAAAAGTGAGTAAAAGACGGATTGTACATTGTGTTCATTGTGGGAATAGGAGTGAAAATGTGGAACGAGAACGACGAGCTCGAAGGAGATCGAGGACTGTTACGAATAATGAGATGAAAGAGTCAATTAGTGAGGTTGGTAATCAAGCTGCGACTCTAGAGATTGATGAGCAGAAAGATACGGACCCTGTTGAATTTGATAAAATTGCTCCAATTAATTTAAATCAAGCTCAGGCTCAGGCTGAAATTCAAGTTGAAGATGGAGGAACTGAAATTAAGGAACGGAAATTTCCTGCTGAAATTCCTGATAGTGAAAATGATTCCGTATATTATTTATCTGATGATGACGATGATGTTATACCGTTATCAACACCGTCACCAACAGGATCACCAGTGGCATCACCATCAATAATATTTCAAGGACTGAATTTAGTACAACCACAACTACAGCATAGAGCGTTTTCAACAAGTTTGCCGGGTGAATCAATCGAAGCAAATGAACGTGGAAATGAAATTGGAATTGAAAATGGAGATACGGGTTTATTGAATTTGAATATGAGAATTGCAAAGCGGAGAGAGGTTGCATCTCCTTCGTTTGTTATCCGGACTTCATCATTTTCACCTCGAATGTCACCGTCACCGCCACCACCACATTCTCTGCCACACTCACTTGCACCATCGCCTCCGCCACCAACACAACCACAATCAAATGACTCAACGACAGCAACAACAGTTTTAACACACAGTCCAACACGAACAAAACAGTTAATGACTTTAAAATATAAAGAACTATGTGACATATTGCGAACTTGGGATTTAAAACCACCGAGAAAGAAAGATGGTGCTGCGTCTATGATTTTGAAGTATGAGATTGAGAATTCTATTAACTGTGGAATTGAAGATGGCCTGGTTGATTGTGATAAGGAGAAAAAGAAGGTAAAGGGGAATGGGAAGGATGAAGGTGTTGGTAATGCATCGAAACGAAAAGGACGTCGGGTACAGTTACAAGATGAGAAACAATCTATAATACAACGAATAACGCAATACGTCACGACGAATGAAACTGAATCTCACAGTGTGATTAATAATGGAAATGACGCTGTTGATAAAGCAAAGGAATGGTGGTTTAAAATATTAACATATGAACCAATTTTAATTGAAGATTTCGCATATGACTTAATTGAACAAGGTATATTTGGAGAGCAATATACTGTTAACGGCAATGAAATACAAGTTTCAATATCAAGCAAGTCAACGAAAAATACTAAATCCAAAGTTAACCAGATAAACACAAGAGGTCGAAGTGGGACACGAACTAAAACTACTAGCGGGAATACAAAAATTGAACCAAAAGTTCTGCTGATTGTTAAAGAATGGTGTGATTCAATGGGAGTTTGTTGGGCTAGTAGAAGTGAGACATGGAAACGAGGGAAAGTTGATGATGAGTAACTTGTAAGTTATGATTTATATAGTAGGTGCAAGTGTACGAGTATGATTGGTAGGAGTTTCTTGCGTTTGTATAATATATTTTTAAAATAAATGTTCAGCCCGTATCTGTCCTTTGCCAAACGAATAACAAATGGAATAGCCAAATGTACTTAGCAAAAGTCTTCAGAAGGCAGATGTATTATTTCAACATATTCATCTACCGGCCACGAATCTCATTCAAATTAGCTGTAAATATTATTATGAAATTGATTGATTGAATGAAGTAGTGAGAGAAAACGGATGCTGCATGAAGCTCACCCTGAAATCTGAATCACGGATACGATCTTTTCGATATCGGGCCGGTGATGATTTTTATTGATGCAATGCTGAATATAAGAAACATAAATGCTGAATGGGAAGTGAATAATAAGCTGGTGTTTAGCTGATGGTTTAGTGTTGATTTAAGTAAAAGTGATAGAATGACATTATTATTGCGCCATTAAATACCGAATGATATGACAAACAATTTATACATAACACGACACGACCCCAATTTTAGATATTTAATTTATCGCTGAGCGGACCAGACGCTGTAAGACAAGTTAGTAATCGTTCGTATTTCTTCAAATCACATCCTCTCCAAATCTCAATTATTATATGTTTATGCAAATACACACCTCTTGAGAAGACCATCACGTTGAGCAAGACGGTTAAAAGAGTCGTCGGCCTCACCGCGGGACCGCAAGAAACCGCAAAGAGCGTAAGTTGAGTATTGGCCAGGAATGACGAGACCATCAGCGTCAACCTCAGCAACGTTGAGTTGAACTGAAGCGTGGTCAGTTGCCTTGATGATACGGTTGGTGGCAGAGCATTTGCGAGGAACGTAAAGCTCGACGAGGACGCCCTTGTCGTTCTCCATGATGAATGTGGTGTTAGTTGTGGTGGTGTTGACGAGTGTCGTTGTCTGGTCTGTAACTGTGCTGCTGATGAGAGCCGTGAAGTTTTCGACGGAGTAGCGGGGCTAGGGCGGCGCGGCGCACACAAAGCCCTAAAGCCCTAAGCCGCATGCTCTGTGACTGCTGAGCAGTACGCCGCACTCAGTGTAGTGTCAGCAGAGTCACGTGCGCACTTTACCAGCGATGTCAGCGGTGAGTGCGGTGTACCGTGCGGCGCGGTGCGGCACGGCTCTCCGTACAGAACAGTGAGCAGCGACGAGCAGATGGTGCAGTGTATCACAGTACCGCCGTGCATGCTCGATCGTTTATTCGAGCCCGCGCGCGCCGTGGGCCGCCTGCGTGGCGCATGGGGAATGGCGAAGCACCGAGGCAGCAGTCGCCGGGCGTGGAGCTGTGGAAGGCGGTTGGCGCCGTGCCGTCTCGAGGCTTCGCTGCTGGCTTTTCCGCGCGCGCGCAGAAGAAGAGCCGTGCGGCGAGCGAAGACAAAGACGAGCGAAGACGAGAAGAAGGCTTTGACTTTGCTGGAGTAAGCGACCTCCTGAGTCCTGAGTTTGGCTTTTGTCTGGTCGTACCTTACATATCATCGTACACTGTACACTGTGTACTGCAGGCAGCGCCGTCGCAGCTGGCGAAGCGTGCCTGCGTGCCTGCGTGCCTGCGTGCGTTGTGCTCGCAGCTTAGCCGAGAGCCCGGGACGAGTCTCGACGGTCGTCGCTCGCTACTGGCACTCGCTACCGTTCTTCAGCTGATGTCGCGACGACCCCCGTCTCGATTGGCAACTGCAATACAGTACTGTGCAGCATAACCGTGTTATACACTCCACCATCTCGAGGCACAGCCTGCATTCTGACTACTGCAGGCCGCGTCCAGTTAGACTGCCCGCTGTGGCACATCCACTACGCGTAAATTGACTGTAATCGACACCGCCCCTGCGTGCCCAATGCCCGAGGCGAACTGCGAGTTGCACCGCCGTTCCTCACAGTAACTGCATGTAGACTGGAGAGATGTATACTAGAGCGTGCAGCAATGGTACTGTGCAGTGCTCGCTGCTCGCTGCTCGCTGCTCGCTGCTTCTGGACCAGCAGCACGCGGCACTGGCCAGCAGCCATCTGATATACCAAACCGCGATGTTGATGTGTTGACCATTGGCTGCGGCTGCACGGCGCCATTCGGCGGTCTGATCGTCTTCCTCGCCTCCGCAATCGCTGCATACTGTGCGCTGTACGAGCTGCAACGCCTCGTCCCAACGACTCGCTGACTCTGGCGACCGGGGCCCTTTCTGGCCTTCTCGCCAATCCCTCCACGCTCGCTCGCTTGTTGATACACTGTACATATACATCCACATATCCCCGGGCCCCCCCGGTCTGCTTTGTTTTGCTCCTCCTCGGCTTCACCACCTTCACCACTTCCACCACTTCCACCTCCACCACACCCTCCACCCTCCACCTCCTCCCCCGCCCCTCCCTATGGGGGACTACGCCGCCTTCTCCGACGGCCCGCTCGCGGTCGTCGTCCAGGGCGGCCCGGGTCCTGGCCAGTCCGCGCAGCAGGGCTCCTCCAGGTCGGGCCCGCCGTCCGTCCAGCCGCCTCAGTCGATGCTCTCGTACTCGACGGATCCGCAGCAGCAGCCAAACCACACCCAGCAGAACATCAGCCAGGTCCAGCAGCAACAGGTTCAGCAGGCCCAGCACGCGCAGGATGCCCATGTTCAGGCTCAGGTACATGCTCAGGTACAGGCGCAGGCTCAGGCTCAGGCGCAGGCGCAGGCACAAGCACAAGCACAAGCACAAGCGCAGGCTGCCCAGGTAGCTCAAGTGCAAGCCCAGGCTGCGCAAGTCGCGCAGGCAGCTCAGGCAGCAGTCGCAGCATCAACTCAGCAATCACAACTCATCTACGACGACACAATTGATCGGATATTCAAGTCACTCGATGATCTACACGCAAAAGTCGATTCACTGCAGCGGTATTTAGAACATTCGGCTGCAATGGACGCACACGCTGCAATGGTTGCTCAGCAACAACAGCGCGCTGCTTATTATAACTTCAACAGAAGATCTACACTCATGGCTGTTGATCCTGAGATAGCGAATGCGGATTCACAAGCACAATCACAACAACCTCACTCAGATCAATCTCAAGCGCAACAGCAGCAACAACAACAACAACAACAACAACAACAACAACAACAGCAACCTCAACAATCACAGCAATCACAACAACAACAACAACAACAACCTCAAATGCTAACTGACTTGGAAGTTCCACCTCACCTGCAAATCGTTCCTGCCGACCAACAAGATCCAAACATGGTTCTACAATCTCCTGTAACTAGTACCGGTAGCGGTGACGATAACCCCGTCGCCGCTGCTCAACAGGCTGCTGCAGTAGTCGCTGCCGCTCAAGCTGCTGCTGCCGCTGCAGTCGCTGGCCAAATGGGCAATCCAATGCTTCTTGGAATGCGAAATCAGGCAGTTTCAGCTCCGGTTACTCCAATGCGATCAGTTAGTTCGGGAAGTATATCTGGAGCAACACAATCACAGCAATCACAACCAAATCAACAAACTCCACGAACACAGCCATTACTACCTGTACCACCGCCACCAACACATGCATATTCCGCATCTCATCTCCAACAAATGCAATTACAAGCATCACAAACACCTACAACACCATCTTCAACATCATCAAATCAGTTACCACAAAATCCACATAGCGCGGAACCAAGAAGACGATCAGTTGCCATAAATGGTCAATATAAAATGGATAGAGCAACTCAAACTGTTGACAGATTTTGGGAGGAATGGACTGTTGGAATTAATGGATCGCCATCAATTCAAATGTTGAATGCAACTTTTAGAGCAACTTGGAGAAGTGAGGTTGCTGAAAGAAAATTCTACTCACAAAGGTTAGTTATTATACGTACAATTGATTGGATGAGACGAACTCAAAATATGTCTGAACAAGATGCTGTTCAAATATTAGAAAAGAAAAGAAGAGAATCAAATATAAGTCTAAGTAGGCTTTGTAAGTTGTTAAAAGAAGATGAAATCAAAAGGGGTGATTAACTTGATATTATTATATTATGTATATTCTTGATACAGTTTTGATGGACGGCTGGCTAAATTGGCTGATGTTGTATATTGGATGTAAAGTTATAACTGTTTGGTATATATGCGTTTTTTGATTATTTCTACAATCATATAAATATAGTCTAGATTATCTATTAGTAGATGTGTTCGCAAGTGTGTTGTGTATTCCGATGGATGTGGAGTCGATAGGCCTATAACATTAACAATTGCTCGAGTATAGTGCTCTGTTGAGTAAATGCAGTGTAATACGCTGTATAACATAAGAGAACATTTCTGTGGAATTTCATAAGATCTAATAAAATAATATATTCATATATAACGATGACGACAAACAATGACAAATGTTGATAATGACAATAACTGCAAAGTGCAGAAATTCAAAATTTTAAATCGAGATATCGTATGTCGCTAATGTAAATTGATTGAAATTGAAATTGATTGAATTTAATGCTTCTTTTGAAGAGCGGGGTTGCGAGGATCGTTCTTGAATTCATCAGCTGTAGAAATTGATGTATTAGTGTTTATTCATTCAACTAAAATAAAACTAGCATCGAATCATATCAAATTGATTGATTGATTCAATGTATTTAAAGGTAACGTACATGCAGCAAGAGCATCAGCAGCCATACCGATGAAAGTGTAGGTAATAGCAGCTATTGAAAATTAGTACACCACTCATAAATTTTAATCAATGAAATTTAATAACACACCGCCAACCATAAATGGCCATAAAGGCTTTACTATATATTTAATTATATTAGCATTCGTTCAGCCATTCACTCATCGTTTTCGAAAGATTCTCGATCATATTCGTTATCATCGCCATTTGAATTTGAATCTGAAGTTATAAGTGGTGCGGAATAGAATACGTACAAACTGGAGTAGGATACTTTCTGAATCCGAAAAGAGCCATTTTATAATAATGATACTGAATATATTATTTAGATGATATAATAATATCAATGACAATACCACTTGATGTTGATGCCATTCAATTTCTTGCAAGTCGAGGTCGGGAGAGCCGCGGGTGCAGCTGGCTGTTTGATTGGCTGCAAAGCTGTGGTACGAAGTACGTTTTGTGCTTACATTATTGAGGGGGTGTTGTACCGAAATGATTCTCCGCACTGTAACTCATCGAGACTCAACACAAGCAAACAACTACGGAAAAAGAATTAAAGCAGTACTAAGGTTGATGAAACGGTATAGTATTAGGATACTATGATATTTATCCTTATTGATTATTTATTTATGCCAAAAAATACTTTGGGATATAACTAATCGATGATCGAATTTTGTTCTCGATGGAACCAATGAATTATTGATGAGTGCATGAGGGAATGAATTGTCAGATGCGAGATATAGATAATCGAAATATGCAAGTATTACATCCATAATTTTAAAACAAGAAAATTGCAGTATTCTCAAAATATCATTTTTATTCATTGTTTATAAATGGTGATTCAAACCGGCTGTCAATTGAATATACACAGTTATGATATAAATCCCACTATTTTTCCACGTGTACATCACCACGTGGCATAGTTTTAGTAACCAATATACTAATAGGTTATTGGTGTGGTCTTACAAGTCAGCAATTGACCTTCAAAACAATATACTCACTTAGTTTAAAGGTTAACGTGCATTCAAATGACAATGAAAAAGCAAATGACTGTTAAATACGGTGATCTAGCTGTATAGAATCGTTAATTACGAAATATATCCGGCGACCTTCGATCAGCGGTGCAACATTGCTCTTGCAATTGATTTAATGATCACGATTGTATGCCAGAAACATTTAAATAGACCGCAGATATCTGCGTCGATTTCTCCAGCAGCAGTTAAGTCCTAACTGTTCCAATCCTGCCCAAGCTTTCACGCTTTGTACTTGAAAAAAATCGCACATTAGCTTTACACTCGTAGTATTCCCGTTAAAATCTGCATAAAGATGCCAATCTTCACTGAATTACAAGCGACCTTGTACAGTAGTATAACAAGTACAGTATCCATGGACAAGCCACCGGAGAATATAACACCCTAACCACGGCAAGCGAAGTCATCGCAGAAATTAAGCGCGCGGAAAGTGGCGCAAGAAATCAGCGGTGATTCATTTCGCGATCGTCTTTGTTCTAAAAGGATCAAACAGTCGCTTGATTCAGTTAACCTGGCTTGGCTACTGGATAGTGATTATTTATGTTAGGGAACTATAAGGTGCTGTGTTGTTGTGCTCTTGCTGTTTACGGACAGAGCTGTTTGCGGTATTCCGAGGCGAATCGCAGCGCAACCGTGGGCTTTAGACTACAATACTGCAGTATTTGCTAATCGACAACCTATCTACCCAGTGTTTATATATTACATATAAGCTAAGTACACAACTACTTTTACTTTCAGCACATGCATGGTTTTCCATCGGGATTGCCTCGCCTTTGCGCACTCCTCACAATTACTTTCATTGCAATCTAATTACCGATAAATCGTACAATGTCTTCTTCTTCATTCGGTCCACCAGCATCTGCAGCTATTTCAGCTGTGCCTCCAATGCCATCGCAATTTAAATCTGCTACTTCACAGTCACAATTGCAGTCACAGCAACAATCACAATCAAATTCACAATTGCGACCTCCTCAGCAGAAATCACCATCGCATAGTCGGACTCCATCGAGTGCAAGTTCAGGGAGTAATCCACGAAAGTCACCTACATCACAATTCTTTTCGAAGCAGCTTCCACCACAGTCAACAGTCTCACCTACAATTAGTCCAAAATTAACACCAACTACTCCGTCATTTGCTGCTGCTGCTACAATAATACACCCTCACGCACAATACATCGCTAGAGACTTTGCGTATCCGGAATATCATCCATTACATCTTCTTCCAAGTGCTGATCCGAATGTAAGTGGATCCGAAGAAGTCGACGATGAAGTATATGACGAAGATGAAATTGAGAATCCGAACATATTACTGAGTAGTGAAGATCCGCTAAATTCAAGTCTAAGATCACGACAAGGATCAATTGCTGATCCAGAATTAGACGACGCACCTGCGCTTTCAGCAGCTGGCACAACAGCAGCAGGATACTACGCAGAAGGAGTTAATTGGAATGACGAAGACGAAGAAGCTGGAGATGATGACTCCGAAAGTATATCAAGTTCAAATCAAGCACCAACAACTGATGAAATTCATGGAAGAGCTATTGCATTATTTGATTTTGAACCTGAGAATGATAATGAATTGAGGTTAAAAGAACAACAAATTGTTTGGATTAGTTATCGACTGGGTCATGGATGGCTCGTTGCTCAAGATCCTGGGTCAGGCGAAACTGGATTAGTTCCAGAAGAATATGTTGAAATTATTCAGAGAGATGCGTTTAATGATACTCAAGATATGTCAAGACATGCTGATGTTATTGGTGGACAAACTCAAGAACAGTAATGTATTACTGCATTGAATATCGAGCGTGGGATTACTGGCGGAACAAAGGACGAAGGTTACAGTACGACATACGATACGACGTCGCATGTTATGTAAGTTAGGACTGAGCGCGTCATTTCATTTGCTTATATTGTGTTTTTTTTTTTTTTTTTTAATTTGTGTTTTTGTAAGTATATGCCTTATGGCGGTAATGGATTATTTATCAACATATACTGTGATGGAATCGTAGTTTGAAATGTAAATTTATTGATAATGAAATGATAAAAAAATTCAAAAGATAATATAAAACATGAAATCGCAATGACATAAGGCAAAACAGAACAAAACACCATCTAACGTTCTTCAAACATGAACATAAACCAAATCAGATCATCACATTTATTTTCAATTCATTTAATCAGCAAAATCATTTTACAATAATAGTAAATCATCAGCATTTGACTTATTTCCATTTGATGAAGTTGATGCAGGTGTTGATAATGTAGATGTGGTAGTTCCACTATGACTTCTTGCTTGATTCCAGATTCCTTGAGTTGCATTTTGTTGAGCTAATTGTGCCATACTTGCATTTGCATTTGAATTCGTTTCAGGTTTTTTCTTTGTTGCAGAACTTGCAGCAGTTGTCCATAATGAACCAAATACATCATCCTTCTTCTTTGTCGATGTACTTCCCGCTGAACTTGTACTAGATGCCATTCCCATTCTCATTCCTGAACCCATTGATGGTGTTGATGGTGAAGGTGTTGTCATTGTGTTGAATGAAATATTGTAGGTTGGACCTGAGGAGTATGTTGGTTGTGCTGGTTGAGCTATAGGTGGTGATGTCATTGCTGGTGTAGATGTCATGAATGGTGAAGAAAAAGTTTGTTGAGGTTGAGATTGTGTGAAGAGTGCATTAAAGTTTAGTGTTGGAGTTGGTGCTGCTGCAGGAGCAGGCGCAGGCGCAGGCGCAGCTGATTGGAAATCATCAAAATCATCATCGAGAACAGATGATTGAGTTGGTGCTGGCTGCGCGAAAGATGAGGCTTGAGGGGCGGGTGGTGATGAAAGAATTGAAGTTGGAGCAGGCGCAGGTGCAGATGGCTCATCGTCAAATGAAAACAAATCAACTACTGGTGCAGGTGCTTTTCCTTTATCGGATGTAGCGGGAGGAGTTGAAACCTCAGCTGCGTATGAAGTAGTTGTAGTATCTTCGTCAGTACCAGGGATTGTGTACTCTTCGAAAGTATCCGATCGACTTCCAGATTCATAAGCAGACATTGAAGAAGAACCTGCCTCACTTGAAAAACCACCACCATCACCAAAGACACGACCAGATGTTGAACCACCATATTCCAAACTATCACTTCCAAATCCACCATATTTTCTACCAGTACCACCAAATCCACCAGAATTACCAGCGACATCTTGATTAGATAATCCACCATATTTGTTCTTTGCAGCACGAGCTTTCTTACGTTCAGATCTAATTTTCTCATCATCACCTAATAATGCAACCAGTTCTTTTGATCGATTGCGGACATTAATACCTTGATCTTTTCCATTTGGATCAATATAATGAAATGAACGTAACATTGTAATCGTGGCGATGTGCGAACGTGCGTCATCAATTACACGTTCAGATCCATGCTTGACCAGAAATTCCAAAAGCTGAAGTGCTTTGTAGATTTGACGCCATTCATGAGATGATTTTTCGGTGAAACGCTGTAGTGTTTGTTAGCAATTGCGTAATTGAAAATATATAGGTGACTTGTAATAGGTGATCAGGACATACTCTGTATATCATTGGCATGATCTCGTTGAAGCTCGAGCTATGAAGTGTCAGCAGCCGCAATTGCAGTATAAATGAAAAAGAAGAGTTAACGCACTAATTTTGAGTGCCATCGGCAATTTCCTGGTCAAGTTAGTATTGGCGGTGATAATGCTGATAAGAAGAAGGTGAACATACTTGCATGAGTGACGAACTGGCACCCCACGGTTCATTATTAGTAGCCTCGCGAACCTGGAAGTGTATTAGCACAGCTGCAACAGAAAATGAATTCGCAGATAATCAATACCTTTGACTCGATGGGTGAAAGCGACATCATGACTATCAATTGTTAGCTGAAACCGCAATAATCGAGATAAGATGGAGACAGTACCGTTCTGGGCCTTGCGGACGTAGGCCTTGACGTCGTAGAGCGAGATGTTCTGCACAGCATCGCGGATGTTCTTGACGCTGGCATTGTCGATGACGCGCTGAGTGTTCATTGCGGCAGAGAGTGCAATTGTGTTAATTATACCAGAACCGTATGTAAACAGAAGATACCAATTGAATATATATGATGACTGTGATTAGATAGGACCGGAAGATGAGATTCGGCTGGCTGCCTCCGATCACGTGCATAGTCACGTGGCATCACGTGCCCGCCGCACTCTTCTCTCGAAGCCCGCCGAGTCTTTTCTTCTTTTCTGCTCTCACCATCTGCTTACTATGCTGCCTGCGCTTGTTAGACCTTCGATTTCCTCGACTTTTGCCTCTTCGTCAAAGTCGCTTCTCTTCAGATCTCTCGCAACAGATTCTAAAATGGCCAACGTTTACTTCGACACCTCTGCCGGCGGTGCGTACTTCTTTTTTGCCCGTGAGATTGCGGATCGCCAGTGCTGACTATGATGATCTACAGGTCAGCCCCTTGGCCGTATCGTCTTCCAGCTCTACGACGATGTGAGTGCTCAATCGTTTGCTTACGAGTCGATTGTGACTGTATTTTGTTGAATAAATGTACTAACTTGTAATTTCAGGTCGTCCCCAAGACTGCCACCAACTTCCGTGCTCTCTGCACTGGTGAGAAGGGCTTCGGGTACGCTGGATCCAGGTTCCACCGTGTCATTCCCGACGTAAGTGACTTCAATTTCACTATATATTTGTCACTATAATTGACACCAAATATCCTCCAGTTCATGCTCCAGGGTGGTGACTTCACTGCCGGTAACGTAAGTCTCGATCGATGCTCTTCTTTTCCTTCTAGCACTCATTAACACCGATCCAGGGTACCGGTGGTAAGTCCATCTACGGTGCTAAATTCGCCGACGAGAACTTCGTCAAGCGTCACGTTCAGGTATGTCAAACTACTTCTCAACTATCAGATATATGCAATGCCAATACTAATGTACGCTCAGCCCGGTCTCCTCTCCATGGCTAACGCTGGTCCCAACACCAACGGTTCCCAATTCTTCGTATGTCCTCTCAATTCCCACGACTTGACTTAAAACAAAACACTAATTCAGAATTATAATAGATCACCACCGTTTCTTGCCCTTGGCTCGACGGAAAGCACGTCGTTTTCGGTGAAGTCATTGAAGGTTTAGACATTGTTAAGAAGATCGAGACTCTTGGTTCCCGTTCCGGTGCTACCCGTACCAACATTGTCATTGAGAGCTCTGGTACCATCTAAATTTAACAAATTAATTTATATATCATACTAAATTATATGAATATTTGTTAATTTCTATTGTTCAATTGCGATCGGGTTTACGTGTGCGTGTGTGAAAATTTTTACCCTTTTATTTTTTTTCTTAAAAATTTCATGTGTTATTTTTTGATGCATGATTAAAATCAAGTTATATATTATTTTCATTTCATTTTATTCATTAAAACTGTATATAAAATCTGTATAAGTTATAACCACGACTACCCAAAAACAAAGAAAACATAATCACCCAACCAACAGCAACAATTTATTACAAAAGAGATCTACAAACCAACAATCTTCATTAGTCCGAATCCTAAAGTAATAATAGTCAAGTAAGCTAAAATACTAGCAGGAACACCTCTTGTAATAAATAATGATACAGTTAAATATGGTCTACCTTGATCATCAGTTGTACAAATTGCAGTTACATTTGGAAAACCTGATGTTGGAAGTCCCATTGCTGCAGAACATAATAATGCAGATCCCATTACAAGTAAATTTGGATGACCATCAGGCATTGCTTGTCCAACTTGAGCAACAATTGGAAGTAAAATTAATGCGGCAACTGTATGTGAGATGAATGTTGCAATTATAAGAATTAATGATCCAAATACAACCATTACTCCATAAATTCCCATTCCGCTAACTAAACTTTGAATTCCCATTGCAATTACTTCTAATAAACCTGATGAAGAAACTGCTCTTCCGAGTGCAATTCCTCCCATTGCAAGAATAATGATTGTCCACATGAAGTTATTGAAATCTTCTTTAGTAAGAAGTCCTGTTCCAAAGAAAATTACCATTGGTATAATTGCAAGAACTCCCATATCTCCAAATACACCTTCTAATTGATGCGATACACACCATAATGCAATTGTAACTAATGTAACAACTGATACGAAGATTTGTGTTGCGCTGAAATTTTGATGTTCGTCACGTTGAATCTTTGTTATAATTGCACCTTTAGCTGGATTAATCGTTAAAAGCATAAATACCCAAATTAACAAAATTGAAACAGTGCAAACTGGAAGTGCAATAAAAAACCATGCACCCCATGATGGATTTGGATACATATTTTGTAATGCGATAACATTTTGAGGACTTGCAATTGGTGATGCCATTCCTCCAATATTTGAAGCTAATGCAATTCCAAGAATAAGTGCTTTTGGAAAATTTGAAGATGTATCTTGTGTTCTGAGAAGTGGCTGTACAATTGATAAACAAAGTACAGGTGACGCAACATTTGAAATCCACATACTTAAGAATAATGCAACGAACATTGTAACAAGAAGAACATTTCGCGGGCGAGTTCCTGCATTACTGAGAACCCAAGTTGCGATAATTTTGGCAATGTCATACTTACTTAACGCAGCAGCAATAGAGAAACCTCCTAATAATAACATGATAACTGGAGTCCACATTGCTGAAAATATATACCGAGTAGCATCTGGTGCACTAAGACGTTCATGCATTTCATCATCAGAACGAACTGCTCTAAAGACGACGATTAAAAGTGGAACTAAAATTGATGTAACGAAAAGTGGAATAACTTCAGTTGCCCAAAGCATTGATGCAGCTATTAGAATTGCAAGACAGGCTTGTGGTGTAGGATCATCAAATATTGGCACAGTGAGTAAAACAATGAAAACCGCAATGATTACCGTGAAAATTATAAATGTGGAATTAAGCATTAGTCGAGGAATTCGAATTGCTCCAAATCGTGTCCGAAGAATCATCATTGGCGCACCACTAAATAACGAAGGACCTGATTTGTGTAATGCATCTTCAATAGGATGACTGCTACTCAATAAAGCAGTGTTGGTGATTCCTGCACTTTGTACTTTATTCTCAATACCCATCATTTCTCTCCATACCGAATTCCGCTCCCAAACAACATACTCTCTTAAATGAACACGAAGATCCATCCTTGCTTGACCAATATCACCTTTCGTAGCAATAACAGCATATAAATCACATACCTCAGCGATTCTCTCCTCAAGTTCCTCGCGTGTTTCAGCAAGAAAAGGAGTTGACGGTTCAACGGCCTCCATGACATAATTACCAGGCATCTCATGACTTAAACACTTTGCATATTTCTTTAAAGCTTTGGCAAATCCTGTCCGATTGAGTTGAGCATATGATCTTAACTCGGTGAATCCAACATAGAGTGCAATAGCTCGCTTTTTAAGAGTGATCTTCATATCCACAGCTTCACTGAACTCATCTTGACCAAATTCATCTAATGCAAGTGCTTCATCTTCAGGAGTCAGTGTGCGTTTCATTCGACTTCCATTTGACTTATCCCGCACCAATAGTTCATCTTCACTTCCGCCTGGAGTACTCAAAACAGCACTCTCGGCATCACTCATTCTTCCTAATCCACTTCCACCATACATCGATCCCGACGAAGTACTAACTTGATCTGCAGCAGCTGCATGCCCACTTCTTCCAAACTCCTCAACATCAGCTCTAAGTTGCAATAACCCACTAGTAAACTCGCGATCTTTTTCACTATAAAACCTGCAGATCTTATCAAGCTCCTCGTCTAATGCACGGCGGAAAATGACGTCGAAATCAGCATATACATCGTCATGTGTGATAAGTGACAAAGTCTCTGAGTCTCGCTGAAGCTGGACTGCACGATTAGTCGCCTCTACTTCGAGATTTTGGATCCTGTTGTTCGACAGTCAGTATACTTTGAACATGGGCACTTGTGACGGAAACAGCACACATACAGCTTCTTGAGGTTCGAGTACGAGATGTAGAAGGCGGACCACTCGGGAACCGCGTTGAACTGGACTGTTCTGGAGAACTTCATGGTTGCTAGTGCTCTATCGGGCCGCGAAGTAAACAGTAAACAGACGAGCAGCGCGAAGCTGTGAAGTACGTACTGTAGCTCTCTGGAAACTAAAGACGTAACACGGAAGCAACTGTTGACTGCTGCTCCACTACATATCAGAACTCAGAAATGCCACTGGTCGTCGCACGTGCGTTTGGCGGGTCACGTGAAGTCTGGACCAAGTACCGCACCCTTGCCTGTAGCTGTCAGCAGCCGTCTCCACTAATCCCTCGTTACTTTTGTCAGCGACTTCGCTTTCCTCGATTTCTCTGTTCGCGATCTCATCACTGCCTTGACATTGCAGCCTCCTAGAGCATTCAGCACTGCTATAATGGCGTCTGCAGCGGCAGCAGCTGACTCGAATACTGCGTCGAGCACAGGAACAGCGCCGTCGCCCCAGCAACCGGCTCAAAGCGCGTCCACTGCGTCTCTGACCGCTCCCCCTGACGGATTCGCGACCAACGCGCGGTGTTTGGCGTTTCATGGTCCATTACTTTACGAGTCGAAGATTCTAAATATATATTTACCTGCTGTGCCAGATGCTGCAATTGATGTTGAAGAAATACCGGAGGCGTTACGAACGGAAATTGCCTATTTGATTCATTACAAGGGATGGAAATCTTCGTATGCAACGTGATTTGATTTCGTGTTGAAAGATTACTGAGACTAACTTGAAAGGTGGGATGAATGGCTACCACAGGAGCGCGTTCTTCGATGGTCGGATGAGAATTTACGATTACAGAAGGAGCTGAAGAATGAGGCGCTACAAGCTATGCGGAAGAAGAAGTCAACCGAAAATGCGACTCCTTCGTCCAAAGAAACCACAAATACAACTGGAACTGCTAGTAATAGTAATAATACTTCTGCTACTGCGACTGGGACACGGCGGAGAGCTGATATGAAAGAGCATACCGATACGACACGAAATGTGAAGAAGCATAGAAGAGATGCGGACGAGAAGGTTGGTATCATTATTGAAATAGATGTGCGTTCTAGACTGACTTTATAGGATGACGACATTTCTGACAAAAATGGAATTATAATCTCAATACCGGATACAGTTAAAGCGCAACTAGTCGATGATTGGGAATACGTTACAAAGAATTCACAACTTGTTGATCTCCCACGGAAACCAACGGTTTCCGAAATATTACAAAGCTTTAAATCAGAATATACATCACGTCGAAAACCAAGTAATGCTGAATCAGAGATTTTAGATGAGGTTATTTCTGGTTTGACGTTGTACTTTGATAAATCACTTGGTTCGATTCTATTATATAGATTCGAAAGACAACAGTATTTGGAAATATCAAGAGCGTATCCTGGGAAACGATCCAGTGAACTTTATGGAGCTGAGCATTTATTAAGACTATTTGGTGAGTCTTTAAGAAGTTTATTTCGAGAATATGCTGCTAATATGTATAGTTTCATTACCTGGTTTATTGAGTCATACACATATGGATCATCAAAGTTTAAGTGTTCTAAAAGGATATGTTGAGGAACTGTTAAGGTATTTTCCGTCTATTTTCTTTCCCGCGTCTATTCATTTGCTAATAAATTAGATACCTTGCAAACGATCAAAAGAAACTTTTCCAGGAAGCTTACATCAACTGTACACCAGCATATGAAGCTATTTCTCGAGGTCTATGAGTTGCAATATTACAGGTTACCGGAGATTGGATGGGTACAACACATACATTCAAGTGTACGATATTACTATAGTGAAAATATATAATGACAATAATTTACAACAAAGTCTCCGTAATCATAACGCCAGATCCCATATTAAAAATGCTACAAAGTCAACGCCAAACTCTTTAACTCTCTAATTTCTTCTTTCAAGTGTGCTGATAACGCTTTCGCTTGAGCTAATGAAGGTACATTTTCACCTCTTGAGCCAGATCGTCCATTTGAATCTCCATTAGTTGAAATTCCTTTTGAATATCTTGATGAATTTTGGGATGTAACAACTTCATATCGTAAACTATCAAGTAATACATTAAGCTCATTTGCGGAATACTGTGTGCTTGACATACTTGGCGTATCAAATATATTTGGAATAGACCGTAAATGCTTGGAAAGATATTGTAACGATTGATAACTTAATGGAGGATCTTCTTGCTTCGTTGGTAAAGTAGATTCAGTTGATTCAGTTTGCGCCTGTTGCGGAGATCCAGCAGTGGCCGATCTCTCGGATATTGAAGCTGGCGTTTCCTCAAAATCATCATCAGTTTGAGTCTGCTTATCAACATAAAACATACCGGATGCAGATTCATAACTTGTATCTTCTTGAGGCGATACAATCATACTCTTAGCAACCGGAACAACAGACACCATGGCTATTAATTTCTCATTAATCCGTCCCATCATTTCTGCGCTGAATGTAAGAAATTCACGACGTGCCAGTACTAATTTGATGAACTTTGGCATTATATATAACTATTTGAATTAGATGTTAGTATTTTACTGTAAAATGCAAAATGAAATCAAGTGCGGGGCATACACGATTGAGAAAGCCGAGGATGAGGAAAGAGAATGTGAAAAGACGCCATGCTCTGTATGTAACTTTAAGCGCCAAAAGTCGTCGACGAGAGCTTAATAGTGATTCTACCATTTTGTTACTATTCTTTTTGATGAAGGATAAATACTTCGATAAGCTATCAAAAGATCAACAAGCGGTCTTGTGAATGAACCAGGTTGCAAAATCCCCTGAAACTCGGGTTTAACTCAGGTTTGGGTTCTGAATCTCAGTCACCACTTTCCGTTGAAATCAACGCATTACATAATTATTTTCGATCTCGATTGTAATTTATCTCTTCGGTTCATCGCAAAGGTTATTACAGTAATATTAATAACGAGATGCCTAAGAAAAAGACAGGTAAAAGAAGTAACGGAGGCAGTTCAGGTGGTGGTGGAAGACGTGGACAAAATGGATCTAATCATTCGTCGTATGCGAGGCCTCAATCCAGGAATTCAGGAAGAGGTGGAAGAGGTGGAAGAGGAAGTGGAAGAGGAAGACGCGGAAGAGGTGCCGGTATGTTTATTTATTATTCACTCAGTGAATTAATGCTTATGAAAATGTGATTTTAGGATTCGCTGGAGACCATGTATTTTCAATGCGCGATGAAGCTGTAAATACGGCCAGGTATCATGACTATATGATGTCGAGGGGATTTGGAGGCGGACTTGGTGCACCTCTTAATGGCGAAGATGAAAACGTCGGATCTTCAAGAGGATCTGGAAGAGGAAATAGAAATGGAACCGTTACAAAAGACCGTGCACCTATTCTGTTCGTGTCAAGTTCGGGTAGAAAGGTTGAGGTTCTTGAGGACGATGAAGCTGAAGACGAGGAATTTGAAGAAGAATATCCGGATGAAGATGAGGAAATAGAAGATTATGACGAAGAAGAGGAAGACGAAACAGGAGAAGGTGGTACGCATGATGCCATGATGTCCTTGTACGATGAATTTCTTGATGATGAGGATGAACTTGTTGAACAAACTCAACACTTATCTGTTCTACCGCCTCAAAGTGGTGCTTCTGCTCCTATTGAGAATGACACACTCAGACATGTACCAGATGATCAGCTATTTACAATTGATGAAGGAGAGACTCACGAAGTTGTCGCGAAATCTCAACCTATTATCCAGCAACAAGTTAGTCCAACATTTCAATCTGCTTTGGTCCAACCGAAACCAACTGATCAAAGTCCAATGAAGTCGCCGCCTAAAGCTCCCAGAAAAGGTGATGCAATTGTATTCAAACCTAGACAGATTAAGAGATCTAATGCAGTTCCGGCTGTTAGTGTTCCTGCTGAATCAGTTAGTGTTCCCGAGCCTGTTACTGCTCCTGAGCCAGTTATCGAACTAGACGAAGTTATGGTGCTTGAAACAACTCAAGAAGAGCCAGTTATTGAAAATTCAACTGAACAACTGATTCAATCAAGACTTGAAGCTGCAGCTACTGAAGTACCAACTCAAGTTCCAGTTCCCAATATTCCAAATACACCAGATTTATTAATTACAAATAATAAAGTCAAGAAACTTGAAATGCCATTAATTTCAGCGCCTGTTCGAGTTATTAATGAAACATCAATTTTATCAAAAATCTTTCCTACAGCGAATAATAATGCTAATGCATCTAGTTCAATGTCAATGTCCGCTTCACTAGCACATGATTTTAATTCAGCTACGCTTTCAATTTCAGAAAAGAAATTTACTAAATTACCTGGACAAAGTCAATCACAATCTAAGAAGCAAACAAAGAAAGAACGTAAAAGGATGGGAAAATTATTAAGAAGACAAGCTAAAGAAGAAAGAAGAGCGGAAAAAGCTAGAATGTTTCCTAAACAGGGCCATGGTGGTAGAGATATTGATGATTATGAAAGTGAGGAGGAGAATCAGGGTGATGAATTAGATGATTATATCAGAAACATGAGAGATGATGGGACGTTGGATGAATTTGTTAAATTTGTGGGAGATGGTGGAAGATTTATTGAGGTTGAAGAAGAAGATATGGCTGATGGCGAAGAAGAAGAAGAAGAAGAAGAAGAAGCGGAGAGTGCTAATGGACGATTTTCCGTGCGAGCGGAAGAGGAAAAAGCGGATTCTGATGTATTCGTTACTGAATCTGAATCTGAGAATGAGGACGAGGTTGAAGGAGAGGACTTAGACGAAGACGATGCGGAAGAAGAGGAAGAAGAAGATGGAAGTGGTTCCGAATTTGATTATAATGATCTTGACGCAGAAGATTATTTTGAACATGGAGATATGGATGCAGATATTTTAGCAGCAGAATCAAGTTTCGCAAGCTTACAAGAAGAACTTTACGATAATTCATTTGCAATTCCTCGACTTTCTAAAAAAGATTTAAAGAAAATGCCAATCTTTGATATTTCTGATGATGAATTAGCAGATAATTTAAGGAAGCAATGGGCTAAAGATAAGATGGTTAAAAGAGATAAGAAACGAGAACGAGAGAATTTAAGGAAACAAGGATTATTAGGTAAAAAGGTTAAAAAGACAGGTAAAGCTAATTTGAAAGATAAATATTCAAATGGGATGAAAGCTTCAGATGTTATTTTGGAAATTGAACAATTTCTTGCAAAAGAAGAAGATAGTACCCTTGCGTTACCGCCAATGAGTAAAAGTTTTAGAAAAGGTGTTCATGCCATTGCTCATTCTTATGGACTTTCTTCGAAATCTGTTGGTGGCGGAGTTCAGCGATTTACAATTTTATATAAGTCCGCTGTTACAGACTATTCAGCATTCCTTAAAGACTGGGAAGAAGGTGAACCAGGAAGTAGTACTAGTGTAAATGGAACGCCTATGAATTTTTTCCCAAGATTGGATAAGAGGAATAAACGAACAGCAATGTTAAGTTCAATTGCTAAGAGAAGTAATGGAGCTGGATCCTCAGGAAGAGTTCGTCATAAAGAAGGTGATGTGGTTGGTGAGGATGCACCTGAAATTGAAGAAAATAATATCGGTAGAAGATTATTGGAGAAAATGGGTTGGGTGTCTGGTTATGGCTTGGGTGTACCTGAAAATAGAGGTATGCATTTACCTATTATGGCAAAGGTTAAGACTTCAAGAGGAGGCTTGGGCTAATCGCTACGGCTATATATCAATTTGGAGCTGTAGCTACAATCAAAATTACAGTATCACAGAACACCTTAAATATATTTATAATATTATACAAGACCTATATGTGTAATTCGTAACAAACCCATAATACAAATGCATAGTGAAAATTAAATAAAATCACCAAGACCTAAATACCCAGCGACCCAAACAGTAATAAAAAGAGCCCAATCATGAACAGCATCAGAACTTAAATGATCACCATCATCATTAATTGTATGCCATACTTTTGGAAATGGAACTGGAATTAAATGTAAAATTGGTACATTTCGCCGTAGAAATGGCATGTGGTCATCATCAATCATTAACCCTGGTACAACTCGCTCCGCTTTAATGTATCCTTTTTTAGATTTTGATCTGGACAATCCAGATTCTCTTGAGATTGATTCGGCTTGAGAGAGCTCTTGACATGCCCATGCTGTTGTACCAAAATAGCATGGGATGGAAGGATTTCCAGATCCTAATAAATCCAATAAAACAAATAAATCAATATCATCTAATTTTGAAATCTTACCATGGTGAGGCCCATTAATTGGTCTTTGAGTTTCCCATGAATCAGCTAAATGACGAGCGCCATATAATGAATCATCTGCAGTCCATTCAATAAAAGCTTCTTCACCATCCATAAATATAAATTGAATACCAATATCATCAGTTATAGAAGAATTTGGATCACTATTCCAACGTGATCTTAATGCCTGTGTTAATGCTTTTGCAAGATATAATAAAATAGCACATGGAACTGCTGAATCTGTTGCTCCAATAAATCCCTCTGGCGTAATTTTTGAATCATAATGTGCAACTAATGTTAAATATCTTCTTCGACTAATATTACTTCTTCCTTCTGAATTACTACTCAATCCTCCATTTGGTAATAGTCTATATACTAAATTTGTAAAATTAAGCATCCCTGTTGATCCTCCATATTGTGGAACTGATGCTTCAAATGAATCACTTTCAAGTACCCAATGTAATGTATTATTACCACTTGCATTTTTATTAAGACGTTTAAAATGATTAATAATATGCTGTTGAACCAAGGTTGAGTTTTCAGTTCCAGGAGTTCTCGGAATTAATATTGGAGTTAACAGTGAATCATTATCAGAATATTTTGGATCTAATGAAGGAAATGGTGGAAATTGTTCATATAAACTTTTAACTTGTAAATCTGTTAATGGTGAATGTTGTGGCGGAAGTGCCGCATGTGCACTTCGTCGTATGGCAAATAATACACATACTATTGCTGTTATTGCAATCGGTGATATTTGTTGAAGGGGTCGCAATCGCATTTTTGATTTGTTGTTGACTGTTGATGGGGATCAGATAAGTTTTGAAAGAGCGAAGAAGCTGAGCCTAGATTCAATTTGCTCGTGAGAATCGCAGGTACAACTACCTTAAGATTACATTACTGTGCTCACATTAAATCAGCCGCTTTATTTATTTCACTCCCGATTTGGAGACTCCTCTTATAGATTGAGAAGTGGGATTGGCTCCTCGCAAAAACAAGTCACACGACTGTCCTGCGAATCCATATTAATCCAGCCTGACGATTTCTCTTTTTTCCTACCTTTCATTCAACCTCCACCGTTCCAAATCCAAAAGAATTGTTACAACTTCATAAGATGACCAATTCAAAGTACTCAGAAATTACTAATTTACCAATATTCATACCACGGAAAGGACCATTTCCACCATTACAATATATTCAAAAAGTATGTCATCATCAAAATCCAAACCGATTACAAGCTAAAGTTGAAATTGAAGAAGCTGTTCTACCTGGTTATAAAATATTTCAATCAAATTACGCAAAAGGTCAAGCTTTTGTTATACCGGTTCCAAAACCTCCTCTCGCTAATTATGGCAATGGCCAGTTAGCAACCCCTCCAGTCACTCCTGATTCAGCATCTAGTTCTATTGATCTTGAATACGAAGAACTTAATGTCACTACATCAACAAATAAAGTATGTAAAGAAGTTTTATTTGGGTATTTAATTAAATTATCATCATGCTGTATTGATAAACTTGATATATGGGAAGACGAAGGTCGAACAACGTTGAGAATGAAATGTACTGTTGTAAGGAAAGAAACAAGAAAATGTGCTGATGCTGAAGTTTATATTTGGAATGGAAATTCAATCGTTGGTGAATATGGTGGATTATATTCCAATGAATAGATTATTGATGGATTGATAGAATAAAAGTTATTGCTTGTTGGGTTTATTATTGTTTTATTTTGTTACTTTGTAAATTACTTGTCGATGTGCACGATTACATTATTTTTGTCAAATGACTCATTCCTATATCTTACAAACATTCAAATGCACAAACTTTTCATTTCATAGGCTTCATTTTTTGACTTTTTCGTTTCCTTTAAATCTTCCTTCCGTAAACACTCTTCTTAATCCCATAAACAAAGGAACACAAACCGGACCCAATAAAGGCATATATACAGCTACTTTATGTTCAAAAGGAACAAACATATTCAACATCATATTTTTTTCAAAGATTGCTTTCTCTGCTAATCTTGCTGACAATGCAGCATGTTTCAATGAAATCTGTTCACTTAATCTAACTAAATAAGTTTCTTTTGAATCTTCAGAAATTCCAATCGGAAATTTATTAAGTGTTTCAATTGCTCTATTCCATTCTGAAATTGACATTTTAACTAAGTCGCGTACTGTTCCTGGTACTGCCATTTCTGAAAGTGCCGTAACTAAATGTGATAATGCAGATAATGTATCAATTGCATTTTTTAAGTTTGTAATAATTGCAATTCTTGTAAATTCATGACGAAGCGGATATAACTTTTTAGATGAGGAGCTTGATGTTGATGCTATAAATGACACCGGAGATAAAAGTCTATCAAGTTGTTTTGAAAAAATTGATGTGGCTGATGGAATATCATTTATTGATGGTGATTCATCATTCACACTTGACGCAATTACTACACCACCCCATTCAGCAACAGTGAAACTGAATGGCTTTGAACTTGATCGTGGAAGATGCTCATTAGTAATGTAATAAACAAATTGCAGAACCTTAGTATTCGCAAGTGACTTAGCAGAATCATCAACTAAAGTAACAGATTGCAAATCCCAAGTATCTAATAAAATAGATAGTTTTTCAGGAGATTGTAATTTCTCTGATAGTTTTTCTCCATTAGATGTTGAAACATATTGATAACCAATATCAGAGTCAAATGTTAAACTACTAATAAATCTATTTAATTGGCTTGATCGCAATGTTTCAGTCATTAATTCGGTATATTGTCTCCATTCTGTACGTAATTCTGGAGAACATTTCGAAAATGTTGACAACTTTTTAGGCGAATCTTCGTCATTTGAAACTTCATCTGATCGTGCAATTAACAGTGTAAATGATAAATGAATATTATCTGCATATGCTGCACCTAATGATAATGATGAATGCAAATCTTCAGAGTCGGAGGTAGAATGCGAGCCAATTGTATGTCTGTTAAAGAATAAAATATCTCCAATAAACGCGTCATAAAGACCTTGTGAAATTGTGTGGGCCAACGAAGCTGTATTTGTAAGTGTTGAGTCAGAAACTGATATTTGAATATGTTCTGTGTCTGAAACGCGAGTTCGTCGTGGTGCTGACGATGATATACAATCAACTATATATCGTCCTGAACTTGCTGATGAAGACTGCTGAACTTTAATTTCAAATGGCGCCCTCTCTTCACTTGTTACAAGTGAATGCACTTTTGAATTAACATTAGTTATCAATAAACTTGTGACTTCATTGTCCAGGTTTGATGTACATGATGAATCGAGCGATACTAATACACGTAAACCTTCATTGATCTCCCCAGATAATAAACCCAGTCCACTATTTAACTTTTGCTCGAGTACCGGAATTTCTGATAATGGTAAATGTGTTCTGTGAATTGTTGTGGTTTTAAACCATAATGGGAGTCCAACGAAGACTACTACTGCCTGTAATTGAGTTAGTCGGCGATATTGATGACGATGAAAAGGAGACGTACCCAGAAGGACAAAACCACGTTGCGTCGGAGGACTTGCGCCGATGTGGCCTCGGGCGGTGGTGCCATTGTGGTGGTCACACTAAATCACACTACAAATACTCACGATATTGAGATTGCAATGTAGTGAGGACGCGGTGTGGACGGAGAAGTGGTTGGTGGTGAAGAGATCATAAGTGGTGCAGGCCTAAGTGGTGATGGTGGGTGAGCTGGGACAAAGCGCGATGTAAATAGCAACGAACAAGTTCGAGCAAACTCAGTCAATTATCAGTATATCACACACACAGTCAACAACGCAACATCGCGCAGCTCAGCAAGATGATGTGCATTGAGTGTGCCCATCCAGTGACTTCACTATACACAGCATATTCATCCAATAATATTCGACTAACAGCATGTCCAAGTTGTGGAAAGTTCGCCGACAAATACATTGAACATGATAGTGTTTTAATATTCATCGACTTGGTACTTATAAAGCCACAAGTATATCGACATTTAGCGTTCAATAGATTAGCCATTTCACCTCATTTATATGCTACTATGAGAAGAATATTCGTATTGATTACTCTATTTGATGTGTATTTAACTTGGGCTAGAATGGAAATGGATTTGCTGAAGGGGAGTAGTTGGGAAGCTGTTTCGGCGGATGTTGAAAAAAAAATTCTGAAATTATCGGCAATCGGACAATATTTATTTTTCATGACATATTGTTTAACGGAAACTGTTGTCACTCATGCTGTGTTGCGATTTCTGGCTAGATGTGCAATGGGAAGATTAGCTATTGAAGAGGAAATTCATGAGAATGTTGGAGAGAATGGAGAGGCGACTCCGACTACAGAGACTACAGCTGCCGCCGAAAAGAAATTTTCAGAAGCAGAATATGATCCGAATATTGTTACAATTACACTCTTAATATCTTCGGCAACCAAGTTATTTCCAATGTTGATGGTAATTTGGTTATATGACATTCCAGCAGCAGCAAAAGCAGTTGGATGGGCAGTCAATGTTAGTACGATTGAGGCCTTAAATATTGTATTAATGTGTGGACATATTAAGGCAATTTTATTGATGGCAGCAGCCGTTGTTGCTAGAAGAGCTGCTGTGAAAGGATTGGTTTGGCTGTGGATTGGTGGACCCGTTGGAAAGATGATATATGAGGCCGTGGCTGCGTTCGGAGGCTCTGCTGCTGCTTGATGACGATGGTATGTAATTGATTATTGCATTGCATTTGGTGTGTGTTTGCGCTTGTAATATAGGGAAGTTTGGCGATAACAAAAATATATATATCAACTATCTAGTTATTGAACTTGTAGCTCGGATCTGTTCAGCATGGTTCACAACTATTCATAACACCCAACAGCACTCCCATTTTATATTCCGTCACAATCCCTTTCAGAACATGAGCAATAACTGATCATTGCTCAATTTCCAAGATAAACAACACATACGATAAAAGAACCCACCTCCGGATCCGACGCCAGATCCGACGCGGTTCCGGTCACGTGGCTCCCCGCAAAACGCCGCCACCCCGGAGTCTTACCGTCTTCTCTTTGGCGGAGTGATTAGTTTCTGTACCACCTTCTTATCACTATCAACCACTACGCCTTATCGCAGCTTCGCGCCTTATTCAGTCTTTGTTTCCTTGCCAACAAGGCCGCCTCAATTGCCATAAAGCCTCTGCTGGAATGCAAGCGGCCGCGTTGTCGCCGGCGCCGTCGCCTGCCACGACCGTGTCGGCCTCCAGCGCCCCGGACTCGACTGGCCGGCGCGCCTTTGCTGGGTCCGGTGGTTCTTTTCAGCAGCAATTGCACAGCCAACAGCAACTTCCTCCGCAATTGCCATTGCCACATTCTAGTACACTACCTGGGCTTCATTCGGCTATACCGCCGCCCGAGCAATCTACGCCGCCACAGGCGCCAGCTCCAATGACCGCCATGTTCTCCACCAACAGTACAACTTCAACAGTCGGTACATCAAATCTTACTCAAGACGCCACTGGCCAGGTTGAAATAAGTATGGAACACAATAATTTATCATCTCGAAAGCGACGGAGGTCAAGAAAGGGACTAGATAAAGTGTTTGAATGTGACGCGCCTGACTGTGGTAAACGGTTTACAAGATCGGAGCATCTTGCACGACATAGACTTAATCGTGAGTTAATATTCATATGCAAAGATTCTTTACAGTGGCTAATATCTATTATTTAATCTAGACGATCCCAAAGAGATATTCAGTTGCTCATGGCCCGGGTGTAATAAGTCTTTTGTCAGAGAAGACTTGCAGATTCGACATCTTGAACGGCATCGACGGCGCAATGACGGTTACGACGAGTCAATGTATCTTTTTGGAATGACTCCTGGAACACCATTAGCAACACAAAATACGACCCAGCCTCAGGTTTCGTTTATTCACCAACCTCCTCCGTCGCAACCGCAGCAGCAGATACATCAACCGCAGCAATCCCAGCAGCAGCAACCACAGCAGCCAATTATGCCACCGATATCGTTGCCTGTTTTTGAACCTGGTGACATGGATTCACGTTCTATTCCGCAAAACAGCTCTCGACGGTACTCATCAACATCTTCAGCTTCTTCAGCAACCAATGACTTTAACGATCATGTCGATGAATCTGCTCGATTACCGCTGTACGGTCCACCACAAATGAGCTCATTTACATCAAACCCTATAAGCCATTCAATGCCCCCGCCAGCATCGCATGTATGGTCACCTATAAATGGAGCTAGTCCTCGAAGTCAAAATGTGTCTGGGTCAGCTGGTCCTGGTCCAACTTCTGGTACACCTGGAGCAAGTGAACTACCTAATGCAAATACGGATTTGATCAACTGGCTGTTTTCGGACAGCATGTTATCAAACTCGCGAGATTTGTTTCTTCCACCAAGCTTATATTCTGCATTTGAATCACCAATGGATTTACCAAATCTTCTTACACCACCAACACCGACTCAAGGCCGACTCATGTCTGAGACGAAACGACTAGATATTCTCGGATTAATTCCATCTCTTGAACTTCACCCAGATTTAGAATTAGACTGTTTACATAGATTCATTGATCTTTTCTGGAGTCAGTTTCATTTTCAATTTCCAATTCTCCACAGACCATCATTTGAAGCAGATGCAACACCAGGCCCATTATTATGGAGTATAATAATGATTGGAGCACATTATGGTAGAGCGCATGACTTGGCATTAAAGATAGCAGAACCATTACGATGGGTTATTTTTGGAAGTCCTGGATTTCATCCACCTGCTAAAATTTGGATCATACAAAGTTTACTAATTTTAGAAGTTTTTGAAAAGACAATGTCTACAAGAAGATTGCATGAAAGAGCTCATATTCATCATGCTACTACTTTACAATTAATAAGACGTGGCTCAACATTGATTGGGTCATCATCTTCATCAACTGCAGCAGCTGCTCAACGAAGAAATATGAATCTTAATAATGGAATAAGTAGTGGTAGTAGTTCTGCAAGTGGAGGCAATGAAAATCATAATGGAGATGGAACAAATGGGAATATACTTCATAGGAAAAATGATGCTAGTTCAGATTTATGGAAACGCTGGATTGAAGCTGAAATGACTAAACGGGCTGCGTTTATGGCATTCATTCTTGATGTCTGTCATGCTGCTTTGTTCGCTCATTCACTTGTCCTATCGACTCATGAAATTCGATTATCATTACCATGTGATGATAGTGTTTGGGATACGATTCCGGGTGATAGAAATCATGTTGTTAGGACACCTACGATGCCATTTCTAAAAGCTTTGAAGAAATTACTAAATCAACAATCAGTCGCTACAGGAAGATTTGGATCAGTTGTATTACTTTGTGGATTGATGTCTTTATCATACCAAATGGAACAGTTAGACTTGCAAGTATCATCTTTAGGATGGGGTGCATTTAGAGATACATGGCGTACCACACTAGCGCCTGCACTAGATTTCTGGAGAGCAGATCATGATAGAAGATATCCTATTACTGCACTTGGAACGAGTAATCCAGCTGATCAATCGCATTTAGAAAGACTTGTACCACCGATGTGGCATATGGCACATATTGCAATGCGAGTATCAATATATGATCTTGAGATATTTTGTGGTGTTCCTAGGGTACTTGGACGACCTACACGACAACAAGATTTCTTATCATCAAAACGAAGAATGTCGGACTGGGCAATTTCAGAGCGTGCTCCTGATGCTGTATTACATGCTGCTCAGGCATTACTTGAAGTTCTTGTTATTGGTGATTTAGGATCTTATTATCAAAATGACGGATATATCGCTGATCATGATGCATTTGTTCATAGAGCATATATTATTGCACTTTCAGTAATGGTAATGTTTGCATACGGAATCTGTTCAGAGGGACCTGAATCTACTGTACTTGGCGACCGAGATAGAAGCACAACTGGGACTAATAGTCATGTACATTCAAATAAAGATGAATTCAATGGAGTTGACATGGAAGCTGAAGATGAGGAGCAAATACCAGCACTTGAAGATGGACGATCGTTTTTGCAAAGGACCTGTAAAGCTACAACAGGACGAGAAATTGGTACAATGAAAGGTAAAAGTCATACTGTTGGATTATTAAGAATGGTAATTAAATCATTGAAAAGTTCACAATGGCAACTTGTTAGTGAACTTTGCCATGTCCTTAATGGTTGTGTCCAAAGAGCGCTGGGAAGAGATGAAATTAGGGTTCGTGGTCCTAGACAATACTCTGACGAGTAACGTATTATATTGTAAATGTATTTATTTGGACTTTGTACTTTTGAATTAATAGATTTTTCTATTGTGCATTACCACTATAGACACTGATGTAGCAAGGGCGTGCTTGCAAAGCCCTAGCAAAGCCCTAAGAGTGTCTACGTCATTCTCTGAACACGGGGCTGTGCAGGTGGCGCAGCTAGCTTGAAAACCTTAAATTCAGTCCGCGTCATCTCTGAACTTATACTGTAGCTCTATAAAGTCAGGAGCTTCTTTGTCTTCTTCCATTCGCCTTCTCATTCTACGATACACAGTTAAAGAAATGTCTAGTCAAGATTACTACAATTCAAATACAAGTACAAACGCAAATACTTCAGATTCGTATGGAAATGATAATAACGATTTAAATCAAACGTACACAAGTTATCCAGATCCGGATGTACCCGTACCAAATCCAAGTGACTATGGTACTGCGACTGACGCCACAACAACCAATACTCGAGCATCAATGAATGATGGCGCAGTTGGAGATAGAGGAATGGGCACAAATATACTTGGTGGAATAGCAGGTGCTTATATTGGACATAAGTTTGGTGAAAGTCATGGAAATCATGGGTTCTTAGGAACTATTGGTGGCGCCATTGCTGGTGCTAAATTAGCTTCAATGGCCTCAAAGAAATTCGGTAATAATAATAGCAATCAGTATCAAAATGTTAATGGTTATCCACAACAACAACAATCCGGTGGTATGATGAATGGTTTAACTAGTATGATGGGTGGAATGGGTGGATCTAAACCTGGTGGCGGATTGTTTGGTAGGGATGTGGATGATTCGGATCCAAATGGTATGAATAATGGGGGATACGCAGTTCAAACTGATACACATGCAACTGGATTTGATAGTAATGCTCAGTTTCAACAGGGTTACGCTACCCAATACTATTCAAATCCGGATGATAGTACACCATACAATGCACCAAGCTCGACAATGAATAATACTTATGATTCAAGCTATCCTATTCAAGTACCTGACACCTATAACTCAAACTATCCAGATCCAGTATATGATGCTTATGATCCAATTCCAACGCAATCACAATCATCAATGTCAAATGGGTATACAGTTCCACTTGAAGATGATTATTACTCAAACAATGGAGCTGGTCCAAATGCAACTATTAAGAATTCACAATACGATGTTGGATCTAATGATGGAAAATATTAATACAATATGAATTGAGAAGCAGGTTTCTCATGTGGCGTGATAAATTTGTATGTTTAGTTTACAGGGAGTCAATTGGGTTGAACTTTGCGGATGCTTTAGGCGCACTGGTTTATTTGTGCATTGAGATTACTTCTATACTTCATTTATATAAATATAAGATGCTCTATATTATAGTATTTGTACTTTTTTATTTACGTGTTCTAGCCTTTTGATCACAAAGCAGTTGTAGATTGAAGCTGGAGCACATGAGTTCATACACAAGACCCCTCAACGCTGTAATTCTGATCGGATGTACTGTAGCATAATCCGATGACATAATAAAAGCCAACCCTGCCTGATTTGAGCATAATCGACATATCCAATATCAACTGTTTGTTGATTGTAATCTTGAAGTAAACTGAGATGTTCAACAATAAACAACAGGTAAAATGGATATGGATCAGATAATATCGTCTCGAACGTTTTACGAAGAATTACATCTCGGTATTCCGGCTCAACGGCTTAGGTCAATGTCATTATTAGTTTCATTATATGTGCGACAATTAACAATTGGATGCGGTAATCCGGATTGTGATGCAGCATTCTGTGCAGCTTCAGTTAGATTTATACAATGGGTATCAAAAGGATATGCACCTGGAGCTAAGAAAGAAAATATGATGAAAATGAGCTATGCTGCGGCAGTGTCGTTAGCTTGGAAATTAGCTGCTGCGAAAGGGAAAGGTGGATTATGTAAAGTTTATAAACCAAAAGAGGAAGAATCAACAGGAGATGCTGATGAGATTACTGTTGTTAAAGAAAGTACACCTATACGCACCAAAGGAGAGACTGGAAATTCTGGAACTCCGTCAAGTTTGCTGGAAAGAATATATACTACCGCTGGAGGATCTACTGGTCGTGAATATCAAGGAAGACTTATCAAATCAATTGAGACACTGGATGATTTATTCCTGTTAAGAAAAACAGCCGAAGAACCAAAAAATTTATCGTTTATTCGAGAATCATTTGTATATATATTTGGAAATGGAAAACGACTATTTGATGCAGTTTGTGCAGGTCCAGCTCCAGGTCCACAAATGCATGCAGTACTAGCTAGACTAGTTCAAGATACAATTGGAAGTCAAGATACAAGTCATTATTACGAGGTAGTAACAGCGCTAGCAAATGGAATGCGTGAATTAGTGGTTTGGTATGATGCAGTAACAGAAAAAGTAGCTGCAGATGCTGTATCAAGAGGTGCTAATGCTTTTGAAGAGGAACCTACTATAGAGCTGAAAAATGCTATATCAGGATTAATGTATTCTTGTGCTTTAGCTGTTAAATTATTATGTTCTTATATGGTTGATAGTATGTCATCTGAAAATGAGAATTCAACTCGTTTTGCGGAAACTAGAGGATATTCAACGTTATGGTCCCATTGCAATGTAGCATTCCGAGTTTTATTCAACGAAATCGCTAAAATAGTTACGATTTCAGATGTGATTTTCTTCACAGTTGTAACGTCTATCGGAGGTAATGAAGCTAACTATGCAATTGTTACATTAGAAAGTTGGGCAAGAGCACATATAGCACAAAATTGGCCAAGAGGAGAATCATCAACATCAGTACCTAAGAATAGTACGATTGCAAGATGTATTGAAATTTTAAGAGTTTCAAAAATGATGATGCCAGCAATTGCAGAATTTGTTGACCAATTTCAAATGATTGGTGATTTAGACCGTGAAACTATTTTTAATGGATATGAACATGGTAGCGGGAAGTTTAATATGAGTAATTACAATACAGAAGATGATTTTATTCCAATTGTTGATAGAAAAACTCATGTTCATATTTTAGATAATGCTAAATCACTGTTTGCATTAAATTCAAGACTTTCAATGTTTAGATATAGATGTTTACAAAGAATGGTTGCAAGATATAGACATGGAATGTCAAAATCAACATTAACAGCACACTTAGCAAGAGTATATCCACCAGCTTCAGGTGCATATTTAAGACAACAGTTCCAAAGACATCAGCGTGAACAAACTTCTTTACGCCAAGGAGAAAGCTCAAATGATAATCAAGATTGGAATGTTGTTTTTTCAATTGATAGTTCAAATAATAGAAGACCTGATACTCCAATGCCTAGTTCTCCTGTTAGATCTGAAACAGCAACTCCAACTCCTACTGCGCCTGGTGAACCAAGAAGGATGACTACAAGATTAAGTTCATTAGGACAGCATTTATTACTTCGACATGCAATGACAGATTACGTTAAATTATATTTCTTATTAGATATTGAAAGAGAAGATGTTCTAGGATCGGCGCTTAATGGGGTAAGAAATGCGATTCAAAATAATTTACTCGATAAACCACTTAAAGTTAGATTTGGATTTGGTGAAGATGGAGCAGATTTAGGAGGAGTTCAAGTAGAATTTTTTAGAATGATTGGTACATTATTATGTGATCCTAGATATGGACTATTTGAAATTGACCCAGAAACCCAGTTAGCTTGGTTTAATAAGAGTTTTATTGATGGACCAGAAAGATTTGAGATTGCAGGAGCTTTGGTGGCATTAGCGGTTTATAATGGATGTACTATAAGTGTTGCGTTTCCAAAATTGTTTTACAAATTATTATGTGGTAGATCACCGTCATATTCGGCTGATGATATTGCGGATATATTTCCTGGAGAAGCATTAGGTTTACAAAAAGTATTAGAATTTGAAGATGATGTTGGTGAGTTGGGATTATCATTTGAATATACATATCAAGATTTGAATGATAATGCTGTTTCAATTCCATTAATGAAAGGAGAGGATGGCGAAATAGTGGATGTTACGAATGAAAATAAAGGAACATTTGTTACAAAATATATCAGATATATGATGTATGAAAGTGTTGAACCATTTATCGAAGCATTTAAAAGAGGATGGAGAAGATTAATACCGGATTCGATCATAGAATCATTCTTTTCAGATAATGAGCTGAAAGATTTAGTTCAAGGATGTGAATTAAATGATATTAATGTTGAAGAATTATTTTCAATTGTTAGATATGATGATGGATATAATTCACAACATCCAACAATAATTAATTTTTGGAAAGTTGTAGCTGAATTGACACCTCGACAACGATTAAGTTTATTTGAATTTGTAACTGCTTCTCAAAGAGTTCCTATTGTTGGTGGTATTTCTTCTGTTCAATTTGTAATTCAAAGAAATGGTCCTGATTCTGATAGATTACCTACAAGTTTAACATGTTTTGGTAGATTGTTATTGCCAGAATATGATGGGTTGGAAAAATTAAGAAAAATGCTGGAAACGGCAATTGAGCATTCAAAAGGTTTTGGGTTGGTTTAGTTAACATTGCATAAGGATAAAATTGTATTATGATCTAATTTCTAAAAGTTGCATATATAAATGTATAAAATGAATCTATCACTCAGAAACAGCACGTAAAGCCTGATCTAGATCGTTAATTAAATCATCAGGATCTTCAACACCTATTGAAATTCTTAATAACGTTTGAGAAACATGAGGATCAGTCATTGCTCTCCATTCGATTAAACTTTCGACACCGCCTAAAGAAGTTGCATGATGGAATAGTTTTAATTTACTCGGTAATAATCTTGCTTGTTCAATTGTTTTAGTTTCAATTGAAAATGTAGGATTAAATAATCCATTTGGCATTTGTTTGAGTACAAATGGTTCACTGGCTGATTGAATTGATGAATGATAAACTTTGGCAATTGAAGGAATTGTTGATGAGGTAAGTGCTTTATGTAAAAATTGTACAACTTTAAGTGATCCTTCAGCTTGTGCTTTAACTCTCATTTTATAAGTTCTTAATGAACGTAATAATAACCAAGCTTCCATATTTCCAGGATTTCCACCAAGGATACCTCTATCTTCTAATAATTTCTGCTTAACAGCTTCGTCCTTTGTAACAAGCACACCAGCAAGTAAATCTGAATGACCACCAAAATATTTCGTACCAGAATGCATAATCATATCGACACCCTGATCGAAAGGATTTTGAATAGGTGGAGGAGCAAAAGTTGCATCAACTAATACTTTCGCACCTCGAGCATGGGCAAATTCAACTGCAGGTAGTAAATCAATTGCTTCACCAGTTGGATTTAATGGAGTCTCAACGTGAAATATATCACCTTCACTTAATGATTCATCATATGGTTCAATTGATTGTGTACCTGCTAATCTATTCATTATTTCGAGCACTCCATGAGATCCATGATATCCATCTTTAATTGCGACTCGTTTGGGATTGTAATGAACCATAGCAGCGTGAAACGCAGTTAAACCAGACGAATATACAACGGCATGAGCACCTAAAAATTGTGACAATACAGCTTCAACTCGATCAACAACTGGATTACCAAATCTTGAGTAAATATGATCAGGAACTGTTCGAATATCTCGTTCTGAAGCAGGGATCAAGACTGCGGGATCAGTGCCGTGGTGGAAAGTGGTTGTGGTGTGCAACGGAGCAGCGACATCGCGACCTCGAGCGACAAGATCGTCACCATGAACACCAAGAGATGCAAAATCCAAAGAAGATAAAAACTCGTCCATTTTTTACTTCTAAAGTCATGAATCAGAAGAACGAAGAGATAGAATGAGAGATGGGAAGATTAATTGTGTGAGCAATGGACCGCTTATTTTATGAGTCTTCGCCAATTCCACCAAAACCGCGCCGCAAACTGCGCCGCACGCGCTTTCGCTGTTTTTTCTTGGGTGGGGCCACAAGGTCAAAAAATCCCGGCCGTTTCAATCCTCTACTTCATCCGCTTATATCTCGACGAGTTCTGGGTCTGGAGGATTGTGGTGGCGGGGAATCTTGCGGCAAGGATGTATTTTGTCGTGAAGCGAGCATTGAGCTGTTAGTCCCAGAATGGAGACTGTTTTTGGAATATTCAACGGTCAGCTATAGGCTTACAATAGAATAGTAGGAGCTGTATAACAGCAATATCATGATATTAATCGCACCGTGGCATTGGAGATTCTACGAGAACTTCATTAAACTCCATGGAGTTGCAGACAGCTATTTACTCCAATTGAAGTTCAACAATTTCAGTATCGGACGGGTCTTTTGAGTGCTGATCACTTGTACGACAGTGTGGCGAGGGTCTATCCCACCGCATATTCGGCGTCCATTCGAGCATATATACAGTTACATAGTACCCTCCTTTGTCTACTTCTCTGAATCCACGCTGGTGATCTTGTTTTATTCAGTAATTCAGAGATCTTCTTGACTTCGCTACTCGTCCGCTCCTTATTTGTCTTCGTTACTCCCACGTCGTCGCATCATCCCGACCTACCATCCAACAGCTATCATCGCTGGGTTCACAGCTCTTACACTATCACCAGTGTCCTCTTTTGTGAAGATTATTACGTCCTTGCAAGCCGAGTCGCTGGAGATTTGGCTCTCAAGTGGGATGTTAGACTGCGGGATGGTAAGCTGAATCTATGAAACTTGTACCAGAAACTACTGGCAAGGCTCAATCAACGGCCTTCGGTTGGGACAAGCTTCGGCCTGTACGTCGAGTGACGACGAGGTTTTCGAGTCCATTTCGCTCATCATGCCTTCGGCCCGCGTGCCCAATCCCAAGCCATTTAGTGGGGATCCGTATTGAGAATTGGGGTGGCTAGTGTTCGTGTGTGAAATGATTCGTGAGGTTAGGGATTTGGTGAAAGATTTTCTTCTTCGAATGAACGATGTATTTTTGATTATTTAAATTTATGAGAGGGACGATTTCTTATGTTATTAGAGTGCCTTTTAGACTTCAACTTCCCGTACATCCCTAGATTCAATAATCCGTCCGATCTCCGCCGTTTTAAGTCGCCAATAAGTTCCATACGGAGGCCGAGCAGTATCCCACGGAACAGGCAAGAGTTGGGTACATGCGCGCCTTGCTGGAAGGGGCTGCCTGCAGGTGGTCATGCCGTCTATGGCCGAAGCCGGCGACGTCTTCACCTCCGCCCCGCCGGGTGCAACAGTGGCCGAATTGCTGCTCGTGCTGCAAACTAACTTTTCGTCGGGGAGCTTCCGCTATGAGGCCCAGCAAGAGCTGTAGTCTCTCGTCCAGGGCCGTCGCACTTGCCGCGACTACTTGGCAGCCTTCAATCGGATCATGAACATTCTCAATGACGCCGACGATGTTCAATCCAGTACTTCTGCCATGTTACAGTCGGACCCCGTTATAAGGAACCCCGATATAAGGAAAATCCCGTTATAAGGAACTTTTGTTAGCAATTTTCGGGGTAAAACATATGTAGTAAATTCCTTAAAACCCCGTTATAACGAATTTCCTTAGATTTGAGTGCCCGTCATAGTAAGTTCCTTATAACGAGGTAATAAAGTTGCCTAATACGGCAAAATCCTGCTCTCGAGAAATCTGAAATATTTTCTTATATACAGCACACGGAATATATGTACCCATTTTTTGGATGGTACAAACACTCAGACTTACACAATTTGCCCTTACCCTGCTATTTGTTACAAGGAAACCCCGATATAAGGAACGAAAAGAGCGGTAAAAAATGATTCCTTATAACGGGGTCCGACTCTAGTTGCGTAAGAATCCGCTCCTACATCGTCACACGTTGGGTGCTTGCTGCGTTGCGCCGTAAAGGTTTAGGGTTGCTTTAGATAACTATCAAAGTTTTCATCATGTTTTTGTTTATTGTATTATCGAGCACGCGTCATTTGCTATTTAGAAGTTGTGAGCGTAGGGAAAACGCCCACTTGTCTCAGGACCATCGCCGATCGAGTTAGATCGTAATGCGGAGTAATACATGATACTGTATAGGATCTGTACCTCCTCTGCCTAATCAACCTCTGTTGGTATACTTTGTTAGTTACTGCAAACCGAAGTAAGGATGCGTTGTAGTAAAAACAGATATAATGAGGTCACAAAGCTGACGTAAGGAGATGATGTATTAGTGATGTTCATCGAATTTGGAGACTGTTTTCGATACATATGCACTACTCGCTTTTGACTCCACAACAAGCTTAGTCTAAACACCTTCACCAGTTTAGATTAGCCTAGAACATGATCAAAAATGAAATACTATCTGCAATGAAAATGCCGCAGGGCAATGCAATTGATATTGAGCAAAAGAGTGCGAAATGAAGCAGACGACTCACCCGCGCGCGTGAAAAGCCGACAAGTGCTGCGCCCCGTTTGCCGGCGGATGCTCAGACAAACTGTTCCTGAGACGAGAAAGCTTAAACATCGAGCGCCGGCTACGGACGAGCCGCACCGTCGCGGTTTCCTGGGACCCTGGATTTCGCGACTTCGCTTTTTGCTGGGCTTCTGTTTTTCTGGCAACAACTGTCCCTCCCAGCACCACCACTGCCATCCACGTTTCTCGCTTCCGGGCTCTCTTTTTAGCGAATGAAAATTTTTGCTTGATACTGGCCATTGCGATTGACCGTTGCGCGAATTCAGACGTTTGTAGAGGCTGTTTCGAATTACCTGCACAGCCTTTGCGTGCTTGCGTCTAATTTCCCACAGTGCAGCGCAATGCGACGCTCAACACGCCCGCGCACTAAGGTATAGCTCTCAGAATGCTGCTGCTACTGACTGCCTCGCTGCATTAAAGCAGAGATATTTTCAGCGCCATATTCATATACGTATTATGATACCACAGCAGGCGCACATTATGACAGTATCCAGTAGGTGTATAAAGCGCCAGCCTATTCCCTCCGATTCCCATTCCCTGCCACGCAGTGCTGTTCAGCGCAAGAACGGCTAATTTGCAATGACTTCTTCTGGAAAATTTGCCAGCCTCGACGAAATGTCAATTGTTGAATCCAAGCCCGTTTTCGTTCCCACATTTGCCGATACACCTCTTCGACGCCTCACTATCGCAGGGACTCCAGCGTGGCGCGAGAAGCCTGGTAATTCTGCGGCAGATGAAGAAGCTATTGCTATTCGCGATCGGGATTTGTTGACTGATCGTAAGCAAGTATGCATCTCATTACGCTGATTGCTCGTTGATATATCAGTTGACTAATTTGCTTCAGAGCTTTCGAGGTCGCAAGCTATTTTGGTTAGCTCTTCAATCTGTCGGTGTTATTTACGGTGATATTGGAACAAGTCCACTTTATGTCTATTCATCTACATTTGAGTCACAGCCCTCTCGTCAAGACTTACTTGGTGCGTTGTCTATCATCATTTGGTCTTTAACACTCATTGTTTCCGTCAAGTATGTTCTTATCGTCTTGTGCGCGGATGATGATGGTGAAGGTGGTACATTTGCGCTTTATTCACTCTTATCGCGTTATGCACGTATTGTCAAATTCGATCCAACTTCACCCTCAGCACCCAGAATGAAACGATACATGACAAACGAGTTACCACCATCTTCAAGATCCTTACGCAAGTTTATTGAAAACTCAGTTACAGCTCGAACTATGTTGAAATTGGTTGGCGTATTTGGTGTTGCAATGGTAATGAGTGATGGAGTCTTAACACCTGCTCAATCTGTTCTTGGTGCAATTCAAGGCATTGAAGTTGTCGATCCTTCACTGAGTTCTTCTGCTATCGTTGGTACTAGTTGCGCTATTTTAGTATTACTATTTGCTGTTCAACCTCTTGGTACTTCTCGTCTTGCAGGTGCATTTGCACCAATTGTGATAATTTGGCTTCTTTTCAATTTTATAATTGGTATTTTCAATCTTGCCAAATATGACTATACAGTTCTTAAAGCGTTTAGTCCATATTTTGCCGGTGATTATCTCGTTAGAAACGGTACTGAAGGCTGGAAATCATTGGGCGGTTTACTACTTGCTTTCACTGGCGTTGAGGCATTATTTGCCGATATTGGTGCATTCAGTCATGCTGCTATTAGTATTTCCTGGCTTGGTTTCGTTTATCCATGTCTTCTTTTTAGTTATAGTGGGCAAGCTGCGTATATTTCGCAGGATGGAACTGGGACTGCATATAGTAATCCATTCTTTCATTCACTTCCTGGAAGTTCATTATACTTTGGACTTGTTATTGCAATTTTGGCAGCAATAGTTGCATCTCAAGCTTTGATTACAGGAACGTTTCAACTATTATCACAAATCATGAGAATGAGTTATTTTCCACATATTAAAATTATCCACACTTCAAAGCAATTTCATCATCAAGTTTACATTCCAATGGCAAATTGGTTATTAATGGGCGGTTCAGTTTTGGTTACTGCTGTTTACAGTAATACAACAAGACTTGGAAATGCCTATGGTGTGTGTGTTATTTTGGTTACCTTTATGACTACTTGTATGGTTTCATTAGTTGCATTACTTAAATGGAAATTACCCTGGCCGATTGTATTATTTGGATTCCTGGTCTTTGGTGCACTTGACGGAGTTTATTTATCATCAGTTTTAACAAAAATTCCAAAAGGTGCTTGGTTTACTTTAATGTTAGGTGGAATTCTTTCATTTATCTTTATACTTTGGAGATTTGGTAAAGAGCAACAGTGGATTGCAGAAGATCAAGATCCTATTCAACCATTTCAGTTATTAGTTGAAGATGAAAACAAGAATATTAAATTAACATCAACATATGGAAATCATTCTATTTCAAATATTGATGGATTAGGAATATATTTTGATAAAGTTGGTGATAAATTACCATTAGTGTTTATTCAATTTTTAACAAAATTTCATACAAGACCTAAAGTTATTATATTTTTTCATATGAGACCTTTGGCAATTCCATCTGTTCCTGAAAATGAGCAATTTGTTATTCAAAGGTTAAGCATTATTAATTCTTATCGTGTTGTTTTAAGATATGGTTATATGGATCAAATTGTCACACCTAATTTTAATGAAGTTGTGGTTAGACAACTTGAACATTTCGTTACAAAAGCTTATTTAAATGGTCCAATTAGTTCAGCAACTCAATATCCACCTGAAATCACTAGTGAATTATCAACAATCCAAGAAGCTGCTAAATCTCAAGTTGTTTATATTGTTGGTAAAGAACTTATGAAGATTAAGAAAAATAGCAGGTTTGTTCGATATTTATTGTTGAAACTATTCTTGATGATTAGAGAGAACAGCAGGACTAGGTTGGAGAATATGAATATTGATATTGAGAGACTTGTTGAGTTGGGATTTCTGAAGGAGATCTAGTGAGGTATTTCTAAGTAGAGTGAGCGCAATGTCTGAATTGATTTTTTTTTTTTCTTAAAACAAATGTACCGCTGCGTATTTGTAGGGACTGAAGAGGAGGGGGGAGAACGAGAAAGCATTGTGGAATAGGGTTTCAAATTGCTTTGCTTACACTAGTGCTGCGCTGAAAAGTGTCTTGTACTAAAAATGGCAAGCAAATTGTGTATAAGGTATCTGTACCGCGGCATATCACGAGGAAACTCAATGGAACAACTCGCGATTAGAGTAAACACGTATCTCTAACTACGTCTTAACATCACCACATCTCATCAATAAATATGGTATGTTATATCAATTTACTTAATTCAAAATAATTTACTAATATTGAATATCTAGGCTTCGCAACCTGATGTAATTGTACGTTCTACGTTCTTCGCAATTCAACAAGTGACTTGGCTTGTTCGATTGAGTATATTTGATCTGAACAATTAACTAATTATAATTATAGCACGATGTTTCGCTTGACTTCTATGGAAAACATTTAGCTACATGTTCATCTGATGGAACTGTTAAGATTTTCGAAATTGAAGGTGATCATCATAAATTGATTGAGACATTACGGGGGTGAGTTTCACTACTGTACAGTATGATTATGAGTAGATAATAATTAATTAAATATAGACATGAAGGTCCAGTTTGGCAAGCAAGTTGGGCACATCCTAAATTTGGAGTAATTCTTGCATCGTGTTCGTTTGATGGAAAAGTACTTGTATGGAGACAAGATGAAACAAGTAAAACATGGAGTAATATTGCAGAGCATACAGTTCATTCAGAATCAGTCAATAGTGTTCAATGGTCGCCACCAGAACTAGGAGCAGTTTTACTTTGTGGTTCATCAGATGGTAGAGTTTCACTTGTTGAATTCAATAATGAAGGAAATACATCTGCGACTACATTTTCTGCACATTCTGGTGCAGTTTGTGCTACTTCGTGGGCATTGAATTCACCTGGCGCAATCCGTAGATTCGTTACAGGTGGTTCAGATGGATTAGTTAAAATTTGGCAACAAGCAGAAGATGGAAGTTATACTGAACAAGCAATTTTAGAAGGACATTCAGATTGGGTACGTGATATTTCATGGGCACCATCAGTTTTACCAACAGCGTATTTTGCATCCGCATCAGATGATCGTACAGTTGTTATTTGGACACAAAAAGAACAGCCAAATGGCCCATGGGTTAAACAATCACTTTCTCAGACTAAATTACCTGGAACTGCTTGGAAACTTGCTTGGTCACTTTCAGGTAATATATTAGCTGTTAGTAGTGGTGAAAGTGATATCTCACTTTGGAGAGAAACCTTAAAGGGTGAATGGGAACAATGTGGTGATCTTACTAATTAAGTAAATGTATAATTGTATGGTTAGTCATGTTTAATCGTTTGTTATTGTTAGTATCTTGTCATTTGTCATTTTTATTGTTATATACAGGATTATTTAGTCATGAAATATTCTTAATTACGTAAAAGAGAATGTATCTGAGAGAATTTAAAGTTAGCATTAGTTTTAAAAATGAATAAGAGTGATAAAACTTACGCTCTTAATTCTCGAACTTTCTCTTCACTTGACATTGTTACCATTGCATCATCAAAATTAAACCACTACCACATGAGTTAGTATATTCACTTTTAATGAATATAAAATAACAACATACCTGACCCTCACGATTCTTCATTGCGCAAGTATAATGCCCAGTATTAATCTTTCCCTGATGACAAATAACTCCAAACAATTCGTACACATATTTTTTATTATGCTTATTATTCGGAGAACTTGCAGCAGTTGTATAGGGAGTCATTTCTAATTCAGTAGGAAATGCAACATGATCATCAATTTTACTTGATTGCAAAGAATGTTGGAATCTTTTTAATTGAATTGAAAGTACAATTGGTAATCTTCTAATTTTTAATTGTTTTGTTGCATCTTGTCGTTTTGAACAATATCCACAACTATATTTAGTTTCAAGTTTCTCTGGACTTGTAAACCTATCTAAACATTGTAACAAATTTAATACTTTTGATTGTCCATTTGACTCATAATTTGATTTTGTATCTCGTAATTCTAAACTTAAATCCATTACTGGATCAATTGTAGTGGTAACATTACCACAAGACAGACATTTAATTTCGCTCTGTAATTTCCCACAAAATGTTCTATGAACTGCACATTCACAATCTTCTCCTCTTCCTAACATTGGACTTGAAATTGGATTTCCATTACTACCAGAAATTCCTAAATCAGATATTCTAAATGAATTATGTAATCTATCTAATATAAATTGTAAAAATTCATGTGCATCTTGTTCTGTATATCCAGCTAATGAACGTTGGGTTTTCCATGCAGTAACTAATAATCTAGCCGGTCCAAATCCATTTGATTCTGATGATGAATAGAATTCAGTTATAACTTCATCTAAACAACATGCAATACAATTTTCAATTAAACATATTTTATTATCATGATCTCCTTGTAAAAATGAATTACGTAAAATTGGATTATGTAGTAATCCTTGTAATATAACTGATATAAAACATGTCGCACCCATATTTTGAAATCCACGCAATCCTGATTCCGAAATACATGGTGGTGTTGATGTATATTGTCTTAGAAAATGTGTATCTTTATGCGGGGTATCTTCACACGTGAATTAGCACGATAACTTTTTTCAAAAGCGAAGTAAGAACATACCATGAGTGACTAAAGCACGTAAAAGTTGATCATTAACATTATCAAATATAGGACTAACTATGTAATCGTCACAAGCAAAGCAATATAACTCTGCTGATCTCGAATCGATTCCTACTTCCATTAACCATTACTCTCGTTTCACATATCACGTTTGATGAACTGACAAGGAAGTAACGTACCAAATACATGTCCAAGTGATTTGAAATGTTCTCGCGCATGTCCACTTTTATGACATCCTGAAAATGAACATTGAAGACATAGAAATGTAGTCGTGATAAGTTCTCCACACGATCTACATTTCAATACGCCTATACTTGATTTATTCTGCATGAAGTCAGCACCACACACACTCGCAAGCTCGCAATAAAAAAGTATACCTCTGACAGATCATTTCTTAGCTCATGTATAACTCTAACAGTTTGTGCATAACTCAATAAAGCCAAATCACGAGAAGCCATGTTCACCATTCGTTTTAGATGAATACATCCTCTTGGATCAACTGTTGCATCAAGAGTCAGTCCCAAAGACTCTCGTGCTGCTGCTGTGCCACCACCTCCACGCAACGCAGCTAGCACGTCCAACGCCATCCTGTATCTATACCCAAAGAACTTTACTCACTTCAGCAGCTAAAATCAGTTCCCGGGCACGAGATGTAATAAATACAAGTGCCGGTGGTGTCTCGGTGACTGAGTACAGTATCAGACGGCTGGCAAAGTCCCAACTGCACGTGACTGCTCACGTGACGGATCACGTGCGGTGCCTGGCCCGCCGCCAAAAAAGCCCGAACCTTGGTCGGAAGCCGCGGCCGCCAATGGGACTGTTTGTGAGCAGTTGATATCGCGTGCCTCGCTCGGTAAGAAAGACCAGATGTTTTGATTTCAACCCCGTTTGTCACCGCTGATGAGCTCTAGGTTAGGTTCATCACCCCTTTTACCACCTCCTTCTTCGCTTTTCTAGCCTTCTGCTTCTCGGTCAAATCGATACGAGAAATTCATGTCAACTGCTTCGAGCTGCGTTTGCTAAAGTTGCTGAATCTGCGTCTTCTTCAGCTGCAACTGCGACCTCACTAATGGCTGAAACACTTCCAACAACAACAATGAGGAAGCTATCTTCCGCGCCTCCACCACCAAATGAATTAATTAATGCAATTGTGAGTCAAGGTGGTGTTGATGGTGCCGGTTTAGCTGCTTCTTCGGGTAGACGTGGAAGTACAAGTTCATACGTTGACGAAGCATTGAAATCTTCACTTGATGTTTCTGGTGCTGTTACTGAATCAGTTGCTGAAGCAATGGCCTTGAATGATGGTTTACTTGTTCCTCAACCACCTCCACCTGCGCCACTTCCATTTGGACTTTCAAAACATTTTGGTTTCATCACTGATGCTTCTGCACCTCCTCCAACTTGGTTACCATACGCATCATTAGTTCACGGTAGTGGAGCACATTCTACAACTGCTTCATTCACAAGTTACTATGTAGGCCCAGTTGCGTCACCAGCAGTATCAGGACGACGAGTGGTTGCTCTTTCTTCAGCATTAGTTGGAGGAATTGTGCTATTTGCATCAACAGCACATTCATTAGGACCAGGATGCTCACCATCCTTTTTTGCATTAGGAGTTTCTATTGTTGCATCTTTATTTCTCAGATTTACACAATCGTCAAGTTTTATATTCGGGCCATCTTCAGGTCCAAGAAGAGCTGCTTCAGTTTTAACTGATCGATCAAGATTATTTCGTGCAATTTGTTTAGGTTTACTACAGGCAGCATATATTGGATTTTTTACATTTTCGGCAGGTAGACAAACAATGCCAGGACTTCATATGAACTATTTTTCAATTTTGCCACCATTAGATTTCGTATTACAAAGATTATTACTTAAATTATCAATTAGAACGTCACGACGAACAATTTGTTCGATTCCAATTAATTTTATTCCACAAATTTTGTCACTCGTTTCTCGTGATTGGGATGTTGGTTTTGAAGCCATTCCAGTTGCATTTGTTCAAACTATTTGGTCTTATGCAATCTTTTTAGAACAAGCTGCAACTGATTCAACTGCTTGGATTACTACAATTTATGTTGCATTTTTAGTTTCATCAGCAGCATTAACTCCATTAGTTTTGACATCCTGGGTATATTCATTTTATGTCGGAGCAACCACCACCACACTTTCAAGTCCAAATTTTTTTCAAATGATATTCGGCATGATAATTTGTGGCCTTTCAATGATTTCAATGTTAATTTCATCTGGTTATTTAATTAAAGTATCTTCAAGTGCTCATATTGTTGTATTAGTTTCAACTGCTTCAACTTTATTAATCGTACTTTGGGATCCTGTTTTAGTTTCTTGGATGAAATTTATTTCATTGATTGTATTATCTGGTGCGTGGTTTATTTACGTTCAGTAATTCAATTAATTACTGAAATTAATATTAACAATATAATATCAATATGTATTTAATTATTTATTTATTTATTTATTTATTTATTTATTTACTCCTTCATGTATCATAGTTTACTATCTTATTACCTAATTTATCGTATCTTATTTTTTAATTTATTTACATTTACATTATATTAATAATAACCTATTTACAACACATATTTTGCAAACTTACATAATTATATTAAAAAATTACGCAGCTTGTCGTACACCTTCTTTCTCATTCGTTTCATCATTTCGTTTCCTTCCTTTCGCATTCCCTTTCCCTTTCGCATTTCCTTTTACATTTCCTTTTACATCCCCACCTTTTTTCTTCTTCCCACTTTCAACTCCGTCATCACCCACACCTTCACTCTCACTTTCAGTGCCATCGAGAACTTCATCATCTTTCATTAAATTTGTAAACATAAATTTCAAAGCCGAGATCCACCCGCCTTGAGTTTTAAAATCTTTAATTTTCATAATCATTCCATCGAATGCAATTACGATATTTAAATTCGCATTCCATTCTTCTGCTTTTCTGATCCTATTTTCACTTGTTCTTCCATTAGATGGTGATGATGATGGTGACGTAGAAATGGAATCGTACGCAAGTCGTTTTAAAAATCGACCATGCACATCTTCATTTAAATCTAATAATCCGCTTAATCTATCTTTAGCAGATTCGGCAACGAAAGCAGGATATACAGGATATCTTTGAGAGAAATGAGTTAAAAATACATTTCTAGCATTCATTGAATAAGCGATTCCCAACGCTTCACTAATAGTTGAATGACGTTTAATTTTCGCATCATTAAATAATTCATCTTCCATTGTACTTTCATGAATCAGTAACGTTGTATTTTGACCAATTTTTGAAAACCGTTCATTCGGTCGCGTATCTCCTGAATATGATAATCTGAATTGTGAAGTAAACGTAATTGAATATGAATGAGCTAATTGTGCATGAATCGCTCTAACTGATTCAATTTTGTTAATTGATAGTATTCTTTTTAATGAGTTGTAAATTTCAATTGAATTTGAATTTGAATCACTTGATGAGGAATTTAATGAGGTTGTTGTAGAACTCGAATTAAATTCAGTACAATCTATAAATTGAACTGAATTTAATAACGTAGGATACAACTGTTCCCATTCTTCTAAAAATGTAATTAATCTTGGTGGTGCCACTATAAATAAAGTTTTATCATCTTGTGATATTTCTTCTTTACTCTCATTCTCATTCTCATATAGTTCATTAATTGCTTTTTCACGCTCAAGTAAAAACGTTAAACATCCAAAAAAATGATCTCCATGTAAATGAGAAATTAATAATAATCCAATTTTACGTAATTTTTCATTTGCCAGCTGATTGCCGAACATTCGTTTCATATTTTGTGTTGTGGATTCTCCACAGTCAAGTAATATAGATCTGGTTGAATGAAATTTGGGAAATTCAATTATCGTGCCAATTACATTTCGAAATACACCTGGCGATGCTGAACCAGTTCCTATGGCGATACATTTAACGTCGTTAAAGAATAATTCTGAATCAACTGGAGTATTGTCATTAAGTACTTCATTTAAGTTGTCTTCGGAGCCGTCATTTACAATATCCATTTCCACGAATTTATCATTCAAATTCCTACTTGCATTTCCAATTCCATATCCAGTTAATCTTTTTTGACGTTTTCGTTCATTAGTATATACAGTTTTTTCGAACCTTGCTTTCGAGAATTCAATAGTTCGTGCAGTTTCGGGATTATTTTCAAGAATGTCATTATAAAACTCATGATATGTATTTTCAATCAAGTCGCCTTCTTTGCGATATCGAGAATTTGAAGACACTAATGTTGACGCATTGTTCGACTTTATTGATGTGCCTTTGTACACTATTTCGAGGTCTTTAAGGAATGGGATTATTGTTGGATTTGTAGTTGAAATTGATGTTGTTGAGGTTGGTAAGTATTGATCTGGAAAATATTTGATTGGTGGTGATGTATTTGTTTCAAGGAAGTGATTTGGTGAAATCATACTTAATGCAACATTAAGCTTTGCTGCTCTTTCAAACGAAATTGTATCCGGATTGTAATCAGGATGTGAAATGACGTGCTAAATAAAATGAAATAATGTAAATAAAAATAGTTTTTTTTATGTATAGGATTGAGTATACATACCTGACATTCGTGACCAAACGATTTCATAAATTCCAAGTACTCATTACTTAATGGATCAATTTCCTTACATAGATTATGAATAATAGTTCCATATTCAGCATTTTCATCGATTTCACTTTGTTCCAAATTCGTTCTTTCACCATTAATGTGTTCTTCTTGAGTTGGAATTTTAGCAAACCAATTTTTACCTTTTGCATCATGAAACTGTTCAATTGATTCAATATCCAAGAATAAAATACGTTTGGGAATTTGAGTTGGTGAAATTAACATTTCAGGTGTAATTATAACACCATCAGGTCTTGTCCAAGGGAATCCAGCTGCAAGTAAACCACGTTCTCTTCCTCTTGGAATCTGTAATCTTTCAGCTTCATTCGGATCAAATTTACCTCTAACATGATGTAATTGAATAATATATGACATTGAAGGTGTTGGTAAATTTGATGGCTGATGTGGTAATCTTAGTATTTCATATTCAGGATACCGTGGTCCAGGCTTATTGGATCTGTAACTTAACGTGAGATCAGGTTCATCGGTTGGTAAAGTTGGTGAAATGTCAGTTAAATCTGCTTTTGAACCTGGTTGTGAATATGTTGGTCTTCCTGTTCCAGAGAACATTTTGGTCAAAATCTCAGAAATGTAGGACTGTAATTCTGTATTTTCAGTAATTTGTTGTTGAATTTGTGATTTATATTTGGAATCAGTTAACGAAATTGGAACAACAGTCATTTCATCATTAACAATATCAGATGTTGCATGTTGAATATCTAATTGAAAATCATCTCTAAAAACAACTCTTCTTAAAGACGCCATTGCCCAGGGACTATTTTCATCGCCATAAACTTTTAATACACCCTTTCCTTGATCAGAAACTGTCAAAACAACTCCAATGATTCCTCCCATTTGATTTGTCCAATTTGTTGATCCAGTTAAATACATTTCAGTAAATCGTGTAGCACGTAATCCATTTTCCACACAGTTTCTTTGTAAGCCTTCTCCTGGTCTACCAAATACGTAGGAGTTTCCTGCAACTACTAATTCAACTGCTGTGGCTGTTAAATCTGTTGTTGGTTGTGCTAGTACTCTAAGAGTAACAATGCTTGATGTTTTTAGTGAACCCATGGTAGATTGTCGATGAAGTGTGGTTGTTGTGTGAATGAATCTCCGTGTGAATAAAAGGTTGTGTCTATATAGTCGGCTGAAAAAGCCGGAAGAAGCGCATGCCGCGCGCTGGAAGATCATAAGCGCCGGTGGTGAAGTTGAAAATGAGTAGGATAAGAGAATTAGTTTGTGCGGGACGATGAAAAATATTGTGAGCCGCGCTGCCGTGAGTTGTGACCCAATGTATAATGTGAGTCACAATTTGATTTACGGTACGTGTGTGTTTATTATTCACTTCTATGCATTATTAGTTGTATTTTATACAGAGATTAGAGTGCTTATACAGTGGTGAATATTTACAAAAGTCTATAGTTCTTCAGACGCTCTTTGCGAGTCTTCTCCCGGCGATATGAACTGTAGGCCGCGACGGCCAAGCCACCAATAATGCCTCCTAAATGACCACCGTGATCCAAACCACCCGCTGATACAAACGCTGATCTAGCCATCCAAGTTCTAGCAACTCCATAGATAGACCACGCAGCTAACGCAGTTGTGCCAGTTGCAATTGATACAGAGACAAATGGAATGAACATGATTCCAAGTTGCAGATCGGGCATGCGTGTGGCGAGGTATGCCAGGATACCAAAGGCCGCGCCGGACGCACCTAGCGATGGCGCAGTGACGCGCTGGAGCAGTATACTTCCAAGAGGCGACGTTGTGAGGGAGACTGCGTAGATTGTGAGAAGAGTACGCCAGCCGTCGTATCGCTCAACCATGGAGCCTAAACTGTAGATGGCGTATGCATTGAAGAAGAGGTGCAGCGGTGAGCCGTGGGAGAAGGCGGATAGCGGTATTGAGAGGATCGATGCACTGCGGACGAAGTGCGTTGAATGGTAGAGATCGAGCCGAAGGAGACCTGCCCGTGCGAGGGCGGGCGAGATGTAGGAGCACGCGAAGACGGCGACGTTGGCCAGGACGATGGCGGTGGTGACTGGCGCGGGCACCGAGCGCATGAGGTCGGAAACGCCGGGGACGTTCGAAGCGGCTGTCACCGCAACGATGGATCCGCCGAGGAAGACTGCGGAGGTGGCAGCGGCAGTGAGCGTGAAGCGGCCGAGGAAGCTGGCGAAGGAGGGTCTGTTGAGGGTGGTGAATGCGCGTGAAGCGGGCTGTCGGAGAGGCGAGTGGACGCGCAGTGGCTGCAGTGGCCGAAGTGGCCGAAGTGGCCGAAGTGGTCCTGGTGCGCCCAGACACGCCGGCGACCGCAGCAGCCGCGGAGAGAACAAGCGGCCCAGCATGGTGACGGTGCAGACGGTGTTCAGTCGCTGGATACTGTGTAGTACGAAGAACCGACGCTCTCTCTCTCTCTCTCTCTCTCTCTCTCGCCCTCTCGCCCTCTCGCGCTTCACGTGACGAGTGCGGGGCACGCTGACAGCGCGCCGTAGCCAAGGCCCGCGTACCGTCCCCGCGCTCGCAGAAAGGCGAACGCGGAGTGCGGGCGGCCCCGCCTTTCGTCCACGCCTTTTCTGCTGCGCCGCGAGAACGAGCGACCGTCGACTTCGCGCCTTTGCCCACTCGCCATTCGCCATTGCACTTTGCGTCTCTGCGTCTCTGCTCTGCGTCTTCGCCGGCTCCGGACCATGGAAGCCGTTGCCCTGGAAACAGACCGCGCCTTCACGGCCGCGCGCACCGCCCAGCACCTCGCCGCCATCCTCAACCCGGCCAGTCCGCCGGGGGACGGGCGTGTGGTCGAGCGAGTGGACGACCGAGAACTCGACCGAGAGCTTGACGGCGCCGAGAGGGCTCCGCAGCGCGCGGTTGGCCTGCGCCGGAGAGGGCCGAACGCGAGTCCGCAGGGGCAGCAGCAGCAGCAGCAGCAACAACAACAACAACAACAACAACAACAACACCAGCAACCCACTCAACTAAGCCAGAGTCAACAACAACTCTCCGCAACTGCGACTCAGACGCCTGACCGTCGATACAAATGCTCCTTCTGCTCCCGCGCCTTCTCCCGCTCAGAACACAAAAACCGCCACGAGCGTTCCCGTGAGTCTCCTCCTGCCTCTCCTCCGCTTCTCATCTCACTGACTCTTCCACCCAGACACAAAGGAACGCCCGTTCAAATGCGACCGCTGCATCTCGACTTTTGTCCGTCGCGACCTGCTTCTTCGCCATGTCCGCACCGTGCACGCCAAAACATTCCCCTCCAAGCCGCCGCCTGGCCTCTCGTCCGTCGTGGGCGAGTCCATCATGAGCCCCCTGTCTGGAACAGGCTCTGGAACAGGCTCCGGCTCAGGCACCCACGGCCCCGCCTCGGCTTCAACAGACAACCCCGACTCGCGGCCTCGCTCGCCATCGCCATCGTCGCCGCCGTCGCTGCCCGACGACGGCCACACGAATCCAGAGATATCCGCTGCAATGCTCATGACCAGACTCGGCGCCCCGCACTCTGCCTGGGACGACAGCTTCGACAGGGCCGGCGACTCCATGGCCGCTGCTCACTACGCTGCTCAGTCCGGTGCAAACGCGCTCACGAGCGCTGCGGCGAACGCGCACTACGATGACGCCTACGACAACGACACAAACGACTCCCTGGGCGACTCCCACTCCACTCGCTCGACTTCTCCGCGCCCTGAACCGGAGTTGCTGCCCTCGGACTCGGCCACCACCGCTATGCCCCCGGACGAAGACGACGAAAGTCCCTTTGCGCTGCGTGCGATACTACGAGACACTCTACTATCACTTGACCCTTCTGGCTCAATTCTCACCGACACTGCGCTTCCTTCCAACACAGACCTCTCGTTTCATCTCTCAACGTACATATCCGCGCACCATCCCTACCATCCATTCATCCACCTGCCAACATTCTCACCACACACAACACCCCGACCGCTTCTTCTCGCCATTCTCTCACTCGGCTCACTGCCCGCCAACAAAGAACTCGCATCGCGTCTCCACGTCGCTTCAAAAATGATGGTCAACTCCCGCATCGACAACGACGGCTTCTCTTCTCGCTTGGCTCCGCTGTGGGTCGCGCAAACTGTCCTGCTCAATACATCATTCGCTGCATGGTCTGGTGATCCGCGAGGTCTTGAATTCGCTTGCTCAGTCAAATCATTTCTTGCCAGTCTAGCCGCTGGTGTCCGGCATGAGCTTCTGCAGCATACTCGTCGCCCACCGATATCCAACATTTCTGACGACGAAGAGTGGATAGCACTCGAAGCTATGCGGAGGACATACTACTCAGTTTATACATTCTTTGGAGTCCTTACCGCATTCTTCAACTTCCCACCAACAATCCTCAACGCTGAACCTGGTCCAATAATACTACCATGTGACGAGCCCCTGTGGAATGGTGCTTCTCAAATACCATCCACCTCGACATTTTCATTTCGAGCTGCGCTTGATCGAATACTAGCTGGTCATCCGAGTCAACTATCAAGTTTCTCATGTCGCATTTTATCCACTGCAATGTTTTTAGAATGCTGGCAAGCAAGATCTGGTGGTGTTATTTTCGCTGCTCACGCTGATCAACTTGATGGAATGCTTCAATTATTTAAAAGAATATTACGGCCGCTTTCTGAGCTGAAAGGCGAATTTGATTTATTAATATCTGCAAGTGAATCAACTTGGAAACTTGCAAGATTACGTGTAATGGGAGCTGATCTTGGATTAATTGAAGAGGCATTAAGATATCATGATGTTACAGAAATAGTTCAAGCAATAAGAGGATGTAGCTCAAGGTTACGATCGTCAATAGCACCAGCGATTCAAAAAGATAACACCATGACAGTTAAATCTGAAGGAGGAGCAGACAGTTTAACTGTTGCAGCAGAACTTGCATTTGATGTTATATTTGGTAAATTCGATCAATTTTATAAACAACCGCCATCAATGTCGCAAAATAATTCTGGTAAGGGTATTGAAGATGTTTTGGTTGGTTGGGAATGTGCTGTCTTCTTAATGATGTGGTTTAAAAGAATTGAAGATGATATGATTATGCAAAATGATGGAGTCTACCAATGTGTGCCAACTGATCGCGAATTTGAATTAATGCGACGATTACGAGAAGTTCAGAATTTAGAGGTATCCTCATCAACAAATTCCACCAGAAGACTTCTTAATGAAGCAAACGAATTTAATAATATTGATGGCAGGGGAATTAATATTGAATTTACAGGCGAAGAAAGATTATGTGTTTTTGTGGGGTGGTGGTGGTCTAAATTTGGTGCTGCTGCTACAACTGGTGGATGGGGTGTTCGTGCGGTTTTACGAGAAGCTATTGGTGTTTTTGCAAATGTACTTCAATCTGAACTCGTCAATTAGCAATGAATTGGCAGCAAAGTGGAAAATTTAAATGAAAATAAAAGATAAAGAAACTAAATGAAAAGTAGTCGTTGTTATTGTTATTTTACCAGTTGTTATTACGTATGTATATGTACGACTTCTTCATTGTCATTTTTATATCCTGTTGATTTATTATCTGTTATTCATGTATTTTGTTTGCTTTGCTTGTTTCCATGTATTAGACTGCTGTCTATAAGTGATATCAATAGTTTGGCGCAGGCGTCTTGTTAATTAAATCACATTAAATACTCAATCATTCTAACATACATAAACCAACTCTACCATACACGACCCATAACTATATACAATATTCAAACTCTTGATTCAACAAGATGATCATTTACCGAGATTTCATTAAACAGTTTTTTCCAAATTTTTTTACCATTAAAAAGATTAACAACTCTTAATCTTTCATCATCTAAATGTGCATGATCACTAGCTTGACCAATTGGAAACTGTGCTGCCGGTGCATTAAATGTCTTTTCAAGAAATCTAATCGCGGGAATAGTTCCTCCTTCTCTAATAAATAATGGTTCAATTTGTTCATTTGTTGAGTTAGAATCACTCCAAACCTCTGAAATTGCTTTAGATAATGTTTGAAATGCTGCGTTATCTGGATTACCTAACCAAGGATCTGCTTTTCTATTTAATATAATTTCTAGAGAATTTGAATTTTTAATTAATGATCCATTTTGAGATGTGTTTAACTCATTAAATTTTTGTTTAATAAAATTCTTAAATTCTGTACATATCGTTTCTGTGTCTTGATCTGGTACTGTTCTTATTGAAATTATAGCTGTTGCAGATTTTGGAATTAATGATTCTGTATTTGAATTATTTGAATTGTTTGTTGCTGCTGTTGTCGTTGATGATGAGGTAGAAATAGAAGTAGTTGAAGTTGAAGGTGGTGAAGTAATTGATCTTATTGAATGCACAGTAAAAGACGGTAATCTCCATCTTACCAATAATTGATTTAAAGCGGCATTATAATCTGATTCAGAATTACTATTAAAAGAATTTGAATTATTAATAATTTTATCATATAAATTTAATTCACAATTTGTAATATTTTTAATTGGATTATAAAAATTAGGAATTTGAATTTCATTTCTTTCATTGGTTATTTGTGATATTACTTTAATTAGATCCATTAATGATTCTCGCGTACTTCCTCCATCTACTCCTGAATGTAAATCTGGTCCTATTGATGTTATACTAATTGTTAAATGTATAACTCCTCTTAATCCATAATTTAAACATGGTATATTATCATCTAACCAATATGAATTAGCCAATAAAATCCAATCAACTTTTTCTTTACTTTTATCATCACCAATTCCATTATTACTAGAGCAATTATTCAAAATTATTGAATTTATACTGTTTTCAATAGCTTCATAAAATCCTAATGACCCACGTTCTTCTTCACCTTCAATTAAAAATAATACATTTGTCCGTAGTCTTTTATCACGAAATAATTCCGCAGTTGCAAAAATTGAGGTTAATACGGGTCCTTTGTTATCTGAAATACCTCTTCCATATAGATATCCATCAATTCCAGATAATTTAAATGGATCAGTTTTCCATCTTTCAGGTGACGCAGTTACGACATCATAATGACCATAAAATAAAACCGTTGGAATTTCTCGTTGAGTATCATTAACAACATTAGCATCATTTGCGATAAATTTACCAAAAACAATTGGATTTCTTGATTCTTTTGTATTAATTAATTCAGATTTAGATGCACCTAACGAATGTAATAAATGTTTTAAAAAAGATGCACATTTTCGACATTCAGTTTGACAATCTTGATTTCCTGATATCGTTTTAAATGATATAAATTTAATTAATGTTTGTAATAATTTATCATTATCTTCATCATTTAGTTTATTTTCATTTTTTTCATCACATCGTTCTTGCTGTTGTGATTGTAACTGATTTGAAACCGATTCTAGTTCCCATAAATTAATCGAATCATCATTTCCACCGGTAACTAATAAATTCTTATTATTAACAACCGAACCATCCATTGATAAAATCAAACCATTATGCGAATTCCATTTTTTCTTTAATTTCAATTCATTATTCCATTGATAAACAAATCCCATTGCAGAGCCCGTATAGACATTATCATTAATGTTAAAAATAGAAAGAATATCAATATTATTATGAACTTGAATTGATCTAATTTGTTGTCTTGCATCCAAATCCCAAATTTTAATAATCCCATCTTCAAGACCACAGTATAAAAACGTATCACGAATAGTCATACATAAAACTGATGAATTATTAGAAAATGAATCTTCATGATTTAATTTCCCGTTTTCTAAATACCACCAGTTAACAATCCCATCACCACCACCACTTAAAATAATTTCTTGACTTTGAATTGATTTATTTTTATTAGTACTTGAAATTGGTAATTTATGACTTAATAAACTATACACATAACCATTTTGTGCATATTGAACAATATTATTATACGATAATTCAATTAATCTATTCTCAACTTCTAAATTCTCATTAACTTGATCTTGAGTAGTTTGAGTCTTTGTCTTTTTCCCACCTGGTCCAGAAGAATTAAAAAATTTACTAAATCGTGTCGATGGCATTCCTGATATATCATTTGACGTATAATTATCTAAACTTGATAATTCACACCATTGAATCGCACCATTTTGTGATCCCATAAATACAGTTTCCAATGATTGATTATATAAAATTGCAAAAATATCACCAATGTCAAATACTGAATACATTGTATATAATTCAGATAACGAATTTAAATCCCATATTTTAACTAATGAATCACTACCTCCACTGAATAATAATTGTTTATCATTTGATACATTTAAACATAATACACTACCAGCATGTCCTTTTAATTTTGTAATTATTTGAGATGTTGAAATGTCAATCACTATAATCTCATTACCTTGTGTACCAGCAAATATACATAATTCAGAAATCGCTAATGATAAAATTGAATTAGAATGTTGCCATTTATGTACTAATCTTGGACCTCCATCATCTTCATCATCGTCATCTTCTTTATCTTCATCAACTTGACTTTCAACTATATTCGTTACAATTAGTACTAACTCAAATCTCAATAAATAATTAAAAAGCAAGTATTCAGTTTGCATACATTCGTCATCAATAGGTGTATCAACTCTTTCAATCAATTCATCTTTCCGTAACATTATACTTTTATGGTCATCAATTTTGAATTCACTGTCATTTTCATTACCATTTTCTAAAATGGAATTTCCATTTATGGGAATTGGTGATGTAACCATTGTATTTATTTTTTTTGTGATGAGTGAATTAAATCATTCAGATTGAAAATAAAGTGAATGTGAATGTGAATGTGAATGTGAATGTAAATGAGAAAGAGATCAAACCACAAATGACAAATACGTTGATTGATCCGTTTTGACGTTCAGAGTACTTCTTCCATAAACCCACCAAATCAAAACATGAATTCTTTAGTGACCTTCAACACTCAAATATCCTCAACCCAATCTATAAAAATATAATACTTCCGAGAGAATCGTTAATCACAAATCAAATCAAAAAAAAAAAAAAAAAAAGTAAAAACAATATTCATCTTTTTGTGTGTCAATTGAGTCATCGCTCACGTGCTAATTTTAATTTTATTTTGGGACAAAAAAAAAATGTACGGTATCTTACAGTTTCACCCTTTACAGTTTCACCCCATGATCGGTCGCCATATTGGCCGCTTTACACATGAGCTACAGTAGTCTTATAGATCTAGCAACTATATGTTTTTTCTTGTATTTACTTTGGCTGTTGTTGCCAAGTTAACATGAATACAATATTTAACATCTACATAGTCAAGCAACTTATACCCAGCAACAAAAGAAAAGCAAATTACTATAGCAAATGAAGCAATCAAAACGGCCTGCATTCTCAAGCACGTTCAGACAACCTATTTCATTATAAAGCAATTCATCATTCTCATCTTCTTAAGATTGCAGTACTAATTAAATGATATCGTTTTGTCGTTTCAGTATTAACAAATCGAAGTCCAAGTTCAGTTCCAGGTTGTTTTTGACACATTGAACCCATTTGTAAACCCATTAATTGTTTTCTCAAATCATCTTCAGTGGCACTATAGATTATGATTGTTAGTATAGAAAAATGTCATTTGATAATAGCGGCATTATAACATACGAAGTTGGTAATAATCCTAAAAATAATGTAGCATCATCTCCCGCCACACGTACCCATGTTTGATGCACCTGAGGCCGTTTAGAATCTGGATCTATTCTCTCAAGAGTTATCAACATTTCAAAATCCCAAATCTTTTCTCCACTATTACCAATAATTAGTGATCTTTAACTCTTAAATGAAATAAATCAATACCAACGTACCTTTGCTTGTCAACTCTAATGAATTTACTCCAGGTGGTTTGCTTAAATCCCGTGATAGTACATAACACTTTAAACATTTGCTCATCTTTAGGATGTTTATTCATCGGCATCCAGCTGGGAAGTGTTGACGGTAAAGAGCATACTGTTAATTTCGATTGCTCTTCGACCTCAGAACCACTTGATTTATCGTCAGATGGGTATCTTGGTGGTGGTGTACGATAGACGTTAGGATGTTCAGGATCCTCATTTACATAGTCGTGACTTGAATTTGAATTAGCATGATTACCGGAATTATAATAATTAACTCTTTTGATAGGATTCTCGTCATCTCTAGGACTGCTTCTTTTTTCGTTTTTAATCCTGGTTACTTCATTTCTAATTTGCTTGTAGGTCTTCTCCTGGACAACATCTCTTGGATTTATATTCTTTCGAATGTTATCAAAGTATTCAACCGAATCAATTGCTTGAGGTGGTAATTGTCTTCGATTTTCATCTCTTTTCGCATTGATCTCTCTTGTTCTTATCATATCTTCAAATGATTTCTTTAATCGAATAACTTCCACATCATCATCTTTTAAAATTGTAATCTTACAATTCTCAGATTCCAATCTACCTAAAATATAACTCTTACTTCTTTGAATATGAAAATTTTCAATCTTTATATAATCCGTTGCTTCAGTTTTGTCAAAAGTATCCAATTGTTTATCATTCATATCAATGGCTAAGGGAAATCTTCCATAGAAATGTTCATCGTTGAGATCTACGTCTCTTTCATCTAACAGATCATTTTCGGTGAAATCTGTTACTAGGAGAAGATTCCTGTTTCGTGATACTCGGTTAATAACTTGAGCATAAATAGTAGCAATATAACTAAGTTTAAGATCTTTAATTTTGAAACAGTTGGTCTCTTGACTCTCAGTTGACATTCCGAGTGCAGCATCCGGACTCATTAGAGACGTATCAGCCTCCGTAACAGAGTTCCATAAATTTCTCAATCTATCAAAAGTCAACTCTCTCTTATCCATTCCTTGCCAAAAACATTTCAGTCTAAAATTGCCTGACTGAACAACAACATATCCAGTACCATTGATTCGTCTTGGATTAATACTTCCTTGTCGTTGACCAAGACCTCTTTGCGTAAGCTATTACCAAATTAACGAACATTAGTTCCCAATCATATAAATATAAATATTTCAAGCTAATACTGACCTCAAATCCTAAAAATGCCATAAAATCTCCCTCTGAAACATCTGGAAGAATGCCATCTCGATCGAAAGCTGTGATTTGAAAATGATCGGAAGCAGTAGGTGTTGAGAAATCTTTAATTTGGATTGAAAGTGATGAATCTAGATTCAAATTTAATTAGTTCATTTAATATTCAATACTAATAACTAACATATATTTGCCGCGCTTACCTCCCTCTCCAAAATTCTTTATATATCCGACGCGTGCAACTTCACCAACTATACAATATCGTTTTCGAATTTGCACATGATCATATCTCGTAACTGGATATATTCTGTCATATTTATCAACCATTTCATCAAATGATAAGTTCGCCATTTTGTAATTATTTGAAACAATCAATAAGTGAAAAATCAATAAGAGATAGGGAGGTTATAAGACCGTAACGAAGAAACACGCGTCCGCTTTGTTTTTGAGCCTGCGGCTTAGCGCGTCGCGGGTTAGGCTCCAGAGTCCCGTTGGCTCAGGAGCAGCAAAAGTACGTAACTCATACTGTAGTGGACTTTTATTGATAGGATTTAAACTACAAAAGACAGCATAGATTTAGAGTAGTGTTTTATAAACATTTCTAGTTTGGTTTGTTGTTTATGCTGCGTGGCTCGTACGCGGCTGCTCTTCGTTTTGAGTGCTCGTCTATATGTCATTCAATTAAATGTACAATTGAAATATTCCACATTTTACAGGAAAACAAGATATACCAAAAATAAATTTAAATACAAATAAAATCTCAAAATTTTGACCAATTCACAAAATAGATATCAGTTCAAGAAATTTACCATTTAGCACGGCCCTTGAGAGTTTCATTTTGAATAATTTCAACCCAGTAATCATCATCATCCAGAATGAAAGCAACATTACTCATACGACCATCAGTGAGACGCTTTTTCCACTTAACACCCATCTCCTCAAATCTTGCACATGCAGCATCTAAATCATCAACTGAAACACATAAGTGACCGAATCCTTGAGGCTCGTTGTTACCATTGTGGTAACCCTTGAAGTCAGGGTCGGATTCAGTACCCCAGTTCCATGTAAGTTCAAGAAGACCTTCGTAGTTGTGGGCACCAACACCGGAATTCTCGACAAAGTTGGGGTCGGTGGGGTATCCGAGGAAGTAAAGAGTGAACTTGGCACCAGCGTGTTCAGCGGTACGGATAAGCTTCATTCCAAGTACTTCTTGGTAGAATTTCAGAGCCTTCTTGGGATCGGTAATACGAATCTAAATTACTTGTTAGTAATAAGAAATTGGTGATACTAAAACATGCGACATACCATAGTGTGGTTCATGCGGTAGCTTGAAGCATCTGAGAAGTTCTCAGTCTTGGGCTCACGAGTCCAGATAAGCTCAACCCAGTATCCATCGGGGTCAAGAACGAAAGCAATGTCCTTCTCTATAAAGAAATTAGCAGTTAATCCCCTCTATTCTTCTCTATTACAATAAAAAACATTAATCACCTACGTCTTCCGTCGGTAAGCTTCTTTTGGAAAGTGCAGCCGTTGGCAATCAACTTGTCGCAAACATACTCAATGTTGTCAACAGAGATGCAAAGATGACCAAATCCACGATAGGGATCTGCGTTTCCGGAGCTAACTTTGTAGTCAGGGTCGGATTCAGTGCCGTAGTTGTGGGTAAGTTCCAAAACACCCTCGCTATAGATTGTACGTTAATTACCACTTCATTCAATCGATGATTTCAAACAGTTCAAAAAGTAGTAACATACCGGTCAGTCCAGTCCTTTCCGGCATTGGCAGCATTCTCACCATCGAAAACAAGGAAGTAAAGCGAGAACTTTGCTTCAGGGAATTCGAGCTGACGGAGAAGCTTCATTCCGAAGTTGTCTTGGTAAAAAGCCAAAGACTTCTTGGGATCCTTCACCCGAATCCTGATCAAATATTAGTACATTTCATTTTCTTCAAATTATAAGAGATAATTAAATGCAATTGGCAATAGATGAACATACATGGTGTGGTTAAGCTTGTAGGTAGAAACGTCGGTAGCCATTGTTGCTCTAGGGATGTAAGGACGAATGATATAATGAGAAGCAAACGACGATACAAGAGAAGATAAAGATCTTAAAGACGAGCGAGCAAACATTCAATTGAGTATTTGCAATGGTTGCTGATATGGAACAGAACTGGAAATAAAATCGTGGATCGGAGAATTGATACCAGTGGCCGCTTGATTGACTGATCGTTGCCCCGCGGATAGTGCTGCTCCGCGAAAGTACCGAACTTGTACCGCTATACGTTCATAAACTGCTAAATAGCGTCACAACGTTAATTTTCACGATGCATGCATATATGCATGCATGCCTCGATTGGTCGATCAACTCATATCATTATCGATCTGTTTTGTTTATCAATTATCATTGACCTCATCTAGTTTTACAATCGCACAGTAGACAATAGACATGCTAAAATCACGGCGTCTTACAGCGCTGCTTGCGCAATCACTTGTATCACCTCCATCACCAATTGATACTTTCGCTTTATCACAGCACCCAGACTCTTCAACAGCACCAGACACAACAGATTCAGGTGTATCTCATCAACTATTTCTTCCATTAGCATCTGATGATCCACCTCCACGAATATCAATGACAATATTATTAACAACATCCGGAACTCTTATTGCTGCTTCAACTTCATCAACATCACATGCTCATCCTGCTCTTGCTGCATTATCACCTTCTGTATCTCAACAAAGCACTTTAAGCTCAGTACTTGCACCTCCATTACTTAGCTTGCAACAAACTGCTACAGGTGGAACTGCGAATGGTACCATTACGGGTGCTTCCACAATCAATGGCCTCGGAGGTGGTAGTAGTAGTGTTATTGGATCGTTAAATGGAGTACCTAACGCAATTCACATGACCGATCTGTCACCAAAACCAAGAGTCTATGCCTCATATGTTGCAAGTGTATGGCGAAACTATACTGCTGCTTCAACAGCTGGTGATACTATATTTGGTACACCGAGAGATCCTCCTGAGATAGAATGGATTACGATTGAGAATGATGAATCCACGATTGTTGTACACACAGTTACAAAGGGAACAATACTTGCACTTGTTGGAGAACGAAAAAGTCAGCCCGGTATACTTTATGCAAAAGTGTCTGCACTTGCAGAGACATTGAAGGACGAATTAGGAGATTTTACATTTGAATAGAATATGAAGAGAGATCTATAGACATTTGGTTGAATGAGTGGATAGATGGAAAAGACGAAGTTTAAAATTGCATTGGCGTGATTGAGGTTTTGCTATATAGTAGGATTTTTAATTTAATTATCTGCGACTGGAGTTGGAATTTATTTATACATTTGGCATTCTGCTTAGTAACATGTAAGAATAGTAAAGCACTGATTGAAATATTGATTATGAAAAAGCGTCACTATGAAGAAAAATATGAATAGCCGCAATAAACAAATTATTCAGAAAAACAATAAATATTATGAAAAACATATGAAGAAATCAACACAAAACCATTCAACCTACACCGCCAAATTTGTATCTCACTAATACTCCAAATTCCACCTAATCCCATCAAACTTCACGCCACGTAATTTGTGATTTCTCAATAGTAGGTGTGTCAATTACATTAGCATCACCAAATGGATTAGCTTCATCTGCACCTACACTACCAGCAGATTTAACAGGTTCCGGAGAAGTTATTACCATTTTTGCTTTGAATTCTTGTGATAATTGATTCTTCTTAGCTGGAATTGGTGGTGGTTTCCGCTTATGAGCAAGTTGCTCGGCGGTAATCTCACGAGATGATGAACGTCCTGCAGTTGATGGAGGTGATGCAACTTGTTTGGGACGTGATGATGAACGTGTAGTGTTATTCAATTGACGTTCAAGATCATCTTCTTCAGAACTATAATCTTCAGAATCAGAATCTTCATGGCTCATCTTATCGTACAACTGTAATGCAGAAACAAGTTCTTCATTCGCATGAATAAGTGAACCAATAAACTCCTCACTTTCAATCTGTTGAATGTAACGTAAAATTCGTCGTCGCAATTTACGACATCTGTTGAAATGCTCAGTAGCAGCCATATTATCGCTTGCAAGTTCTTTTTCACGATTGATAAGCTTTAAAGAGTTTGATAAGTTAGTAGCAGCTGTACCTGCCTCAGCAAGAGTTTGTAATAAAACAGGCTTCTCTTTTGCCAAATCAAATGGTCTAGATGAAGTTGCTGCCGAAGAAGTAGTTCGAGATCGTGCACTACTGCTACTGCGACCTCCATTCTGCGGATTGGGTGAGCTAACTCTGCTTCTAGGACGACTAGTACTTTGACGATTTTGGCTTACCGAACGATGACTTGGGAAGTCATCTTCTTCATCTTTGATACGTGAAGTGCCAGATCGATGACGGCGTTCACCTTGCGCAGATGACATTGAAGAACTTTCACTTCCTGAAGCTGCACGCGGTCTAGCAGGTTTAGGAGGTGCATCTTCATCCTCATGTTGTCTGGAACGACTTTGAGAACCTCTAGGAGAATGGTCGTCTTCTTCGTCTTCCATATCATCATCCATATCGGTAAATCTTGGACGTCTCGCAGGCTGAGTACGCTTTCGTTGAGGAAGTTGACGATACAGTTGAGCAACTGATTTCATTCCAGCAACATCTTTATAGTCACGAGACCACTTCATGAATAGACTACTCATTTTCTTCTTGACTTCAGGTTCAGTGTATGCATCAGTAGCAAGAATACGCATTCGCTCAAGTAGTGGTTCATCAGCAAACGAGTCTGTGAAGTGTCAGATCTTGTTCAAATTGCATAAGATATCGGGGATACGTACTCTGAAATCGTTTTCCACCATTTTCAATTAAAGTGTCCAGAATCTAATATCAATATTAGCAATTGTTCAAATTAGAAAAAATAAATCATAAACATACGGTCAATCCACGAAGCTGATTGTGTTTTGTTCCATATTTCAGCTTCTTACGAATCGCTCTTGCAGCCTCCGTCGGACTATCACAATAATCTCCTGTCAGCAAAGCACTATGAAACCACTAAATCATTTTGGCAATTAAAAGTCAAACATACCCAGAAGGACTCAGTCTGATCTGCTCGATAAGATCAAAAATACCAGCAACGTCATCTTCTTCGAATTGGTCGGTAACAAGACGCTCAATTGTCACCGTGATCGCGGTGTACGGGTGGTCAGTAAGGAAACCCATTGTGACTCTGGCTGAGTGTAAATGCAGCACAGCAGCGTAAACAACAAAGGATTAACGAGTCAACAACAGCAACGAAGAGCCAATGGTCTTTATGCAGAAGCAGACCAATGGTGGTTAACTGCGGTTGCTCAGGTATAAAGCAGCTGCAGCCCAGCACATCACCGTTGACACGAACGGCGCTTTGGGCTTATCGGCGGTGATGCGCACCATCTGTTCTGGGTCTCGGAGATCGGATGCTCACCGCTGCAGTTTCCGTGGATGCGGTACCATGTCAAAGCACAGGCTTCACGACTTTCACGGGCAATTCGATCGGCCCGCTTTCTCATTCAATCCAGCTCAGATCAGCTCCAATATGCGAGGCCTTGCCTCAATGGCAGGGGTACGACGAGAATTGGCTTGGATATTTAGGGCGCACATATTTTTGTCGATACAGTCACTATATTAGATCAATGCCTATTTAGCTGCACATACGGTAACTGTATGCGGATCCAGAAACTTAAGTACTCGCGTCACTCGCTGTGTTCTCTAACAAAGACATGAGATACAACTCATCACCAGTGGCTGCTAATATTGTCGTTTGCCGTTGATACTTGAAGCTTTTTGTGTTGTAAATCGGGAATGCGGTCGAGATGCCAAGAGATCAATGGCTGGTGAATCATTTCAATTTTAGTCAGAGTTCCATTGCTGTTCTAAGAGTCACCGGATTATCCGAGTAGGTATCGAGCAGCACGTGGCCACTCTGGTCGTTTTGACACTGTCAAGCTGATTCGTATCGGCGGTAAACTTGAGCCAGGTCAATTGGTCAGGTTTGCCAATGAGTTGGTCTTTATCTCGAGTCTATTGGTATTCAAGCGTTGATCCTCAGCGATATTCCGAAGGACGAATATTACTCCTCAGGAAGCTAACGTCGATGCTTACATCAAGGGCATTATCGTTCAGTCGGTCTACTATGACGAGATTCTGCTCCGTGGGTTCCTTAGAGCCAGAGTAAATGGATCAGGTCGCAGACACGGGTGAGATTACATGTCTTCGCCCCATGCTTAACACGAAATATAACCTTGGTGCGTCGTTGAGTACTCACTTCGCCTCAATGCTTCTCAGGTGCAATCAACTTGTTATGATTACGGGAAAGCCCTTGACTTCTGTTAAAGTCATTCATGACTCCATGCCTAGAGAACTTGAACTCGAGTCAACTTATGCAAAGGAACTGTACAAAAACGACAATCGTGCCTACAGATCTCGTATGTTTCGTGCCGTGGCTCGTTGGGAGGTGTCGAAAAATCATCCAGAGGACGTTAGTGTTGGCGACTTAAACGATTGCATTTAACAACGTTTAGTGTCAAGTGCATTCAGTGTTTCGGTTCCTACACCTACTCGGATTGTTCCTGCCGAGGTTTTCAATGCAGCCATTGTAACAGCAAAGGTCAAGGCTATTCCTCCTAAGCATCAAAAATCTATTGTCAAGAAACGCAAGTTCGAGACATCAAAGGGGGGAAATATCTTCCTGGCAGATCAAGAGCCGGATTCATATTCAAGATTCGCACTGGGCTGATTAGTTGGAACACTAGAATGCTAAAGCGCTTGTGTTTCAATGAATTGGGATATAAGCAGAAATCACCAACAGCATTGTTTGAGGACAATACTGCATGCATCTCAATAGCCAAAAAATCCTGGTTACCATGGAAGAATCAAGCACCTGGAACTGACATATCATTTATTATCACTCTGATCCGGATACATGACTTGGGGTTTGATGAAGCCAAAGAGAAGCTGAATTGCATTCTATCCAGCAGCACGAAAAGTCTGATATCCGCTGTTGCAAAGGCACTTGGTGAAGTAGTCAATCAAAGATGCAATGGGCCTCAACATCCAATTCAGCTTAAAGACAGAATATCACATTTGCTCAAAGCAGTGTTTACAGAAAATCTGCTTGCAGATGAATTCGAGTGTCCATTGTTTCAATACTTAGAGCCTTTTTATTCCTTTAATCCTCTCTTGTATCTTGGATGTGAGAGACACACGGGATTGATGCCGTTTTTATAACAATACATTTACATATAACATTATATTCTATACCATCTATAACTACTAAAGTCCCTGCTATTATGTACAGCGCTATATGAGGATTTACTTTACACACATATATTCATATCTATCCATGGATGCTGGATTCTGGTGCTTTCGCGCATATGACCGGGTCTGTATCACCACTATTTAACAACCACAATCTCCCATATTATCATTCTGTCAAATATTTTGTGGGTTTGTAAATATGACTGTAAACTTGCAAAACTCAACACCGAACGCCGCATAAGCCGCATACTGACCCCACGGGGTACAGTTACCCGGCCTGTGGGGTAGCACCTCGACTCAGAGGATTGACGGAACCACTCGATGGCATCAGTGTAGGACCCTAGAATTGGTTGCAAAAGGGTTGAAATAAAAGGAATTTTGTGATGGATCAATAGAAAGTGCTTCAATAGTAGTCGGCGAATAATATTCGTGCATTGTGACAGACACAAACTCGCACCTAAACAACCAGAGATGGAAGTGGAAAACTTGTAATCAAACAAGAATAAAGGCACGGGTTATCCTGAGCTTCTCAGAGTTCAATTTCATACTTTCAATTGTACTCAATTATTCAGGATGTAAGCTTATCGGTGTGTTTTGAATGCTCCTGGTCGACTGGTAGAGTTGTTGACTCTATCGCCGTAGATTTGTCGAAGTGCCAAACCGGGTCCATCCGGTCTCGTTGTTGTCTCTGTCTACTGTTCATAAGTTAAAGATCTGATCGTAGATAAAACCAGATCCGGCTACTGTATCATCTCTACGACAGAGTGCCACGCACCAAAAACTGAAGAAGAGGAAGAGAAACGAGGATAAGACCGGATGGGCCAGGCCGTGGTGCGGCTTTAAACTGCGCAGTCGGTTCTCCGCAGCCAGATCTTTCTTCCCCGGTCTCCAGACAACCCCTCTCCATCTCACCACCCTCTTTGTTTACTGTTTGATTCTACGCTTCAATTATTTGTCAAAATGCAGATCAAAGTTGCTCCAACCTTACGCAATCGCGCAACTTCACTTCTGCGCACCATTCAAAACCACTCGTCAACATGTCCTTGTCACTCCTGCACTTCTGGTAGTCCTAATCTTGCTGGTCAGGCCTTGAGCGCTGCTCGTCGGATGGCATCGGCACCACCTGAGAAAGAATACGCGTTTGAGCTTGCTGCTAGTAATATCCGCTATGGAAATGGAGTTACCAGAGAAGTTGGAATGGATTTTAAGAATCTGAAAGCACAGAAGGTGGCTGTGTTCACTGACAGTAATGTGAGTTGCTCGTTATTTGCAGCTGAAATCTTTCTGCTAATGAACTGATAGGTTCTTAATCTTCCACCGATGCAAAATGCAATCGCTGCACTTGAAAGTGAGGGAATCAAGTACGAGATATACAGTAACGTCCGAGTTGAACCGAAAGATGGAGCGTATGTATTCGATCTCCAAGATCAACAAGTCAGCGGCTAATGTCAGAACAGTGTAAAGGATGCAATTGCATGGACTAAGAAAATCGCACCCGATGCGTATCTTGCAGTTGGAGGTGGTTCAGTAATGGATACTTGCAAGATTTCAAGTTTATATGAAAGTTATCCCGAGGCCGACTTTTTGGACTTTGTCAACGCTCCGTTGGGGAAGGGACGACCTGTTGATAAACGACTGAAGCCCTTAATTGCTGTGCCTACTACAGCTGGAACTGGTTCTGAGACTACTGGAACTGCTATTTGTGAGTTTGAACACTATTTTTTACTTCGATCATCACTGACTTGAAATTCAGTCGATCTTGTGTCTGCAAAAGCAAAGACCGGAATTGCGCATCGTGCACTGAAGCCACTTCTTGGAATTGTCGACCCCATCAACACTCGTTCAATGCCTTCCCAAGTCAAGAGCTCTTCAGGTCTTGATGTTCTCTGTCACTCTCTTGAATCATGGACTGCAATTCCCTATCACCAACGTGTTCCTCGTCCTACAAATCCAATCCTTCGTCCAGCTTATCAAGGTGCCAATCCAATCTCAGATGTTTTTTCTCTCGAAGCATTAAAGCTTACTGTCAAATATCTTCCACGCACTGTGAAAGATCCTGAAGATCATGAAGCACAAGAGCAAATGTTATTAGCTGCTACACTTGCTGGTGTCGGTTTTGGTAACGCTGGCGTTCATCTTTGCCATGGTCTTTCATACCCTATCTCGGGTATGAACAAGAACTACAAGCATGCAGGATATGAGGTTGATCATGATATTATTCCACATGGAGTTAGTGTTGCCGTTACAGCACCACAAGTTTTCCGATTTACAGGGCCATCAAACCCTGATCGTCATCTTGCAGCTGCTGAGATCTTTGGTGTTGACATTTCGAACGCTAAAGCAGACAGTGCTGGTGAAATTCTTGGTGAAGCGATTGCCAAATTTCTTATCGAATTAGGTGATCAACCTCGTGGAATCAGTGATCTTGGTTTTACGAAAGATGATATTCCTGCGTTAGTTGAAGGAACATTACCTCAAGCTCGTGTATTAATGTTGGCCCCTAGTTTCCAAGTTGAAGATGATCAAAAACGTGAAGATCTTACAAAGATTTTGGAAGCTTCGCTTACTTATTAAATCATGCATTTTCGCATTGCATTTTCAAAATTTAAGCTGTTACATTTAGTTATTTGATTTGATTACATCCCAAAATACATTGTGATTATGATACTTTTAAATGCCTGATACCCAAAACAAAACTCCTTTTGAAATTTAATATATGCAATTGCCTATCTTTTCCTAAATTGTAATTCAGTGGCGTTTCTTTCCTCTTCGTACTTTAACATGATCCATATCATTAAGAACAGACGCTAAAAGTTGACTATCATGCTTTCTAGCAGCTTCAACTCCAATTTTGTCAACTTCATCTTCTTCAGATGATGAGTCATTGTACATTTTTTCAATTCTATCAAATCTATCATCAAGTAAAGTTAATCCATCATTTCTAAACATTGCTGAACTTGACATTGAAAATCCAGTTGTGGACGTTTTAGCTACTGATCTTGTTGGCTTTTTCTTCAGTGATGATTTTCCCGGTGCATATGAATTTAAACTTCCAACATCATCTTCAAGTTCACTGTCAAATTCATCCTCAGAATTGACGGCTTTTTGTTTTTGTTGAGAAATTTTAAATCTCGAAAATGCTGATTCCCAATTTCCATCATCTTCATCTTCTAATCCAAATTCATTCTCATCGATTTCATCTTCATCAAACTCATCATCATCGAACTCATTACGTTCACCACCTTTAACAATCGCTCCAAAAATATCTTCGTCATCTTCAACGTATGCATCATCTTCTAAAGCTTCTAAAACTTCACGTAAATATGGATCCATATCAGGTTGTAAACCAGCAATTGAATCTGGAATTGATTGTTGATCTTGATATGTTCGCTTAACTTGTTCTGTACTTGGTTGAACTTCTGTTGGAAGTGAGATTTGCTTTCGTGCTGAAGCTGAACCATCGAGGATAATTTGGTCTTCTTTAAATTTCACATCTGGTCTTCTGTGCGATGATTCTTTGGCTTTGCGTGCCTTAGGTGCTGGAACAAATACTGCAGTACCATCTTGAACTGTTCCAATCTCACGTAAATGTTGCATATAATCGTAATTACTATCGTCGAATGTGATACCATATAACGCAGCTTCACCTTCATTTTCTCTCATAACAGCGCCATCACCACGATGACTGACAATACTTTGCAAATCCTGCAGTGATTGAATCTGTGAGGCTCCAGTTTTCTTAGTAGCGGGTCTAACTAAAGTTGCAAGATCTTCTTCATCCAACTCATCAAATTCATCACTGATATCTTCCTCAGCAGTAGCTCCAAATCTTCTAATAATTTTCTTTTTTGTCTTCTTTTCAATTTCAACAAATACACCTGTAGGTGCATCAGGATCATTAATTAATGGATCTTCTTGTGATCTATGAACAAGTCGAAATCGCTGTGCCGTCTTTCGGTTAATCGGTTTACGGAGTGTAGATGTTGATTTCTTTACAGTTGCATCGTCAGCAAGACCTGCTTTGGTCTTTGCATCAGAGACAACTGACTTCTCTTGTACTGCACTCATTTTGAAAATAAGTAAATATACAAGTTAGTATCGCTTCGTAGGTGTGTTGAATGAAACGATTCCTTTCGATCAAAAGAGTTCTTCAAAGATCAAAATTTTTTTGAATTGGGACAACTTGCTGGGAGTTTTCTGCAGCATAATATTTGGTACACACGCCTTGGCTTTAGAGCAGTTGAGCGTCAGCAGTTAGCGAAGTCCCAATATTAGCGCCGCATGAAAAGTAAACAAATTAAAGATCACCACAGAACGTAACTATTATCGACGCTTGTTATGCTACAGCAGAATAGAGATTAGCCACGCGGGATACGGTGATAGAGATAGAGGGCATTTATAGTTATTTTTCTATTTTAAAATGGCAACAAATCAACCTGTATCATTTCGTGACTTGCTAGCTGTGGCGTCAGGAAAAGATGGGAATGATAAACCACGATCGACAACAACAGCGCCAGGACCAATACGACAATTATCAACAACTAATACATCTAATTCATCAAGTGATAAATCAACATCTGATCAAATGAAAGAAAATGTACCAACAACAGGACCTCGATTTATGAGTGCTGCGTTTGCTGAGAAATTTGGAAAAGATGATGCTTTATTCGGAAGTGAGGGACCTAGGAAAATAAAAACTGCTACAGGCGTAAAGGGTACAGATATGCCTAATAGTCACTCATCTGCAGGAGAAGCAATTTCAAAATTGTTAAGAGCACAAAATAATGGAGAGTCGGCAACAGAATGGATGAAGCATAGCTCCAAACCCAGTTCTGGACTACAGCGCACTGCAAATAAAGATAAGAATGCGACATGGAAGAGTGTTGAGATTGTTAATTTGGATACACCACCTCATTCAAGACCTTTGGGTATCGTTGATTTAGATCGTCCAATTGCACCAATGAAATCATCATCCACTGCACAAATGAAATCGGCATCTACAACTCAAACAGCGCGCCCGATTGCACCAATGAAACCGTCGTCTACAACATTTGCAGCTTCTCGTGAGAATTCTGAAAAAGCACGTCTAATTGCACAGGTGAAGTCAACATCCTCTGCTTCCAAGTTCTCTCGTGATCCATTTGCAAAGTTTTCATCAACACTTTCCGAGGCATTAGATACTTCAGTAAACGACTCCAAGAAGTCTGCTTCGACTTCGTATAAATCGGTTCCTACTGTATCAAAACCGACATATGCTTCTTTTGGTGGAACTCAATCTATGAGACCCCAGGTTGGTTCGTACCCAAGTTCATTCTCAAAACCGATTCCGATCTCGAAACCTGTTGTGAGGGAAGACTATGCTGGCGACATTGCAATCAAAGCTACTGCTGATGGTAAGTTATATGATATAGAGTTGTTTATGAACTGTCGCTAACTGTCATAGACTATAATTATATTTCAGCGGCAGATACGACAAGTTCACTTAAAGATATTCTCAACACTGCGCACCGAACTCGAAGCCGAGCAAAAGTTGATGCAGACAAAGCAAAAGCAAAGGAAGAGATTGAGAAAGAACGTGTTGTTGAAGGTTTGAATGTTAAATTAATGGATCATCAAGTTGAAGGATTGAAGTTTTTGTTGGACCGTGAATCAGAAGAGGAGAAACATAAGGGTGGATTGTTGTGTGACGATGTAAGTTCGTTTGTTTAATGTTGAGAACATATTGCTAACTTATTTAGATGGGTCTTGGAAAAACGATTCAGTCCATCGCATTGATTTTATCGCATCCGTGGGATAAGGAGTTACACAAGTCGTCGAATGCGTGCAAATCAACTCTAGTGATTGCGCCTCTTGCTCTTATCAATCAATGGGCACAAGAGATCTCCAGCAAAGCACCAAGTTTATCTGTCTTAGTACATCATGGACCATCGCGTACGAAGTCTGCTGCTGAACTTCGTAGGTACTCAGTTGTCATTACTACATATCAAATCGTTGTTTCCGAAAATAATGCTAAAGGACCATTGTTTCAATTGGATTGGTGGCGAATTATGCTTGATGAAGCACATACTATTAAGAATAAATCATCACAATCAGCAATGGGATGCTGCGCTTTACACGGATTGAATAGATGGGCATTAACTGGTACTCCATTACAAAATAATATTGATGAATTACATTCATTGTTCAGATTTCTTAATATTCCACCACTTTCAGATCCAGTATTTTGGAAAGATAAAATTAGTAGACCTACTGCAGCTGGACGTGGTAAATTGGCAATGAAAAGATTACAAGTCGTATTAGCACATGCTATGATGAGACGTACAAAGGATGTATTAAAAGAAAGTGGAATGATTTTACCAAAAAGAACTATTCATAAAACAAGTATTGAATTAACCGCCCCTGAAAGAATGTATTATAATGCGTTGGAAGCACAAATGGTTACTAAGATGAAAGACATGCTTGGCGAAAGTGGACAGAAGTATATGGGCGTTTTATTACTTCTGTTGAGATTGCGTCAAGGTAAGTCAATGCTATTTGGTTATATTGTGTTCGATCGCTAACGAGGTTAAAGCCTGTAATCATACCGCCATCGTCGCGAGTAAGATGTCTGACTCTGTTGACGCTGTTATATCAACGTCACCCGAGAAGAAATCAGTCAAGACAGAGGGCGGTGCCGGGGCAGCAGATGAACTTGAGGAGTTGGCAGATTTACTAGGGAACATGACTGTTGTTGTGAAGAAGTGCGAAGTTTGTCAAGTTGAGTAAGTGGCAATATTCATTATCACGATTAATGACAATACTAACGATCATCCTCGGGGAATAGGTTAACCAAAGTTCAAGTCGAATCGAAGCAAGATCATTGTGACTATTGTCTTAATGAATTTGTTGAAAACGGAATTAAGGTTGACATGCCTAGTGCAAAGATTTTGCAAATAGTAAAGATTCTCAAAAATGAAGGTAGTCGAAAAACAATTGTGTTTAGTCAATTTACCACAATGATGGATATGATTGAGCCATTTTTGGAAAAGGAAGGAATTAAATTCGTTCGATGTAAGTTATTGATGTTGATTGTTGATGTTCTGTGTATTAACGATAGTAATAGATGATGGGTCGATGAGAGTACAACAAAGGAATGACTCTCTTCAGAAACTTCGCGACGATAAAGACGTGACTGTATTATTATGTTCACTCAAGTGTGGCGCCCTGGGTTTGAATTTAACAGTTGCATCACGTGTTGTTCTTGTTGATCCATGGTGGAATCCAATGATATCTGAACAAGCAATTGATAGAGTTCATAGAATTGGACAAACTCGAGATGTTGATGTTTATGAGATAACTGCAGTGAATACTGTTGAAGAAAGAATAGTGGTTTTACAAGATCAAAAGAGAGAACTTGCGAGAGGTGTAATGGATGATAGAGCTGGAAAACTTAGTGTCAATAGATTGACTAGAGATGAATTGTTATTCTTGTTTAATCAACAAGCTGAGCAACTTGAAACTGACGACTAGATAATTTTACTGTTTTATAACATTCTGCTTATATACATTCATTTTGTTTAATTATATATCGTACCGTACTGTTTTAATGTCTTAAATGTCTTCCAATTACAACTTTCACAACACTACTAGTAATTCAAGTAATTGATGTTCGCGCGCCTTCAACGGTGTCCGAGCTCTACCGCAATTTCAATCTGCAGCTCATTCAAGCGACGATGTCTAATACACTGTAGTATCTCTCTCATACAAATGATATTTAAAGTAATAGATATAATGTCTCATGTATTAAGCAAGCTTACGGTGTCTCGGTCATATGGGTGGAGAAGTGATAGGATCGGCTTCGGCTATAGGACTTATGAGAATTTCGCGAATTTCGAAATGATGGTGTAGTGTTTTCAGGTACATTTACGGGTAGTATATGAGAGTATCAAGTTAGCTTAACGTTTTGAATTCATTGATCATCAATAAGGTGTCCTATATTAGTTCAATTGCGAACAATATAACCACTATATATGGAGTATGAAGAAGTGAAGTGCAACGATGTACTGAGCGGCGTTTGTTTGTGGACCTCGCTAACATGCTACGTACGCTAGCTCACAATATATCTCCAGCTAAGCGACCAGTTTCAGTCATATATTTAATAACTATCCGGCATACCATACAACCGTACTAAAACAAAATACTGTACTTGATCAAGAGACAAGAACGTCTGAAATCGATGTAAAAAAGCCGGTTAGAAGGTGGGTCAACGGCGACTTTGCGATCATGAAGCGTTGAGTTTCGCGGTAAATTTAATGCACCTTATAAACGGTTTTGCCGCATCAACGGTATTCCCACAAGCCTTAAATAACTGGTACAGTATTGTTGTGCAGGCTTTGATTTCAAGAACACGTGCACATCTTCGTCTCGATTCGCCTGTTTTGTACAGTACAATCGGTCTAACGGAGACCATTCTACGGAGGACTGTAGGGGCATTCCCCACGGGATTTGAAAATTTTGAGACAAGATCTACGACACGCGAGCGAACCGATCGCTTACAGGATACTGTGCCCACTGGACTAGTTTGGTACTGTATATTGTAGTGGCGGATCGAATCCACTAGTCGTGTTAATGTGAAGTCGTCGACTGGGAATAGCCGAGTTACTCTGTCGAGCAACCGCGGTTGTGCAGCTGTGCTTCAGATGATGGGAACTTGGAATGACGGTGATTGAACTTCTGGTGACCAGCCGTCCGGATATATAAAATTCACCAGTTTAGAGCCTCGCCAATTCGCTAGTTTGCGCTGTGCACCGTGTGGCGTTTACCCTACCGATCGCGAAACCCTTGCCGTCAGCGTTTTCGCAAGACGTGTCGGTAGGATCTACTGTCCTCGTGCACGTATATTATCATCTTAAGACAATCTCCGAACCGGTATTCCCCATCAGGAGCGGATATGGTAATTTCAAAACGGAATGAACTAATTCAGCATACCACGTACCTCATAAAAATCATGAAATACCATTATCGAAGTGACGACGTTGATAGATCACTGAATTTCCCCACACCACCGTCACAGAGTGCATCCAAACGTAGAAATCTCGAAAGCCGATCACCATTTCCGACATTTCTCAACTGACTCTCGGCTGCAATCACCATGCAAGGGACCTGGGAGGCACAAGGCACGCATGAGACACTGCTACATCAACAGGACAACAAACTACATCATCGATCATTCTTTTCGGAGAAACACTTGCGGAACACCTCCCGACGGGTTGGATTTCCGCAGTGGCAATCATCATTAAGGGGAGGTGTGCCTAAAAATCCCCGAGACGTTCAGATCTAGGTGGATCAGCCACTATAGATCCCAGACTTGGGCCCGGTTGACCACTTAGATCTACTTACAATTGTTTCTTAACTTGCCACTAATCGTCTTAGCAATGTATCAGGGACTCGAGTTTTTTGAATTGACTTTGCCATGAGCCCATGATCCGCACAATCGTGCCGAATCTCCACATCGTGTTCATTCGCCTATGGTAGGATGGCTGACTCGTTAGTCGTGATGCATGTGATTCTAAGGAGTATGCTGGCAAGTCTGTACATTGCAACGTGACCAAGATACAATTGATCACTGTAATCTTCATTTATCTCAAGGCACGCAGAAGACACAATCTTCAGTATTGTATTGCGAATTCAAAGATATCCAAACAGCTACTGGAGTACGTAGTCAGGTACAAAATAGGGCGTCCGCAGCTTCCTAGAGACAGTTTCCGTGTCAATAGTGTACCAAGATACGCATTAGCTCTTCAGTGCATGAGATGTATGCTTGGCCATTATACCATAGTCAATAGAAATGCTCAAGACTTTTGAGACGAGACACAAAACTGCATTCTAGAATTGTCACGCAATATGATTTTTAATACATTGATTTGCGTAATTGCACATTATTTGTGTTAATAGTATCCGCTAGTCATTTGTCAGGGTCCAAAATGTACTTAGCCGGTACACAACGGTTTTGATCACGTTGACTGGATCAATATTTGTACACACAACTTGTAACTTGACAACCTCGCATCTTCGCATTCGGTCATAACTGTAAATCAGTTACATTCGATAATGAATCTGAATCAAGCGGATAATTTGTCTTACTCCGCATTTCCTTCTGGCCGAGCAGCTGGCGATGAAAAGGTGAGGTCAGATAGTTACAATAGAAAATTATATCTATGATAAATGATTGTTATTGTAAATTTGTGATATATACAAGATTGAATAACAAATTGAAACCGAAAAACCAGACAAAAAATCAAAAGCAATACGCCCCGTTGCTGCAAAACTCCCGCGGTGACCTAAAACACCGGTAAAGCCAAGGCTACCAATAAAACCAAAGAGCTAATCATACAAGTTGTCGAATGCTCCAGGATAAAACAAAAGCAACAGAAATGTAGTCGTCGAAAAACATATAATATAGTATATAGATAAAATAAGAAGAATTTGAGCCAGTCAAACTTCGGATGGAATCGAAAATTGAAGCATTCACATAAAAACACAGGAATATTAAAGCTGAGCCAGCCAGACTTTAAATTGTTGTAGTGTAAGGAGTAAATGGAACATATGGAATGTATGCTTGAGGTAATGTAGCCGAGAAAGCATCAAAAGCTACCTCAGGAGGGCAGTTAAGAAAATCTGAAGTATTAGCCACCAAATCCGGCGAGACATAAGAGCTGTAATCATAGTGACTGACAGGTTGATCTAGATCCAGAATTGGCATTCCTCGCTCGTCTATTGAAGCAGGTGTGGTTACCAGACTGGAAGTGTCATCATCGCTAGAAGTGGAAAAGGCCGGAAGTGACGACAGTTCGGCGCTAAGACTGAACTCCGGTGCAACCGTCTCGGTTGTGAACAACAACTCCGCTCCCGTTATACTAACCAAGTGATGAAGAGGTTTCGCTGATTCAAGTGACTCCTCCTTTGCAAATGCATCCTCATCTGCCTCGGTAAGTAATTTGTCGAGGTAGTCGCCATGATACGCGTAGCTTTCGACAGTAACATTGAAGAATTGCAGCTCTTGGCGGTACAATTTACCAGGAATCTCAGCCATCTGCATCGTTCTATCTTGCCAACGCAAAACATATGGATATCCGCCACAGCAAAGCTTGAGACGGTCACAATTACGGCATGTTGGGAAAGTTTGGTCGCATCGCTTGTGTCGCGCACGGCAAGTAACGCAGCCTGTAGCATTAGATTTTCAGTTAGCTTCAAATAGTGAAAAGTAAACAATAAATGAATTGCGCAACATACCTGACCGTGAACGAGGTTCTTTGTCGACACGCTTTCGTGAAAGAGGAGCAGTCTTGACGTTGACGTTCTTGGGAAAAGTGTGTGAAGAATACATGTTGTTGTTATTGTTGTTGTAGTGATATGTTGTGAGACTGTTGTAGTGGTGCAATTGCTGAAGTATGTGTGTATGTGTATGCTATGGAGGCAGGTGCTGGTGCAGTAACGATCGTGAGAGTGAGAGAAAGAAAGAAAGACTGGTGCAAGGTGAACTGATGGGAACGGAAACGAGAGAGGGACGGGGAGGAGTAGGGAGGGGCGGAGGATTTCTTATATATATATTCTGGAAGATTGTAGGACGAGAAGAAGGTCGAGCGCGGAGGAAATGAAATTCGTGCCGCAGGGCATCAAACCTTACGGAGTAGCAGGTCGCGCTGGTCGATAGTCGAAAGGCGAGGTTCGCGCAAAAGGCGGGGAGCGGTCGACCACGTAACGGGTGATAATTGAGCAAGATTGCACTCTAAAGAGGGCACAGAGGATGGTGGCAAGAAAGAACGCTTCGGAGATGGAGGCGTCACGCGAGGAAGAGCGCGTCGGAAGCGTTGGAAAGCGTCGCCGTGATAGCAGTGGTGAAGGAGGTGCGCGCAGTGTGGAGTGGCAATTGACAGGAAGAAGCATACTGTACTGGTACTGGTCGGGGATGTTCGGTGCATCGGTGGACTGCAACACACGAAGGTTCGAGGGGCGCCACGGTGTCGGTGTGTCAGTGTGTGCGAATCGGAGAAGCTACACTACACCGCACACAGCAGACTTTCTCCGAGTGGTTCAACCTCATAACCTTCAGCGGGCTGTCCAGTGTATCCAGATAACAGTCTGTCCAGTACACTTGCTCTTTTCGTGCTGTCGCACTGCGTTCGGTTATGTTCGACCCCAAGCAGGGCAATACCACGAGGCGAACGTGCCTCGTGGTCGGCCCGCACTCCGCGAGAGGCACTGATCCGGGAGCTAGAAACGAAACGGCCCTGACTAAGGCACGATCGGGGCGACGGGACGATCGAGCAGTAGCCTTCTCTAAGCGGGACGGACTATAAAGGAAAATGGCCGACAGAAGGATTTGCAGCCTTCGACTTCCACGCATGGGCAGCAGCGAAGCGCACTATATACTGTAGACAGTATCTGGATTCTCAGTAGGTTCACTAGCTCTTGTTCACCTGCAGCACAAGCACAGCTGCGTGCTCATAGCTCACTAAAACTCGTGAGTTGCGGGCTCTATGCTGCCTGCAAAGTGCTCTCCCGGCGCACTCGCACAAAGTCGGGGTCGCACAGCCGGAGAACTCAGCCGGCCACGTGCTACGTGGAATAGAGTTGCCGCGGCTGCCACGTGCGCAAGAGGCTCTTAATAAGACACGTCTAGTCCGCGATCCAGGGTCCTCGCCAGCATCGCGTGGCCACTCTATCTCTAGTTGCCTGCGCACCATTGCCGGTCTAATGATGCACTATTACAGTTCCAGCGTAGTTTGTTGCTCCTCCAGCCACGAGCTTAGAGGCGAACATCGACGACATCGACGACGTAGCCAGTTCCTGATGTCAGCCCCGCCACCGTACGGCACCAACTTTGGTCCGAGTTTCTGATCCGGGAATTATTGCCCGCTACGCGACTCGCCACGTGAGGCCGCCAGTCCCCCAGGCGAGATGTTACTTGCTGCACTTGGTTAGCGGCGAGCACGCCTTTTCTTATATGGCTTTGTGGAGGTATGGTCGGTTTGCGTGCTGAAAAAGAAACAAGCCTTTGGATATCAGGCGTTGGCCGACCAATGCAGGAGTGATTGCGGTCGTCTCAAAAGAAATGCTCCTAATTTTACTCAAATAGGTACCAAATTGCTCAAGCACCATCTAGGAAATGAAAGAGAGGCCTTTATGCGATCCCATGCGGTCTCTCGTGCAGAATCTCGACGATGCTGAGACCATGCGCAAAATTATACTGTATCGATCTCTTAACAACGACAGACGCTTTGTCCCAGCGCCTCTTTCAGGATGGCGACGACGCCAACGAGTCATGAAGCTTCCCGAGCAGCTGAATACAGTTACAATATTGGATGGCGTCGTCTTGAAATTAGAGCCAGAGCTCGAACGCTATAGCACATTTGCCAGGGACCAAATTAAACATATCTCTGTCTTAGATTAACATATATGAGCTGCAGATATTACTGTGCACTACGTAAGCACCTGAATTCACCTCGTCGCGACATATTTTCAAATGTGTGAACCTCGGCTAGACTTGGTAGATGTCTTGACGGCCTCGATGGTCATCGTCATTGCAAGACTTTGACTACTTTTGTTGCTTTTGTGGTCGAGATCGAATCGAGCGAGTCGCAACGCAAGCGGCCCTTGTCTGAAGGAATTCTGATACAAACGAAGATTCAAGATTTCCGAATGCCAATAGGCTTGCAAGCGATATCCTCACGTGAAGCAGCAGAACTGAGAGGCCCGCGAACCTCGGAGCTGCTGGCTTTCGGTTGCGCGACTGCTCCGAGTGCCGGCCTCTTCAGCTTCACTATCGCCGGGGGGCTGCTGGCTTTCGGCTGCGCGACTGCTCCGAGTGCCGGCCTCTTCAGCTTCACTATCGCCGGGCGGCTGCCTGCCAATTAGACAATTGCCAAAGGCCTGGTGCCCAGACTCAGAAACTACACTCGTTATAGTTGAACATTCTTGCGTAGCAGAGGCCGGAGAATGTAACAGCATATATCTGTAACTTTTGTACTGTTGGATAAGAGGTTATAGTTGATACCGGACTACGCCGGACTCCAGCAGGGTCTTCTCGGGACAAGAAATTAATGAGTCGCCGGAGTCTCTCTTAGCGGCGCGCATTTTATTCGCCGGAAGCCGCGACTCATGCGGCTGTCTCTTTGGCTGGTCACGTGAGCTCTGCGGCGCGTGACGCGGACGGCGCGACGCGTTTGGTTTTCCTCTGCTTTGTTGTGACGCGTCAAGAGCGCGTTGCAGATCTTCAAGTGCTACACCGCATTCTGGATCCCCGCATTATCGCGAATCGAAGGTATGGGGAAGACATCGGATGTTCACTTGACCGCCGGATCTGCTTCCGCTCCTGCCGGGCAGCGTGATAGCCCATCCAGCGGATCCTCGGCCGCGCATCGCGACTGGGTGCCAGTCAACCTCCAGTCGCCGCTCATCTACTGTATGCGCTGCTTCGATTCTCTGGCGACAGTTCCAAAAACATCCTTCTACATACTGTCATGTGGCCACGTTTTTTGCTCAAAGCACGTCGATATCGCAAATGTGTTGAGCTGTGAGTTGTCTCTGTCGTTTGAGTTGTCACGATCGATTCACTAACCACCAATCGACACACACATCAACAGTCCAACCTCGGAACTTCCCAATCAATCACACATGTCCACATTGTTCGGAAACAGATATCGCAGTTTACTTGGTTAATAGTCGTGTTCGATTGCCGTCATTGCTTGCCGTCGTTTGGAAGATGCGTAATACTGACAAACAACAGAGTAACTTTGCACCACCAGAGATAGCTATTCACTTTGACGACTTTACAAGTGTGCTTGAACGCATGACTGATACGGTCAAGGTATCACATTATTTTTTACTCTGTATCTGAATACCACTAACACTGTAAAGTACAATTATGAATCACTCCTATTTCTTTTACGAAATCTGCAAGCACACACCAAGACGGCAACGTCAATATCATCAACACATTCTCCGCCAATTGCCGAGCCAGTGCCATCACCACCATTGGTTACGACATCACGCGATGGCCAAATTGTGATACAGCGAGAAACGGTTGATCAAATTGTTCCTGTTCTTGAGAAAAGTTCAAGACTTGTTTCGTTAGTGTGGCTTGGATTCATTCATATCCGAGGATTCTAACGAGTGCTATAGTGAGTTGAATGACGTTAGAAATGAAAATCAACGGTTGAAATGGGAGCTACAGCAACGTGAATCACAGCATCAAAATCAACCGTCCCCGCATCCGAGGCAAATGCAAATGCGACAAGCAACTCCAGTTACTCAGTTAACTCCGGCAGATAATTCTTTCGAATCAGGTTACACTACCGGTCCACAATCACACAATGACACTGATCGGCGATTACTCAATGCTAATTCACTTCTTGCACAGCTTGAAGGTGAAGAGTATGCAGCTGGAATAGGATACAAATCTAACAACAAACGTCCTGCTTCAACATTCATGCAATCACAACACGATGCAATGTTACAAACTCCCGTAAGTAGGATTGTAGATACTGACTTTCGCAGTTCACTTCATCATAATGATCAAGCAACTATACACCGATATACCCGCGATGGAAATAATTTATATGATCAAGATTATATCGGCACGAATCGAAGTCCATCTAGACTATCGACTGGAAGAGGTAATGGAGATACGCCAATCTTAACACCGAAACCAGTCTATGTAATTCCAAATCAGTCTGCAAGTCGTACCGCGTCATTATCTGGTATCGTTGATGGCGTTGCTGTAGTAAGACCAAGTACATCATCAGGATTTGTGTCTCGAGAATTACATAATAGTGGTGGATCAAATAGATCAATATATACAGATCCATCAGCGTATAGTAAGACAGCGAGTCACAATACGCAACAAACGAGTCCATATTTCAAACCACTTCGACGACCACAGACTTCCAATTCAAATGTAAATCATTCAAGACCAGCAATTTCACTGAATCCGAATGATTTATCACGTCGCATTTCAACTCCAAGTCTACAAAGAACGTCATTTAATCAAATAAGACGTCCTGAAACTTCATTAGCTAAACGCTCAAAATATAGGGCTCCTCCTCGACCTTTTAATCGCAAATAATTAAGTAATTCCAATCTAGAATTTGCAAATGAAATGAACTTAAATTGTGTACAGAATGAAATGTAATTTTATGCAAACGCCGCTTCATCAAAGATTGGAGAATAAACCATTGAAGATTTTCTTTTCTCAACTTTTATATTTGCGAATAAAACTCCACCGTTTCGTGCCGCGATAAAAACTCCAGGGTGATATGGCTCCATTCCTGTCATTGTACGAAAATATTGTCCAGGATGAAATGGAATCATATTTTCTGGTAGTATACTTGTATCTTTAATTAAAGCTATATTCTCTAAAACAGCTCGTTTTGTTGATTCTTCACTCGTCACTTTGTCGCGAGCGAGAATTGTTGTCCATAGTGGCATTCCAAATGCTCGGTATTTGAGCTCGATATCTTCAGCAAATTCATTTACCCAATCTATACGTAGAAATTCTTTATCAATTTTCGGCGCGTAACTAGATTCCGTTTTCACAAATGCATCCTTTCTACCAGCAAATATATCCGTCAACTTCAATTTCTCATCCGCACCTGCAACTGTTTCACAACATTCAGCCAGCAATTCCGCACCCGATTTAGCTAATTTACTCAATAATCCTCTGGCAGTTTCTTTTTCTTGATCAATTTTGATAGTATTAGACTGTAATAAAACCTCACCAGCATCAAATTTCCGTGGATGTAATGTCTGAATAGTTGTACCTGTTACGTCGTCTTTTTCATAGATTGACCACTGAATTGGTGCTGGGCCACTATGCTTTGGTAATAGTGAGGGATGTAAATTTATACCGCCTATTTTAAGTGATGAGATGAATGAGGCTGGTATTAATTTGCCGTAGGATACTGCTATTGCTAGATCAAATTTCATATCTGATAACCTCTGATGGCTGTTAGTTTGATTCAAGATACCGTCAATTGATTCACATACTATAAAATCATCTTTTGTCTCAGCTTGATGTACTGTAACATCTAAATCTCTTGCAATAGCCATCAACGGAACTATATTTTCACACCATTAATCATCTGAACAACTTGAACCATCAATCACGACTAACCAAACGAACCTTCTCTAATCTCTTTCAGATTTCTTCCAGCTTTTTTCGGTTTTCTTGTAGCGACTTCAAGAGATTCAAAAATACTTCCATTATTCTGCTTATTTAATTCATATAATTTTTCAAAGCTTGTTATACTGAAATAATCTGATCCAAAGAAAATTGTCTTAAGTGGTTTGAATGTTGAATTGGTTGCACTGAAGTATCTTGAAGATATGCTTCTTGAACAGCTATTATGTGAATTCACACAGCCAACTAAAATTCCACTCCATATCCTTTGTAAATGGAGTCTTTCCATTACTTAATTAACCTCTACTCACTTCCTTTCAAACAAATATAACAAAAACGTACAACTTTCAAGGTGTTACGTAGGAAATTTCCGTTGTTCATGAGGTCATGTTTACTTAATTTTCTGCTCACAAGGGATTTGTTTCAATATCTCGTGTCCCGAATTCACAAATCACCAAATCACAAGGCACACGCATCGCGATTCAAAGAACAACCAGAGTAACTTATACATCATATACAGCTTCAAATCAATTATTGGATTCAATTTGTAATATATTAAATTCCCTTTTTATCAATATTCTGAACTATAATTTACGTCAAAATGGACGCAATATCACGTCTTCAGGGTTCAAATCCATCCAATGCATCAGATGAGATATACACCCCAACACACGCGTCAACATCGTCATCTTCATCTACGGTATCAGGATTTCCGAAATTAGATTCAACGATTGAAAATGACGCTTCATCAAGTGTTCAACATTCTTCATTTTCGTTAAATCAAGGTCATTTACATCGATTAGTGGGTGGAAACAAAAGTCGAAATAAAAATAATGATAAGGGAAATGCGAATGGAAATAGTTTTAATGGGAATTACGGAGTTATGGCATCTCCTTTATTATATAGTCGACAAAGCAATGATTCATCATTTGGAAGTCCATATATAATGACACCAAAAAGAGTTAATTCACCAGGTATTAGCTTACGAAAGAGTCGATTTTCAGATATTTTATCAACACCATCAAGAGCATTAAGACTTGATTCGATATTAAGTAATAACAAAAAAGAAAGACAAGCTGGAGATTTAAGAGGATGGTTTAGTAGTATTACTAGTAGAGCTAAAAAAGCAATTAAAGAAAACGAAGAAATTGAAATTGAATTTGAACAAGAGTTGAAAAATGAAGAAAGAAAATTAAGAAAAGCATTTGAATTCTCGGAATCAATTTTGAAAATTGAAGGTGATGAAGAGATTGTTCATTCTGAAGCTTTTGATACATTAGGTGAAGTCTTAATGGATGAGAAAAGGAAAAAAGAAGAAGAAATTATGGAGGAAAGAAGGAAAGTTATGAGAGCTAAACGAGAATTGGAAGATGATGAAATTCAAAGACGGAAAAGTCCTTTGAAAATTTATGAAGATTCAACGTCAAGATCTGGATCTGAATTATTTGGTAATGATGAAAGTACTACACAAGGAGAAGGGGATAATGAAAATATTGCACCGATGAACGAAATGGATGAAGAAGTTGATGAAGATGAAGGTCCGTCTGAGTCAGAAGTCGAACTTGATCCATTTGCAATTCAAAGTACAAGCGTTGATGCAATGGCTTCGTTTCCTGTTAATGAAGGTAATGAAAATGAATTTTTACCTGTAGGTTTACCTATTGATCAAGATTCACTTGCTGCGGAACAAGCTTTTGAGGAAGTTGAACAGGGTGAGCAAAATGATGATGATGAAGTAATGACTGAAGAGCAAGTAAGATCTATTGCGAAATCATTAGGGTTTACAAGTGATATTAATGGATTATATGACGATGAAGAAGAAGTTGAAGATTCCAGAACAAGTCATTATATCAATGAAGGAGAAGATGCCGGAGTTGAAATTGAGGAAGATGACGAAGAAGAAGAAGTTAAAAGTAAAGAAGATCATCACAGAGATTCGGAATCAAGTCCAGAAGCAGAAAGTGATGGAATTAGAGCATCTGATGAAAGTGGTGGTGAATATCAAGATGATGAAGAAGTTATTGATGAAGATGGTGAAGCTGAAGAAGATGAAGAAAGAAGAGAAGGGTCTGCTGCGGCGATTTTCTTTGATGATGAGGCGGAGGAAGATGAAGATGGTGAGGGTGTGGAGGAGGAATATGAAGGTGAGGAAGATGAGTATCCGGGGAATATGGCGGAGGAGGAGTATGAAGGTGGAGAAGATGAGTACTCGAAGAATTTGGAGGAGTACGAAGAGGAAAATGAAGAAGACAATGAAAATGAAGAAGAGGAGGAAGATGATACTAGACCATCACGGTATATGAGCTCTGGCGGGAAATTTAGACCTGGTATGGTTTATGAGAAAGAAGATGAAGATGAGCAAGACGATGAAGAGATGGAAGACGAAAGAATTGAAAGTAGTAGGCTGGATGACTATGAAGCTGATGATGCAGAGATATTTGGAGATGAAGATGAGGAGGAGAATGATGAAGAAGAAGAGGAAGACGACGAGAATGATGAGGAAGAAGAGGGAGAGGAAGGGAATGACGAAGAAGAAGAGGAAGAGGAGGAAGAGGAGGAATACGAAGAATATGAGGAAGAAGTAGAAGAAGAGGAAAGTAAGGGAAATGAATTCATGTCACAACAAAGTGCAGTTATTGATTTATCCTCAAGTGAAGATGACGCACCGCGTTCAAAGCCTGCATCTAAAGAAGTAGAATCAGAATCAGATTCATATAGTGAAGCATATTCAGACGAAGAAGATGCAATGAATTCAAGATCAAATTCACAATTTATAACTCCTGTTACTCCAGTTCAATTATTTCCTAAGAAAATGGGAAATAGATCATTATGGACTCCTTCTATCCCTGGTAGTGAAGAAGCTGTTAGAACAAGGCCTGTTGAAAGAAGATCTGGATTGATTTCGTCGTTTAAAGCTGAGTATGATGATGAGGAGGAAGATGATGATGAACATGAAGATGATGAGTATGAAGAGGAAGAACAGTATGAACAAGAAGAACAAGAGGAAGAAGAAGAATCAAATATAATGTCAACAGAGATAGAACCGATACTTGATCCTACATTTTTACAAGCAGTTGCACAAGCGGTTGATGAGAATTTTGAAGAATCATCAACAGTTAATTTAATTGCGAATTTAAATCAAGATTCAGAGAATTTGGATTTATTGAATGCTGTTAGTGGACTTGTTGAAATTCAAAATGGAAGAGATGTCGGTATTGAGAATGAGAATGAAATTGAAAATGACAATGAAGTTGAGAATGTTGGTGATGCGGGTGATGAAGTCGATGAAGAAAATAAGGATTAGAGTATTGAAATTTATATGTATTTTATATTTTACATTTGTATAATATTCAAGGTTTGCAAGGCTGTATTATAGGTATTATTAAGTGTATTATAATCGTTATCATTATCATTATTATATCATAAATTATCAAAATTAGTTAAATTAAATTAAATATTAAATACAGCGTAGTAATTAGTAAATGCTATCAAACATGCAATTTCAAACATTAACAAGCACAAAAATGCAATCCTCATTACACGCCTTTTTCAACTTGACTTATATCTCTTGCATTTCCATTTCCACTTTCATTCTCATTTTCATTCTCATTCGTACCTTCTTTTCCACTTGCACCTTCATTATCCTTCTCAGTTTCCTCTTTCGACGCAGATGCAGATGTAGAAGTTGAAGTTGAAGCCGACGTTGAAGTTTTATTGTTGCTTGGAATATGATCTTCAATGTCATCAGCAGTCCAAGCGTATTTTGATCTAGCACGTAATTGTTCGCCATATTTAAAAAATAAAAAAGGAAATGGTGTGCAGGCTAAAATTAAAAATGACAATAATGCAGATGCCCATGTATATCCTAATCCGTTGTACATTTGTACTGAGAATAATGGGAAAAAAGATGCAAATGTTGAACGAAGGAAGCCATTTGCTGCTAATGCTGAAGCTGAGTATGGACGATATGCTCTATTTTTCGAAATATTAGTAATTGGTTTTAAATCAACAAGTGAATGGATAACGTACTCGACTAAATAAGTGAAAACACCGGAAAACACTAAAATCAAACCAAATCCAAAAGGCATTACAGCGATAATAGGAACGATATAATGAACTTGTCTTTTTAATGTAAAAGAAAACCAAAACATACCGATTGGAGAAGTTATTCCACCTAACATTGCTTGTGGTAATCTATATTCGGGTTTACCAACTCCATTTCCCCTTGTAATTGATAAATGATCATATAATTTATGCCATATTGGTTCAGATAATACACCTGAGATATTACCTACTAATAAACCAAGAAATGACAGTCCAACGTGATGAGGTGCGAAATCATGATTATTTCTAAAAACTAATGTGAAAGCTTGAAAAAATAAATACATTACTCCTAACATTATTGCTGTAAATAAGCATAATGCAAATACCATTGGTTCTAAAAATAATAGTTGCATTGGTCTTTTAATACTAAATATAATTGTAGTAAAAAGTGATTTTTTAGTTAATTCAATAGGTGCATATATTTCTCGATTCCCTGTTGATTTTCGTAAATTCTCTGCCTTTCGTTTTAAAATAACTGGTGCAAATGTTTCAGGAACGAAAAATATAATGGAAATTAACATAACTCCACACCAAATTGTAGTAAAATATAATCCCCATCTCCAGCTTCTGTTATGAACAATAAAATCTCCAATTAATGGACCAAATGTTGGACCTAAAAACGGTGCTGCTGTAAATATCATCATTGGTTTACCTAATTGTGATTTTGGAAACAAATCACTAACGGTACCTCCTGCAACTGACATGAATGCACTTCCAGCTAATCCAGCAAGTAATCTATTAACCAAGATACCAGTTATATTTGGACTAAATGCAACAGCAATTTGAAAAGCTAAAAAGAAAGTAAATGCAAATATATAAATAATTCGACGACCATAAAATTCAGATAATGGTGCATAAAACATTGGACCTGCTCCCATTCCAAATATAAATACACTTAAGCCTGTAATTGCTTCAATTTGTTTAATATGAAATTGTCTAATCATTCCATCGTATGCCCCGGTAAATATTGAACTTGTACAAGCAACTAATAATGCTCCGGTACTACAAATGATCGTTATAACCCATTTCCTCCATAATGGAAGATTCATTGGATTAATCGGATCATTAGGTCCGTCCCATGATACTTCATTTGTTGTATTTTTTGATTCAACATTTGAATGTGAAGTTCTTGTAGTTGTGGTTGTAATTCCAGGTGAATCGTCATTTAAATGCCTACCAGCAACATCAACAGCAAGTGCACTTGCATTCGCACTTACACTCGGAGATGTTGATTCCTCCATCTCAACAATCTACCACTATTACAACATTCACAGTCGCATATGAATGAATCTATGACTGTGAGAAAATCTCCTTCATAAAAGTCAAGATAGTAATGGTACCATAGCTCAAATGCATTGAGGTGGTCAATGTGATCTCGCTCGTTTACGCTCGTTTAACTATGGTTGGCTCACTAGCGCCGGAGTTCGATATCAAGCAATTTTGCAGCCCGTTGGTTCGATGAACGCGGAACAACTGCCGACGACAAACGCCGAAACCAACGCCGCTCATCCGTTGTTTAAGTTCTACGTACGTATTCAATATCCAAACTACGTACATAAATACAGTACAGTACATTCAATTTACATACCAAACATCACTCATGCTCATCATTTGAATTGATATCCATAAATAAACGCATCAACAGGACCTAATTCTTCTTTTCCTTTCAAATACGCAACTTTTTTAACAATTCCAACTTTTTCAAAGCCTAATCCATCCCAGATTCTTTGTGATGCAATATTTGTAGCGAATACTAAATTGAAAATAGATGATTCGAATCCCTATATTTAAATAACCGTTAATATTGTAATTCAAATGAGTTAATGTAGAGTCAAGTGGTGTAGTCGAGTTTACATACCAATGCAGGTGCCCATTCTAAATACTTCTTTCCTAAAAGTGATCCAATTCTTAATCCTCTAGCAGAAGGAGATACTAAGAATCCAGAATTACAAACATGTCCACATCGACCTGGATAATTTGGTTTAATGTAATTTGTACCCAAGATATTTTCAGGCTTATCTAAAAATGAGAATAAAGAAGTAGTTGTTGAAGCTGAAGAGTCGTCTAGAACCATTACGGTTGTGAATAAACCAAACCAGTAATCTCGGAATTCGTGTAACGGAAGTATATCGAGTTGAGGACTATTTCACATTAGCAATTCAGCTCTTAATCCATCAGTAAAATGAAAAAAAAAACAAAAAACATACTAAGTCTGTCCCCCTTCAATCTCATCATTCAACAACTTTCCCACCGCTTTAACAAACTCTGATTCTTCATCAACAGGAACATCAATAAACCCATCACTTTCGTCCAAACAAGTCTTCAATATAAATCCTGAACAATCATCTCTAAAAAGTCCATAAATCGTTGCATTTCGGCCATCTTTAAGTACCACTTTTTCTGGTAAAAATTGTGAACATTGGTATTTCTTGGATAATGAGATTGGCGAGGAACTTGGCTCATGAGGATGAGAATCTCCCATTGCTGTATGTGTGTGTTGTGTTATTGCTACCATTGTAGTATATCTATCTATTAACCAAAAAATATATGTGCAATGTATCAGTCTATTCTATTTTACTTTATTTTATTTTATTTTATTTGAGCGTGGTGTTGATAGGCAGTCAGAACAGGTTTGTATATCACTATGACTCTAACACCCTATCAACGAGTAACTAAAAACAAAACTCGCGTGCACTACGATAATCAGCGAAGTAATAATTCTCCACCGCATCAACTGTTCAATATACCCGCGGAGTCTTCTTAAACAGGACAGATACATAATATCCTCGGCAAGATATACTACTTCCCAAATATAAACAGTTTAATACTACGTCATACGATTACGACATAAATGTTAAGCTAAAGTTGAAGAACTATTATTACATTCCCATATCCAAATAATAAAAACCACACGCACAACCACATACACAACCATAAATAAAAATAATAAAAGAATAAATAAAAAACACATAAGCTACGCCTTCTATAACGTTATATGAAAAAGACCAAGTTTTAACAAATAACGGTTGAATAAATGGAAAATAATAAGATAAATTGAGTGTATTGACGATTTTGTATACGGTGATGATTGTAGTTGAGAAATGATAAGTGCTGTTTCGGAGTGTACTTTGTTATCAGCATATCTAGTAGTACATGATAAGAAAAATATAAAATAATAAAAATAAATATTGAGTATAAGTAGTCTGTAAAAGTTGACCTTTTTGAGTTGTATTACCATCCACGATTTGAAGTTAATTAAAATATTCGAAGAAAGAAATAAGATTATAGCGTTCGTTGGTAAACCAAATAATGGTATTACTCATTTGTAATTGGTTTGTTTTGTTGAGTTTGGAGATTACTCCAGTTCTGAATCGGATGATGTGTCAATTGATGACCCATCCATTCCATTAGATTCATCAGATGTTTCAGATCCACCAGATAACATATCTTCTTCATCAGCACCATCATCAGCATCCTTAGCACCAACAACACCCCACTCAATTCCGGTAACTTCACGTAACCGTTCAAGAATACGAGTCATTGGTGTAAATAAGCCAAATTCGCGATGCTCTCCGTCATACGCGTGTAACATTCCAACAACGCCTAATCCATTAACACCATCCTTACGAAGAATCCAAGCTCCTGAATCACCTCCTGTTGCAAACATTCCCGAAGGTGATGCTGCGACAACAAATTCAGATGATTGTAGCGCTCCATCTGCCCAGTAAATTAAACGAGGACCGTTAAGTTTACCAGTTGTGAATTTAGATGTTGAACCATATTTGAAAACTTCCACACCAGGGACTAAACGTTTGACAACACGGCTAACGGTAAGGTTGGAGAAAACGAGAGATGGATCGTATTCAGCAAATGGAACATCGTCACCAAGGTAGTTCTCAGTTGGTTGGATATCAGGGCGACAGCGGACAACAGCAACATCTGAAATCATACCATTGGAGAGAGTACGTTCGCCCCATAAGACATCACCGAATCGAGGAGGAACAGAGCGTCCGTTCTGACGAGGGTAATCGGCATCAAGTGCGTTAACTGCAGCTTTGAAAGCACGACGTTCGTCAGTGTGAGGTTGGTAGCGAGAGTACTCTTTGAGGAGAGTGTCACGGTACATGTTGATGAGAACTGGCGAGGGAACTGAAACAGGTGGTCGGCGAGCTAGAAAGGTTAGCATGGATCATAAATTGAAAATTGAATAGAGAACATACCCTTTGACTCAGTTAAGCAAACGTGAGCGCAAGTCATTGCAAATCCACTCTGCGAGTAAGCAGATAACGAACGATCGTTAGGATCAACCTTTGGATAGATGTAACCACCAAGAGTACCACTCAGAATTTCAGCATCCTCATTTGCAATTGATAGCGACATCGGCGGGGTTTCAAGCTGTGAAGTACGGTATGGTGGTTTGAATCCAGCAAGCGAAACACGAGTCGAACGAGCGGAGTTTGAACGTGAAGAAGGAGCTGACCCATTGCCCGCAGCGACCTGAATACGGTTGCGTTGACAGAAGAAGTGAATGTCATCAGCAACATCCCAAAGACCAGCAACACTCTCAAGATGGCTTGGTGATGGAGATGGGATACCAAAAAGAACAGACACAACAGCAAAGGACTCTGAGAAGCCACGAGCAAGAGGAGCAATGAAAGCACCGTCTTGTTCACCAAGAACTTGGTACTCTGGAAGAACATCCATGAGCTTAGTGAGCTTGTCAAGAGTAGACTTTGCTGGCGCGTTCTTCTCGTCGTAGTATTCACGCGAAACGGCAAAGTTGCGAGGCTGCGGTGGAGCCATGCCGGGGATATGAGCTGGAACGAGCTTGAGCTTGATGCCAAGCTCAGCGGCGGCACGGAGGAGAAGACTGCGAGATGAGGCGTAAGGGAGGCCGACGAGGAGATTGTCAGAGAAGTGGAAGACAACTTTGAGAACTGTTGTGAGGGCAGCTGAGGAGAGTGGTGAGATTCGGAGAGCAGCAGTGTTGTGATGCGAGCAGGCAGCGATAGCATGACGAAGAGATTGAGTGACTGAAGCAGCGGCCTTGGACAAGTCCATCATCTGCTTGCCGACTTGGAAAAGAACAGCCTTGACATCTCCGGCGAGGGCGTCGAACTCGGCCTCGAGCGAGCGTCGGCTCTGAGCTACAGTCGCAGAGACTGACGAAGCAGCAGGACCATCGGGACGAAGAGGAATGGCGACACCAAAGTTGGGGAGGAGTGCGGTGTTGCCGGGACCGTTCACAATGCGGGCAGGCGAAGGAAAGATGCCGCCAAAGTCGTTTGCATCAGAGATTGAGAGCGAATCGAGGTCGACGTCGATTGAGAGACGCGAGGATGAGGCAATGGACTCGCCGGAGATGGAAGAAGCCGAGGAGAAGACCCAGGAGCTGCCGGACGAGGAGGTGCGGGTGGAGCGGACGGAGGGCGCGTACGACGAGCGAGAACCGGCGGAGTAGGCAGAGTCGACCCGGGGCCGCGAGGGGTGGTCGCAGTCGTAGAGGTCGAACTCGTGCCAGGGCGCCGGCCGCTGGGTGAAGGGCGAGACGGGCGAGGGAACGCCCTCGGCGACGGACTCGAGCACGCGCGACGCAGCGAAGGCGGGCTTGAGCAGGCCGGCGTGGAGGGGCGGGTGCTGGTGCTCCTGGTGCTGCTGCTGCTGCTGCTGCTGGGCGCGGGCGGCGTCGTCGTTGACGGACATTGCTGCTGCAGCGGGCAGAGTCGCGGGCGGGCGAGAAGGAGGCGCTGGTGGACGGAAACAGAGGTGGTGAAGAGGGAGGAAGGCGGTGAGGAGGAGAGGAGGAGAGGAGGAGGAGGAGCAGTGGCAGCCACCAACTGCAGCGAGTGGTGCTGCGGAGGACTCTTTTCTCTCGTCTCGCTCTTCGCGGTGCTTGACACTTGACAGCGCTCCATGCAAACTAAGCCCAAAGGCGAGCTGCGATCGCGCCGGCACTGCTGCGAAACAGCCCTGACCCTGGCCCTGCCGCACCTCGCTGGCTCGCTTTCTGCTGCGGCGGCATGCGGCACCAAAGCTAATTGGGGTATGCGCCCCCAGAATAGCGGCGTGCGCGTCTTGCACTGCGCACCGCGCTGTTCTGGGCGTGCGGCTGCGCAGCGACACAAGCGCACGGCGCTTTCAAGCGCTGTCCCGCGTTGTGCTCCTCGCTTGGCTGCTGCACCCGCAAATCTTAACCCGCGCACGTGACCCGCTGTTCTGGTCATCGCATCGCCCGCTCTAATTAACGCCCACAGACCAGCTCATCGCCCGATGGAGCTCACTCTATCTGTCTATCAGACTATCAGCGCCTCCTCGTTGGCTCTGGCTCGTTTGACCTGGATCTTGACTCGTCTCGTCTCGTCTCATCTCGACGCGTCTCCCCTCACTCGCGACCCCATGCTGCGCTACGCGTCTCTGCGCGTTGTCCTCGCCGCCTCCGCGCGTGTTCGCTGCTGCGCGCGTCGTGCTTCCAACACCGTCGCTCCTCGCCCGCGCGTCTTCCTGCTCTCCTCCGCGCCTTCCGCCCCGCGTTTCCCCAGACTCCCCCGTGCCCGCGAGCCCAGCTATCTCGGACTGCCGCCAAAGTTTCCTTCTCCGGACGATGTTCTGCTACAGCTCAGACCGGCGCAGGCTGCAAAGCTGTTAGAAGCTGCAAAGACCACCTCGTCTGGCAACCAACTGATCAAGGGTCCTCTCGCGAACTACGCCTATGGGTACGCGCTGTACTTAGGACTCCTTGCGTCGGGCTTCGCAGTCGCAATTGGCGTGCCATCGTACTTTGCACTTAAGTATTACTTTGAGCACGACGAAAGCATTCACGAGATACCATCGTCACCCACCGCGATCATTGCTGATATTTCTGACAATGACGCATCTCAGCAAGGCGGAGGAGCTCGTCATCAACGACACTCCTACCCCGTCTCAACCAGCATCGCCGCATTTGCATCCGTTTTATTTGCAGCAAAGCTTTTGATTCCATCTGCTCGCAGGCAACTGGTTCGTTTGGGCTACATCAATCTACCAGTCTTTGCTCATTTCGCTCGTAGCACCTCTGCTGCTCCTGCTCTCTCGCTTCTGATAGCCCCATACTCTCATCGCACTGCTGTTTCATTTGCGGCATCTACACTTGCGACCGTCTGGCTTGCGCGTGAGACTGAGTATCTCATTGCACCAAGTGTACTAGTTCCAGTTCTCGCTACTGGTTTCGTATCCGCAACTGTTTCTGCCGCGGCAATCCCTCGCCTTCTCGGCCGCTCCACTCAATTTCTACGTCCCGTCAACGGCGCATCTGCGCTTGCATGTGCATGTTTAGGATTTTTAGGAACAATTGATGATGCAGGCGACGTTCCTCGTTACTTAATGTACGCTACATCATTCGCATTTGCATTTCGAACACTCGCCAAAAGCAAGAGCTCACCAACTGCAACAGCATGTTGCATTGCCGCATATAATTTCGGCGGGTTAGTTGGTGGATATATTGTTGGCCGTATTCCTGATTTCATTTGCCTTGCTAAACGAGCTTTGGGTACAAGTTCTAAGATCGACGGTTTGGATATCATGAGTAATGAAGCTAGAAAGAGATATCGTAGGGAGTTTTGGGGTATTGATCTGGAGTAGGTCACAGCCTTGCATATTTTCTCATCTTTATTGTTGCTTGCGTTTATTGTTTATGGTTTTGCTTGATTATTGCTTACTGCTTCTCATGGTTTCGGTCAGGAGTATGGTCGTCTGGATGGTCGGCGGAGTATGGCATTGGTATGTTTATGAATCATGTATGTTGTTACTGTACTGTAGTGTGGAATGGAGACGCCTCAGGTAACTCCGCAGTCAACTCCCAGCCAGCTCCACCGTGGCCCGCCGGTGGTTCGCCCCATGTGAGCTGAAACGCACAACTGCGCCGCGCCTCGCCGCTTAAGCCAGGGCTAGGGCTTCCGGCACCGCCAAACTCCGCTCAATCACAATCGCGCCGGGCAAGTATCGCGGATTCACGGCCATCCCAAGTGTTCCTCACTCAGTCCTGCACCAACACAATCGACACGACAACGATAAAGGCGCCAAAAAAAAATAAATAAAAAAATGACGTCCAACTCCGGTGTCTACGATCCTCTTTTGCACGACGGTCAGCCCGCTGCTCCTCGGAGACCTTCGTCCGAGGAAGACGTCGACGCTTCGAATGAAAACGGCTCGACTGTCGACCTCGAGGCCGCTGCTGCTGAGACTCTTGCTGCTCCTACTTCCGCTGAAGACGCAGACCCTACTGTCGCAAGCACATCTCATCCAGCTGAAGATGATGCTCCAACAAATTACAGACGCAGAGGCCGTAACACTACTTCTGAGCCTGCTTTGAAGAAGTTAATCGTCATCCTCGTCGTCCCTGCCGCTGTTCTTCTCATTGTCTTTTTCTTCGTCTCGCGTGTTTCCGGTGGTCCTTCTCGTGATGCCAGTCCCATTGCTGCTCCAACTGGTATTTCATTCGCGTCTGGTTTCAACATGAAGCAATCTTGGGGTTCATTATCACCTTACTATGACTCTGGTAAGCAATGGCCTGGTATCGATGAATCTGCTGGCAAGGGTGATTACGGTCTTCCTAATGCTCAGTGCCGATTCCGTCAAGTTCACGTTCTCCACAGACATGCTGAGAGATATCCAACTGGTGGCGCATATGAGAAGATTATTGAATTAGTTGAAAAGCTTAATGCAATGACTGATAAGCCAGCTGATGAACTTTCATGGGTATCAGATTATAACTTTACACTTGCTGATGAGTTATTACTTGCGTCTGGTGTTGCAACTGAATTTACTTCTGGTTCAATGTTTTGGGAAACTCATGGTCGTCTTCTCTACAATGCTACTGAAAAGAATGAAATGTTCTACCATCCTAACCTGAACGTCTTCCCTGATGGATCACCTCGTCCCCAAATTGTTCTTCGTACAACTGATCAATCGCGTATCAACACATCCGCACATGCTTGGGCTGCTGGTTTCTTTGGTGTTTACTCTGGTGAACCAAATGCACCACTTGATGACGAGAATCTTTACAAGATGGTATACCTGTCTGAACGTCCACTTGAGAACAATACACTTGCAGCATACTACTCATGCCCCAACTCTCAATCCAAGAGATTTACAACTGGTTCCAAAATCTATCGTGAATGGGTTGCAGTATTCCTTGCAGATGCCGCAGTTCGTCTGAACAAGCTTTTACCATCAGCCAATTTAACACCAATGGATTGTTACTCAGCAATGGCACTCTGTGCATTTGAAACTGCTGCGTATGGTTCTTCAAGATTCTGTGGTTTATTTACTGAACGTGAATGGTATGGTTATGAATATCGTGATGCTCTTGAATTCTGGGGCGATGCTTCTCTTGGTTCCGCGGTTGGTGCTGCTCAAGGTGTTGGTTATCTTATGGAACTCCGTGCACGTTTAGAACATCGTTATCTTAGTGAACCATATGGAAGTATTAATACAACAATCACCAACAATCCCGAGACATTCCCATTAGATCAACCATTTTACATGGATATGACACACGATACAATTATGGTTGCAGTTTTAACCGCTCTTGGAATTCCATTTGGACAATTACCATCGACCTCATTACTTCAACCACGTTTATTCGTTGTGTCAAGATTAACACCATTTGGCGCAAGAATGTATACAGAACTTATTGATTGTCCAGAATATTCTGAAACAATGGTACGAATTAAATTGAATAGTAGAGTATTACCACTTTCAGGAGTCGGAGCATGTCCATCATCATCTGATGGATTATGTCCATTATCAACTTTTATTGATGCATTGAAAATCGCAACTGAAAAAGTCGATTATGATAATGCTTGTTTTGGTATTCCTAAAGGTTGGGAAAATGCTCCTGATTGGCATAGACCTGCAGTTGAAAAGATTAATTAAACAATCAATAGTTAATTTAAATTACAGTACAACTGCATTTTATTTTATTATTATACTATACAATTAACTGTACTTATGCATTACTCATTATTAAATTATTACATCATTTGTTCTGTTCTCGTCTTCGTTACCGTTCTTGTTTCATTTCTATTCCGTTTTTTTTTTGTTATCCGTTTTGTATCAGTTTTGTATTCTTGATCTTACATACGTCCGTTTCTTAGATAATATTTTCTTTATACATACACATATACATTCATATACACATATATTTGTATTTGTATATCTGTTATTTATTTTATGCTCGTTCGTTGTGGTTTGAAATAAACTTTCTTTGGATTGATTGATTAATCGTCGGTGGTGGTAGTGGCATAGCAGTGGTGTGAAATGAATATTGAATTAATAAAATTGTCGATATAACTGTACCTAAAACCATAAGTAAGAAATTCATCTTTCTCAAATTTAGAAAATGTATAAAGTCATTACATATACGATACAATCTGACTCTTCGACCGATTTACCTCCTCCAATTCGAATACAACTTGACAATTAGCAACCAAAGAATCCGTAGTATACAAACCATACGTATTCACGATCAACCCTTGAACCAATCAATTTTTCAAACGTCTCCACATTCAACATTCTATATCGATTCAAAGGATAATTAAATTCAAATTTCATCTGCTTGTTCATTTATTTCCATTTCATCTAACCAATTTCCAAGTTGAATTTGTTGTTCTTTGGGAGATTGGTAGGTTAATTTCCAATGCTTATTACTTGAGATATGTTGTTTGAGAACGGATAAATGATTTAGTTTGGTGGCTTTACATAAGGCTATTGGACATGTTCTTCGATATGCTGTCTCTTGCTCATGGTTCTGTATATGGTTTATCCATTCATCGTTATCCGAACGCGCTTGACGCGTCCATCCTATCAATTGTACCCATTGTACCCATTGTACCTATTGTATCAATTACATCCATAACGAAGCAAATGTCAAAAAGATGCGAATGAGAAGCTCGTTGGTCGTTGACAACAGCTCTCACGATCTCTGTTTTTACGGCGGTGCTGTTCGAATGACGTCAGTATCAATCAGGGGTTAGATTTTGATTTTGACCTTTTGGGCCTTTTGGGAGCGTTGCAGGCTTGCAGCGTTGCAGCGGGCGTGGCCCAATTACTTATCAAAAAGCCCTGTCAAAAGCCCTACCAAAAGCCCTATCAAAGTCCTGTTTAATTACTACAAAAAATGGAATAATATAAGTAAAGATACATTAATATTATTACAAAAATGTATCATTTGATACTAGTATAACAATAAATATAAAAAGTATAGATATATAAAATAAATCAAAACATTTTATATTTTTAAAATCAAAATTTCACAACAACGTGCACTTTACTCCTCACAAAACACAAAAAAAAAAAAAAAAAAACTTGAAATATACCGTACAACCCACAACTTAAAACAGAGGAACAAAAACTATAAAAAGGGATCCTTTAAATTTAATTTTGTAGATTTAATAGGATTCATCTCTTGAAACAACTGCATTTGCTAAGTTTCTTTTTGCTAAGTTTCTTTGACGACTTAATAAACTAGGAGGTTCAGCGATGTCATGATCACCTAAAAACTTTGATCGAATATGATATTTAGCAACGCTTAATTGATACTTCATATGAGTTCTTGTTGAAACACCAAACACAACATCTAATTCTTCAAGTGTTAATGCTTTAGTTTCAGGTAAAAAGAAGAAAACTAAAACCCATCCGACTAAATTCCAGCCGGCATACCATCCAAATGCACCTTGTGTTGTAAATGCATGCTCAAGTGATGGCCAAGTTAATGACAAGACGAAATTGAAAAACCAAGTCGTGGCTGTCGCAAATGACATTCCTAAGTCTCGGATAGATAATGGGAATGCTTCGGCGGAATAGGTAAATGGAACTGGTCCTTCACCTGGTGAATATGCAATTCCAAATAAATAAATACCTAATGCAACGCATGCTGTTCGTGCAGTATTATCGGGAATAAAGAATGAGAAACCAGTGAATAATAAGAATATTGACATTAATGGGAAAGTAACCAATAATAAGAATCGACGTCCAAATGTATCAATTGTATAAATAGCAGGAATAGCGAATAGGAAATTGATGATTCCAAAACCCATTGATGCAAGTAATGCAGAAATTTCAGAAAATCCAGATCGAGCAAAGATAACTGAGGAATAGTATGCAATAACATTAACTCCGCAAAATTGTTGCATAAACATAACAATCCATGAAGCTAATGCGGCACGTCGATTTCTTGGAACTGTAAACAATTCAAAAATGGGGTTTCCTCTTTCAGATTTCAACGCGTTTTCTTTCTGAAGCAAGAGATTCATGTAGAAAATATCACGAGCGGCACGTAATTCTGAGCCTCGGAGTCTTAACATTGATTCAAATGCTTGACGATGCTTTCCTTTGCCCATGTACCATCTTGGAGATTCAGGACATCTGTAGACTGCACAGCAAACAATAACAGCTGGAAACATTGCTGCTCCAATCATAAGTCGCCAGTTAAGTCCAGTGATGTTATGCGTATCCTTAACGTGATAAAATGCAACATCGGCAACATATCCTAACATGATACCAAACGCAGTCCACATTTGCCACATCATGACTAAAGCACCACGAATTTTAGGAGGTGAGGACTCAGCAGCGTAAACTGGAACGGTTGCTGACTTGGCACCAATACCAAATCCAAGGAAAAATCGAGAAATAAATAAATGCCACCAGGTGTTTGTGCAAGCACCCCAGATACAGGCAGCACCAGCAACGAAACATGAAGCGAAGATTGTACCACGACGACCAAGAACTCTGTTCAATGGGTCTGAGATCCAGCATCCTGCAACCGCACAGCAGAGATACGGGCCAGAGTTGACAAGACCAAGAATCCATGTGTCATGAGGAGAGTCGGAGCCAATACCAAATTGCGACGGGAAGAAAAGATTGGCTCCATTGATAACTGTTTCATCCATACCTTGAACTGCAGCAGCGACGGAACACATGACGACAAGTAAATAAAGATCGGTAGTGTGTGTCCATCTATGTTGGGACTCGTTCACCATGTCGTCAACATCTTCCTGCGAAAATGAAGGTAAACCTTTACCAAGCTTAGTAGGATTCTGGGCAGCTAAGGCGCCACGGCAAAATACATCAGTATACTCTTCCAAGCCATTCTCTCTTGAATAAGTGGTTGCCATATTGATAACCTCTTCCTGGGAAAGGTCGGTGAGAGGATTTTCTTCCTGTGACGCCTCTTCGTCGTCATGGCGGTCTAAGAGTCTTGCAAGAAATCCACCACGAGGGCGGACAGCTCCGGATCCTTTCTCTTCAAGAGAAGCACTTGAAGAATGGTCGCGGTTTTCGTAGTTTCGCGCCTCTGGGCCGTCCTTCTTCTCGTTCACGGCGGACATGGCTGCGGCAGTATCGAGTGGTGGTTGTTCAGTTGATGATTGGAATCTGCGCCAGGAAGGTGGCCAGGAGGAACCGCTGTCCGGTAGGATGTCTTCGTAGGGAGTGCGGGGCGGCATATCGAGAAGTGACCAGGAGGGAGGGGGGGAGTCGGCTAGGTAATATAGTTTTTTTTTTCGCGGGGCGGATAGCAGCAGCACGGGGACGGAGGATGCGGAGACGGATGACGTGCGGGGAGGCGGGGACGGGGCGACGCGGAGACACACCGGCGAAAAGTTCGTTGACGGTTCGGACAAAGCGAAGAGCGCGATGAGCGGAGACGGTGCCTGTCTCACGGGTGGACGACGATCAGATCAAGAGATGAAGATGCGAGTGGCGCTGGATTGTCTGCGTTGCGTTGCCGGTGTAGGCGAAGGTTTGGCGGTGAGACGGGCTGGATAATTGGCGCGGAGTGCGGAGTGCGACGGTGAGCGGAAAAAGAAAGCAGGAGGAGAGAAAGTTTGACGGATCGGTTGGCTTTTGATGCGCTCTTCGGACCGTCTCAGGTGATACCTGGGCTGGCCAGGTGCGAGAAGTGTGGTATCACACGGTATCGCGCAGTGCAGCTGCGGCGACGACGGAGGCACGCAGCGAGGGTATTGGGCCGCGTGGAGCCGGCGAAGGGCGACCGAGGCAGCACCACCGAGCAGCACGGTGAAGTGCGTCTGCGCCGGCGTTGCACGCAGACGCAAAGGGCAGCGCAACCGAGTTCGTGCCAGCGTTTCAAGGACGACGAGCAGTGTGACCTGTGTTTGGCGATCGCCGTTTCGGCGTTTGTCGCACAGGGACAGCCCCAACCCACAGTCCTGCGTCCCAGTAGTGTACAGTAAGCGCAGTATAGACTCCTCGGTCCGCTCTCGTGGCTGCTCTGGCGCAGCACATTGTAGCCGCCACATGACCGCGTAGTGAAGCCTGTCCGTCCACGTGAAGCGCAGACTGCGCGCCGGGAGACCCTTTCCTGGGCCCTGCGAGCTCCACAAACGGGCGCGCGTAGTGCTCGACAGCTTGCACAATGAGTGAAAGGATTAAAGGGCCCGGATTAATTCGCCTCGGCTTGCTAGTCGCTGAAGCTTAGTTGCATTTGGAGTTGCTGCGCGTTGGCACGATGCCGATCAAATGCTGCTGGGCGTCTTGAAACTTGATCGCTCTCCCAGGGCTATGTAAGTGACAGCACGCTGTGACTACAAGTATAACATAACAGTATAAGATACCCCGCTAACGCGCCGCCAAGTTCCCCAGGCGCTCGGGCGTCCCGTGCGTGCGGCACTGACAGAAGAGGCAACGCATTTGCACTTTGCAGCTACGTACAGTATAGTGATTACACGGGCACGGCGAGGACTGCGATCGCGTGCTGCGGAACCACCTGAGACTCGGTCGTGATCGAGCAGGATTCAGTATAGACATGGCGGTCTTGATGCTTGTGTGCGCTGCCGAGCGCGGAAACCGAACCGACCGGATGCGCCGACCGGATCTCCGGTGGTAAACTGGCTGAATCAAGTGAATACAGAATACGCAGGCGGCGTTGCGGTTGGAACACGGGCCGATATAGAATCCGGAAGCTTAGCGTCGTTGGCTCGCGCGCCCAAGTCTCAGCCCCAGACCATTTATGCTATATGCGATTACAGTTAGATGCCCTGTTTGGTGCGCACCGCACCACTGGACCCTTTTGTTCGCGTAGATCATATTAAGTCCTGGCATTACTGTACTGTACTGCACACGTAATTGTGAGTATTGTGACTGGCCGCCTTGGATAAGGCTATGCGAATCCTTGAGCTTGCCACTTCTCGCATGCAATTGCATGCAATATACATGCAATAAGCATGCACTAGCTACATCCATGTGCACTTGTCATTCGCACACCAATTCCAACCGAAATCGTACCGAAATCGTAATCCAGTAAATTGCATGTCTGCCAAAGAGTTTGCTGCGTTCAAAGTTGTATTAAAGTCATCGGCTGTGCTGGTCACGCGACCAATGACGACTGGTCTCCTGGTCAAGATCGTCGCTCCTTTCAAGCGAAAACGCTGATCACCTGCAGTACAGACTGCTTACTTTAGAGCTTTGTGTCAGCGTGCACGTGATACTGTTCACGTGATGCAACGTCACGTGCATAGCGTATCGGTTCGCACGGCTCTTGACAATTCATCAGGAACTTGAGCGTCGATTTCTTCACATGCAGAATACGTAGCACAAGTCAAGTCAAAGTGATTATGCAGCATAGCACAATAATACCACGGATAACTCGCTTATCACGACTATCGCGTGCAAGAAATGTGGTAGTTCAATCAAGGTCACGTTGGTTTCGCGGTAGTGCGAGTCAGATGAATGCGGGTGGAAATATTCAAGAATATGGGTTTTATGATTTAGGCAATAAACAATATGATATTATGAAAGAAGAGAAGAAGGAGACTGCTAAGGAAGAAGTTGTTGAAGAGGATGTTGCCAAGGAGAACAGTAAGAAGAAAGGAGGAAAGAAAGAGAAGGCTGGAAAGGTTAACGAAGTTGAGAAAAAAGCAAATGGAAATGATACTGTGGTTAGAGATTTGACTCCAAAGATTCGAGCATTGTCACCACAAGAACGTGCACGTGTGTATTTCATTTTCATTTAAGAAATATCATGGTTACTAATGTGAATATAGGAATTGTTTTTGGTTCAAGATTAGCAGGTCCGACAAGACGAAAAGAACTTGAATCAAGTTATAGAAATATATTAGGAGTTAAAGTTCCGCCACGACCAACTGAGCCTGATAATTGTTGTATGTCAGGATGTGTTAACTGTGTATGGGAACTTTATAGAGAAGATTTCGAGTATTGGCAAGAGAAGCGAAAACATGTTATGGAATTACTTGTTAAAGATAATAGATTAGATTTATGGCCCGAAGATTTCGGTGATAAACCAAAATCAATTGAAGCTTCTTCAAGTGAGACTCAGTCTGTTAAAATTGATGATGATCCTTGGAAAAATGTTGACGTGGGTATCAAAGTGTTTATTGAGACTGAAAGAAAGTTAAGAGAGCAACATGCAAAAGTTAAGAGTAAAAAGGCAAAGGCTTCTTTATTAGCCACTGCAACTGCTTCTGCCACTTCTGCACCAACTGCATCGGTTTAGACTTTATGTATTATATAGCAATCGAATATAGATTATTGCATTAATAAGCGGGCTTGATTCTAGTATCATCAGCGTTGTAGACTTTTTAGTTTAGAGATCTGGTGGATTTTTCACTACACTATAGAATTTTCATTTGGTGTCAGTGATCTTTTTCAATAACATGAGCTTCATTTTATGCATTTCTGATTAGAAGTAAAGCTTGTGTCCTCATCCTCACGTTCGTACCATTTACCACAATGGATCTTCCAAGCTTTCGCATACCGTAGAGACTGGTTGGATTGAACAATGGTACAATACCCTCACACAGAATCGCTGTCAGCAAATTGTGGCTTAACCAAAAAAAAAACTTTAAAGTCGTTTCCGAATTTGTCTTTCGTCATGCTGGTCATGCTCCTTCGTGCAGCAACCTCCATAAAAATACAAATTATACAAAAAAAGAACAATTGTTATCTGTTGTTATTAAAGAGTATATATTGTACTTCCAAACAATGTCTTCCCGTACAACTTTATATGTTACCCGTAAGTCACTCGAGAAGAAAAAAAATTTATAAACATCCCTTGATTCATCACAGACTAACGAATGAAATAAAGGATTCGAAAGTGGTCTTAGAGCTCGTGATCTTGCTCATGAATTTGAAAGGTATTTATTAAATTTCTGATTAATTTGTTAGCAGAGTCAATATGTCGTTTTCGAATCAATCGGTTATGTTTTCGGTATAATCGAATCGATCCGCGTCCTCCCGCCCTCGCTCCCTTCCTCGTCGTCGTCGTCGTCGTCGTTCCCCTAATCCGTCAATCATTCAATCAATATATTGCAATTTCGTCAATAATCTCGTCAGAATACCTTCATTCCTCGTCGTCCCCCTTCCCCCCTCCTCCTCCACGTCATCGTCTCCGGCCCCTCTCCAATAGCCCCGCGTCCCCATCTTCTCGTCATTACGAATCCACTTCTCTACAGAAGTATTTAATTTTCAGGCTTGTGTATATTTGTTCATTATTTGTTTATGTTGAAGATTGAGGAATAGAGTTGTTTTATTTGGCTATGGATTGAGAGTCTTTAACGTTTAGTCTTATGCATCAGGATTCGAGATTGCGTGATCCGATCGATAACTTTTATATCACGCTTTTAGAAACACTTAAATTATTTATCAATGGATCAATACTAATACGCGAAGATAAACGACATCAAACGACATAAAATGATACAACTATAATTCAAATATATGCATGACGACGATGACGAGCCTATTGCAAGACACGAACGACAAAAATTTACGATTTACCACTACTTATCCCCGAAATGATTACGACATATTAGACAATGTATCAATACATTATTCTACAGATTACTTACTAAAGAATTATTATTGTTTTTTAATTTAGATTTGGCCGTTTAGTTCGTTGTGATATTCCTGCACCTCGTGGATCACGGACTCGTCCTTTTGCTTTTGTCGAATATGAAGATCGTCGTGATGCTGAAGATGCTTATTATGATATGCATGATAGACGTTTAAGATCTGGTGATATTATTTCTGTTGAGGTTTGTTTCTTTTTTTTTATTTAATTATTTGAATGCTGATGGATGCTAATAATGAATATAGTGGGCACGTAGTAATCCTTCTTCATCATATCGTGGTGAAGATCGTGATAGAGATAGACGACGTCGTCGTCGTGGTGGACGTTCACGATCACCTAAACGAGGTGGTAGAGGAGGAGATCGTGATAGATCTAGATCTAGATCAAGATCAAGATCAAGATCAATATCACGTACTAGATCGCGATCAAGATCACGTTCACGATCACGTTCAAGATCAAGATCGAGATCACCACGTCGTCGTCGTTCATCAAGTCCAAGAAAAGACCGTGAAGGTGATGGTGAAACTGTTGAGAAAGTTCCCACTGAAGATGTCGTCTTGGAAGATGCTGCTGGTATCAAAGGTGATTCAGAAAATGGAGATAGAGACCGAAGTGAATTTTCTGAAGAACCTGGTAAAAGTGAAGAACCAGGTATGTTGTTACTTTCATTTTGATTTTATTAAACGGGAGTATAGGTTACTAATTGAATTATTGCATTAGCTAAGAATCAATCTTATGAAGAACAAGAAGATGTTGCTGCTGATTAGATGACTCGATATCTCATTAGTTGACTTGCTGTTACAGATGATATAGGGATAACGTAGTTTAAATACTGTAAGTGATGTAAAATATATTTTAAAAAATAAAATTTAACACTTTGATTTATCATTCAAACAAACACTACTCGAAAACGAATCCAAACACAAGAAAAATAAAATAAAAGAAAAGAGAAACCCAATTACAAATACTTTTGAAAGAATTCAGCAGTTAATTTATAAGTTTCTTGAGCTCTTTCCTTTTGCTCTTTAATATTCCAATCACCTCTTGCAGCAGCGAATCCATGAAACATATCATCCATTCTAATATATTCCACCGTATTTAATTTCTTAACTAATGGTTCCATTGCTTCAGGAGATTCACCAGGTGTAGCGACGATTAAAGTTGGTACATCTTCAATTCCAATCGTATCTGATTCAACAAGTGCAGTCGGATGAATTAAACCAATTGCTTTAACTAATTTCTCTTTAGCACACATTATTGAAAGTTTACCACCCCAACAAAACCCATATAAACCAATCTTCTCGACACTTGGAAATGTTGACTTTATCCATTCAATAGTTTCAGGAACTTCAGGTGCATGAATTGCAAATGAATGTTTAGCTCTCCATGGATCACGATAAGATGCATCAGAAAATCTTGCTGCATCAACAAAATCCCCCTTAAAGAAATCAGGCATGATAACTAATGGCGATGATTCTGTTGAAAGTGCAAGAAAATCTGTGCCTTGGAATGTATTTGGATGAAATCCAAAAATATCATAAATACAAATTAAGGCAACTTTTGACGTCGGATTGCCTACTTGGTACATTTGCTTATCATTCACGGTTGTGAATGTACCTTTGGGCGTGTACTCCGCTATATGATGAGATTAGAAATATGTAACTCAAAAGAATACTAAAAGATATACTAACCGGTAAAATCAGGAGCAGGAATAATATCACAAGCTTCAGTCATTGTTTAAAGATACAATTGATGTGATTAAATATTGTGGACACGTACTGTAGAAAGGATAACGATTCAAAGAAGTGGAGAAGTTGCCCGGCGGAGTCGGGCTTACCTATCGAGAGCATTTTAGAAATGAAATCGCTCATCGCATCGGGTTAGGTGTTGAATTTCATATCTGCTTGATATCGTATATCTCGGCATGCTCCACTTCGCTGTTACAGTATCCCATAAATGATCAACTATAGTATGGTAGTTATTACAAGTCATGCCGATAGTATTTTAATTGTCAGAATGTGGTTCTACAGCAATAGTGATTTTATTAATTAAACTAAATTTGATTATCGCATAAGCTATAAACATCCATAACCTAACAAACAATGCAAAGAAAAAATTCAAAAGCAAACCCATTAAACCATACCGAATCAAATACATATAGTTAATAAATTATTCATCATCAGGCGCATCTTCCAAAACCACATGTCTCAAAGGACTTTGGCTTCTTTTATTCTCATTATTATTATTTTTCAAAGTTGAGATTCGCTCATTTTGTAAATTGATTTTTTCTTCATTGATTTCTTCTGAATCAAGAAACTCTTCAGCTTCTTGGCCTGAATTACGTTCAAGTGTAACGTATCCTGATTTATCTCCATTTTCTCGAACAAATGATTCTTCTGTATTAAGTTCTGATCTTGATAATGGTCTTGATGCTTGTACAATTACTGATGTATCACCATCATCGTCAGCATTATCCAAAGCTGTTGTTGATTCTGAATCTGTAAATTGAATATCTTTTAATGGTACCGCAGTTTCTTCTCGCTCTTCTTGCTCCAAAATCTCATCTTTTTCTAACACTGAGTCTTCAACTGTAACTTTATTAGATAATGGAGTTTCAACAATAAAAGTTTCACCGTCTTCATCAATTGTACCAGTTGCAGTTGCAGGAATAGATTCACTTGAAGATGAACTTGGAGTTCCAAGACCAGCTTCTTCAATACTCGAAGGAACAGTAAATCCAGAATCAGTACCACCCATGTTTCCCATTGGTTCAACTGCATGTGTATCAGAGTCAACCATTTCATAGTCATCATCTTCTTCTTCTTCAAATTGCTCAGGTAATACAATATCATCATCTTCTGAATCAGGTGTACTTGGTGGTGAGAAAATTTTATCAATACGATCAGCTGCATCAACTGCCATTGTAGTAACTTCATGTTTTTGAGCACGTAATTCTTGACGTTCAGCCTTCTCTTCATCTGAAAATTCAGTTGTACCTTCTGATTGAGTCATGAGAATATCATCGAGATCTGAGTAATATTTTTCCAACTCCAATTGAATTAATAATAATTCTTTACGTCTTGACTCTGCAATTTGAGGTCCACCTTCTGAAACAGCTTTAGCGATGCTATCAACTCTTGATGAAGCTGACGCAACATTATCACGTAAAGATGAAATTTGAGATGCAATTATTTCCAATGGTGCTTTTTGTGGTTCGGCAGGTGTTTCAGGTTCTGAACTTGTTGTTGATGGAACTTTCTTGTTGGATAATGTGTAATGAAATGGTGGTCGTGATCGATCTGATTGCGGTTGTGGATCAGTGTTCATGCGATCTTCATTCTCTTCGTCTGTACCAAATAATAACTTGACAAGTTGATCATATGTAAGGGCTTCTGGTGCAGTCATATCAGGTACTTTCTCAGTAGGAAGGGTAGCTGCGGCAGCAGCTGCAGCAGCAGGTGCTTGTTGTTGAGGCTTTGGTGCTAACTCTTCAGCCTCCTGACGAGCTTCTCCCTCACCTCCAAACAATGCCGATAAGAAATCTTGAGCTGATCTGTAATTGATATCATCAATTAACTTTGCTGAAGGTTGTGACACAAGTTTTGGACGTTGTGAAGGTACTTGTTGCTGTTGTACTGATGGTGCAGAAATTGAACTTCCGCGACGAGATCCACGCTTGCGAAGTAAAGTTTCTTCGCCTTCTGTTGGATAAGATTGCATGTGTGGAGGTTGTCGTTGTCTTGAAGTTGAAGTTGCAGGTGAGAATAAATCAATTGGCTTAATACCTTGCTGTCTCAAAAATGCTGAAACTGAACCAGGTCGAACTGGAGTCTCCTCGAGTTCAGATTCAGATCGTGGCGATGTGCTCATGAGTGATGAAGTCTCATTGCGTTGTTGTGGTGCCTCAGCTGAACGTTGAAGAATCTGAGCAAATTGAGGTGCCGAGATCTGAGCTTGTGCTTGATATGGATCATTGCTAGTGATGAAGCTTGGAGCGGAAGCGCCGGAATGACCGCTGACGAGATTGAGAACACGTGCGAGTTCAGCATCTTTACGAGCTTTCTCTTCTTGTTGCTTCTTGTAAACCGCATAACGTAAACGTTGACGACGAGCAATTTGCTCTTCACGATCTGCAAGCGCTGCAGCAATATCCGAGTATGCCTGTTCCTCAAGTTGCTGCTGTTGTTGACGTTGTTGAACTGCACGTAGAACAAGATCTTGCTCTTCGGCAATTAAGTAAGTGAGTTGATCTCTCTTTGCAGCAAGTTGACGCTGTTGACGTGCGATAATCTGCTGCTCAAGTGCCAGTCGTTGTTGTTCGCGTTCAAGAGCAGTCAGTTGCGAGATGTAGTGCGAGATGTGGGCACGGTGACCTAGCACGGAAGGAGCGGCGCGGGCCGGTGGAGCAGATCGGTGGATGCGGGGCTGCTGGAGGACCGAAGGCGCGCCGGAGGGCACGAAGTAGACGCGGTCCATGGTGGTGGTGGTGGTGGTGTAGTGTAATGTAGTGTAACCAGTGGTGATAGTTGCTGCTGTGTGTGTATACGGAGTAGCAGAAGGGCAGCAGCAGCGGGCTCGCAGGCCTTATAAGCCTTTGCCGTGATCTCGCCGAGGCGTCGTTGCATGACTGCGGCGCTTTCCAGCGATTTCGTCGACTTTCGTGGTCTTTCCAGAAGCAGCGCGCCGCACGCAGAGGTGACGTCACCGCCCCTCGTCGCTTACTGAACTTTGTTCAGGTTCGCACTCACCGGGATCTAATTGATAAGCTTGTACTTAGAGAGAGTTTGGTATGTTATATGCATTTGCAGAGTATCAAATGTGCTGACTACAAATACATTATGGCACAGCATAGCGGGAGTATGTAATCAAGTACGATATATTTACGATATTCCAGCTAATAAGTCCAACATCCTCAGTAATTGACAAGGTATTTCCTTCAAGTGTTAACTCGGCCATTACCTGCAAAGCATTTTGAAGAAAATGGTGGATTAAACAAACGCCTCGAAAAGACTAGTACGCGTGTTAGATCTTCCTGTCAAGGTTCAATTAGCACTTCAGTCTAATAATATAATTATACTTAATCAAGATAGGAGTTCTTGATTTCAATAAATCGAATGGAGTAATAGATTTGGTTGTACGTGCATTACCAAGTTCATCAGCACTTACCAAATCAAGTTGTGTTGAATATCGCAGTTATTTGTTAAAGTAGCATTTAATTTCATTCTGACGCAAAGAATAGACTTAAGTGTCAGGTTGGCATGCCAGTTTTAGTATCAAATGGATCTGTGAATAAAACGTAAAATCTGAAGATAATGTTTTAATAAAAAAAGGTGTACGGCTTGTAACTTTTACATGTAGCTTATGATTTTGTTTTAGTAACGTGAATAAAGTACTTAAAATAAAAAAAAAATTAAACAATTAAATTATTACATGCAAGCAAACACCATCCCATAATTAACAAATTCATAACACAGTTTACAAAGGTTGAATATTTGGTAATGGACCAACAGGAGTAATTGAGAAAGGATTAATTTGTTTGTGTGACTTTGTGTAATGTTTCTTAATGTGCTCAAAATTGGTCGTATCCTTAAAAGCGGGAATATTCCAGTATAAATTCTTCATCCATTTGTTTAATTCAGGATAGTTATCACGAATTGTACCGATATTGCACTTGAAATGTTGAACATAAACAGGATCAAATCGAATGATTGTTGTGAAAAGACGAATATCAGCTTCAGTAAGAACATCACCGAAAAGATAAGGTCCCTTTGAATCTGCAAGAATCTTTTCGAGTCGGTCAAGTGATTCAAAAAGCTTGACAACGTGAGATTCGTAAACTTCTTGCTTGCTCGCAAATCCAGATTTGTAGACACCATTGTTAACAGTATCGTAAACCCACTCGTTTAATTCATCAATATCCTTTCTCAAGTTCTTTGGGTAGTATGAAACACCACGGAATTTCTCATCAATAACGTCATCGAATTCCTCGTTAAACATACGGATAATCTCAGATGATTCATTGTTAACAAGAGTATCAGTCTTCTTATCCCACAAAACTGGAACAGTGAATCGTCCTTCGTATTCAGGATTCATACGGAAGTAAAGTTCACGAATATGCTTGACATTGTGGATGGGATCGAGAGTTGCACCGGGAGTCTCTTCAGGTGCAGAGAATTTCCATCCAAGTTCACCGAGATACCAATCAACGACACTAGAACAAAGTTAGATCGGGCGAATAATAAAACAAGCGATAATTGCCAACACACCTCATGTCAACGACATCCTCGAGACCTTTCAATTGACGAACAATTGCAGTTCTGTGAGCCCAAGGGCAAGCCCATGAAATGTACAAGTGATATCTTCCCTTTTCAGGAGCGTATTCAGCACCAGGTTTCTTTGAAATAGTATTGCGGAAAGCAGATGGTTTACGACGGAATTCACCATCTTTGCTAGCCCAGGCAAGAATATCGTCTTTCCGTTCAACGTTTGGCATTGTAGATTGCTAGTTGAATGTTAGGACCAACTCGGTCAAGAATGTTGAAAGGGCTGTAGGTGAGTGCAATTGCAGCTGGCAGAGAATGAAACGTACCAGGAAGAAGCGAATCGAAGAGATTAGAGAGCGGTTTCGAGTAGAGCGGATTGATTGTTCGATTGAATGTGTAATTGAAGCTGATGATGGAATAGAAAAGAGGTGGGAAGCAGAGGGACGGAGAAGGGAATATATATAGCTGGCGCCGGACATTGCATGATTGTTTTGCTGAACAATGGCCGTCCAAGCCACGCCTCAGCAGGCAGTTGGCGCTGGCCGAGCATCGATCGGGAGCCGACTTATGACGACATGCCGAGCTCACCCACGCTGCTTGAGAATGTCTGATCTACCCGGCCTTCCGACAGACGCCGAAGTCGTCATTACCCGGTCCCGGCTCCCGAGCCCTGACCCTGGGACTTGTTGGTTCCGTTTTCAGTGCTTGCAAGTCTTCATTGCGTCGACTTTATCGATGAAAAGACAAAGCGCGGTGGAGCACTATATTACTTTTTATCATATGACTCTCTGTTGTTATATTGAACTTTAACATTTATTCGCATTATATTTGTATATCATTCATGATCATCATTATACTCCCACACTCATGCCTCACCCGAAGCACACATTTTACATGCAATCCATAACCCATCAATAGCCAATTGATCACTTTGTCTTCCAGTAGGAATATCACCATTTGACAAAACTCCATGACCAATTTTACTTGAATTTCCAGATGAACTAATACCAGTACCACTGGTTAATGAATTAAAATTTTGAGAATTCACTGATAATGATTGCTGTGATTTTCCAATCGGTGAATGCGTAATCGTTGTTTTAATTCCTCCATCTAAACTTAATATATCTGCTGGTCGTCGTTCGGAAAACGCATCTGATTCAAGCCAAGATGGAAGTGCTTGCATTAATTGTTCATTATCTGCACATGATCCAAATACAACCAATGTCTACACCGATTCATATCAGCATCATAATCATTCAACATGACCAAAATAAAAGTGTAACTTACAATATTTCCAGCACCAGCCTTATTCATTAATAAAGGAACATCACGTAAATTTTGCATAGCTGCTCTATTCATAGCTCTTGCAACATCAAAACTTGATATAGTTAGCCTTTTCGATTGAATTTTATTTTCTCGTTCCCTTGTTGAAAAAACATTTCTTGAAGAATTTGAATTTACTTCTGCAGGGGCCGATTTCCCATCATTTCTATGTTTTGTATTCACGAATAAATCTTGTTTTACATGTTTCGTTGATTGAGTGTTAACAAAAGCACTCCAACCACGACGAAGTGAAGAATTTGATTTAGAATGAGATAACGGAATTAAAATATCAATAGGTCTTGCTAAGAATTCAATTTTCATAACATCTTGAAAGAAAGATTCTTCAAAAATTGGAAATGTCGCTGGGATTCCATTAATAAACATTTTGGGAACTTGTGATTTTGAAGCAACTAAACAATCAAATAAATCATCGTTTGTTAAATTTGATATTACTTCATGTATCTTTTCTGCTTGTGATGTTCCAGTCGCAATTTGAAGCTGTAATAAAACACCTCTTTCAAGTTCTAATAATAATGATGATTTACTTGTTAATTCGATTCCTTCATCTTGATCTTGTGAAATATCCCATAATCCAAATCTATCTTCAGCACAAACTCTATATAATTTCTGTGAAACTGATGAATAATTCCATGATAAAGCATGTTGAACTCTAGATTGTTGTCTAACTGCACCTGCATTAACATCGAGTGCAAATAATGCAACACATTTAGTTTCGGGTATAATTTCAATACTTGATAAATTAAATCCTGCATCTCTTAGACAAACTCCAAATTTATATTTGGCATCTTGTACCCATTGTCCTGCTTCTGGACAAAATTCATCGCATAATCCACCTACAAATCGTATATTTTTACCTTGCATTTTATATGCTGGATATTCTTTGCGAACATGCGCTTCTATCTTTTCATACATCTTCTTTAAATAAAATTTTATATATTCCGGCTTATCTTTATAACTGAATAAATGTCGTTGTCCAAGCTTCTTAATAGCTTCTCGGTCTTCATTATTAAATGTATTTCCACCCCATCGAATTGGTTCATCATGAGAATCAACATAAACCGTTGAAGGAATCTGCTTTCAATTAGCATTAACTCTCAATAATTAATAAAAAAAGAGCTTCATACCGCGAAACTCTTCATATCATCCCAATCATTAATATTAACAACTTCAGGACTTGATTCATGTTTAACTCCAATAACTGAGACTGAAAATCCCATATAAATACCAATATATAACCTATGGTCATCTTTTTCAACATTTAAAATTCTACAGAAGATCTTTCTTCAATTATTTTAATAACATCTTGAACTTTATCAACCCATAATGCATGTCCTAATGTCTTAATATCAGTTCTTCTACATAATGGACATTGATATGATCTTCTTAACCATGTATTTATCATTCTTCTTGAAAAATAATGTCCACATGATAACATAATCATATCAGGTTCAACATCACCTGATAGCGGACATGTAATTAATCCACGTAACTCATCAATAATTCGAACATTATCCGCATCAACTCTATCTGCTAATACTTGATATGGGCTTGTATATATTTTACCTGATTCGGAGGTAAGTTGAAGATCTGAATTAAGATCAGGTCCGTCATTTGGATAAGGCCAGATATCAACTGAAATAAGATCTGGTGGATGTTCTAATGCTTCTAAAATGCATTGAGCCAAGTGTGGAAGGATATGCCGAGCAATGAAAACACGTGCGAGGCGAGAAAGTGCAGATCGAGTTGAAAATGAAAACCCAGATGAAAGTGTCATTCGTAATGCAGTAAGTAGACCAATCATTAAAGCTTCTTTACGGCCACTAATCGAAAGTCTAGTTCCATCAACAATATCAGTTGAAATATCACGAATTCTACCTGCACCTGAACCGCCTGTAAAATTGATTTGAGGACTTGATGAAGACTGTGAATTTGTTGGATTCGAATTATATGTATTTTTGTAGCATGTACCCGACTTCTAAAGGACTTGTATTATGTAAAGCTGACCGGATGGCAGCAGAACACCACGCCGGATTAGGCATAGTAGTATAGTAAAGCACATATATAGGTGAAGGCGCTGCCCCAGCTTCGCTGGCCAGCTTCCCTTCACCATGTTATCTTCGGGTCTTCATCGGATTGTAATCACACAA
>JAJLTX010000032.1:0-144891 GCA_030568365.1 Myxozyma kluyveri | reverse complement strand
TTGTGTGATTACAATCCGATGAAGACCCGAAGATAACATGGTGAAGGGAAGCTGGGGCAGCGTCTTCACCTATATATGTGCTTTACTATACTACTATGCCTAATCCGGCGTGGTGTTCTGCTGCCATCCGGTCAGCTTTACATAATACAAGTCCCTTAGAAGTCGGGTACATGCTACAATATTATACTGTAATAGTTAAATAGTAGAGTTTACTTGCATCTTGATCGCGGATCGCACTTCTACTAGCTAAGGGTCAAGCTCGAATACAAAGTTTATAAATGATATAATAAAATCTATTACTGATGGGCACAATCAGCTTTGCAAAAGAATCGCGTGACAAACCCGCCACCAAACACAATTCATCAAAAGTGCATCAGCGATCTGTTTATGACCAGCTAAAAGCATCCTCAAAGTAATCAACTCGGCCAGGAGCATTATCGACATTTGCAGCTACAGCAGCACGGCATGTATCGGAAAGTGAACCAGGAGCACAAGTGAGAACAGCAACAGAAGCCGGTGCTTGTGAAATAGTTGAAGCAACAATTTGGTTGAAATCTGGACGAGTACCGTATTGAATGTTGGACATAGATGTAGACAAGATCTTTTCCGAGATTTCGCCCGACGAAGTCTCAGACATCGACTTCTTCTCTGCCTCAGGTGTGGAGGTACCTGACGGTTCAGCGCCAGTGACAATGACATGAATATCAACAAATTTGCTCTGTGAAAGAGTGTCTAACTCCTCCCTAGCACACTCAAGATCCTCGGTAGCACCGACAACCCAGTAGAAGATAACATGCTGACCATCGCGGTTACGACGGCTCAGGTCAAGAGCATAGGACATGGCTGCAGTGACACCAATACCACCGGCAACAATTAGGACAGTATCATAGCGAGCAATCGGGGCAGAGTCTCCGTAGGGCCCTTCAAGCCACATACGCACTTCCTCACTAACACCATTGGTAACAGCCTTGGAAACAGACTTGAAAAGCTTTTCGGTCATGCCCTTTCGTTGACGAGCAACGAGCACAAATTCACCATTACCTTCATCCATAATTGAAAAGGGATGCGATTCCCAAATGTTGTGACGCCAGACATAGATGTAGACATACTGACCGGGAAGAGCATTCCAGCTGAATACAGGCTTGACGGTGATGCGCATAGAAGTTGTTCCGCGGATAGCAACCCGAGCCTTGAGGAATGGACCAGCAGCAATAACACGGATAGCACGAATAAAACGGTCGAAACCCCAAATGGCGCTGGCAGCAGTCAGGTAAAGACGGTAATGATCGTGTGGTCTCAGATGAACGTAAAACGCTGGAATGAAGATTGCGGCAAAGATAATGTGACCAACAAGGAAGATCTCGTACCAATAGTGGCGAAGAGGGAAGATTGACTGAATAATGATGGCTCCAGTGAATACAGTTGCGACGACACCCCACAAATTGTTGATATCTTCGAAAATCTCTTCAATATAGAGCGCGCGACCTCCATTGATAAGCTCAAGAGCGGTAAAGAAGATTGAGTGCAGAACGGAGTGAATAAAAACCCACTAGATTTCATGTTAGCAGAAACATTCAACGCCGATGTAAAACAAAAAAAACTGGAAACATACACGACCAATCCAGCGGTGGAAGACATTGAAAGTAGAATAAGACCAACCAGTCAGAAGCATCAGAATATTGTTGCGACCAGCCATAATGACAAGCATGGGCATGAGAGCGGTAGCAATGATACCAGTGCGATCTGCATAATAACGGACATGTTGAGCTGTCATAGAGTTGAAATTTGGATTGTTGATCATAAAATGATAATCGATAAAAATGAACACAACGTTGAGAATTGACCAGATAGTGATAAGAAGCAGCTCCCAGCGAGCAGGTGTAATATTCAGATTGATATTTCCAATGCCCCATGCCTCAAGATGGCGACGACCAAAGGCAGCTGGCAGCATGACGTGCTTGCGGAATGATGTAACGAACGAGTTTTTGTTCTTGCTGGTGCGGGGGGTGAGACGAATCCACAAGAGATATAAGAAAGACGCGAGACCAAAGAGGACCCAATAAAAGTCAAGAATAAGACCGTAGGCTTGACTCTTGGTCCTTGTATATCCACGACTATCGCGGGATTCGAGACCAGCTGACAAACGACCACGACCAATGAGAACAGGGAGAGTAGTGACATTGCGTCCTATTTGAGCGGCATTGACGTAGTTTGCAAGACCAAGTTCGACAGTTTCTTCATAAGAATCTGTAATATCGACACCTGCGCCAGAGCAGTCTGAGCGGAGATTGTTCCAGCAGACAGACTCCTCCTTAGGACGGTTGCAGCCGTTGATGCAGAGTGCCCACGAGCGAATGTAGACGGAGTCAGCACAGTAACAGTCCCAGTCATCAGTCTCACAGTGAGCGGAGGTAACGATGGTGCGCATAAAGCGCTCGCAGGTGTGATCGCATGGAAGTTTTGATTGAGCAGAAGCAGTCGACGCGAAAAGCGCGATGGCAGCGACCGCGGCCGCGGCGAGCTTGAACAGCCGAGTCATCGATGGACCTGCAGAAGAATCAACTGGAAATGTTGACAGTAGATGAGCAGACTCGAGAAGCAAACATGTGAAGGATGATGGGGTGCGTTGGGCTTAATATATAAGCAGTTTCGAGCGGACCATTGGACAGAGGGTTGAAGTCTGGAGTGTGGAACAGGTGGTGTTCCTCCGGTTAAGGAGCCGGCTGCCAAGGCATCCAGCAGCGAATTAGCGATTTTGTATATTGACTTCACGGGCGCTGGAGTATAGCACAGGGCACATAAAAGATCCCATATATCACCGGGAATAGATATTTGCACATTGGTGGAATGGATCGTGGCAGCACTTGGCGGCAGTGCGACGAGCTTGGAGGCGAAATGCCAAGAGGTGACCGCCAGAGCTTGAACATCGCCACTCCGGTGGTGCTACCGAGCACATACCGGTGCTGTAAGGTCAATCGGCATAGTGCGATGACTTCTGTGCTTGTCGTCCGCCTTAATTGACATTGCGATGGTGCTGGTGTGCGGATAGCGAAGGCTTTGCAGAGTCACAAGGAGAAGAAGGAGCATTGCCGCCAAAGCGAAGTCCGGTGGAAGTGATCGCGCCGCGCAGAAAAAATTAATGTCCCAAGCCGCCGCAGCAAAAATAAATTCGACACAGAGCCGCGGCTGTGTCGGACGCATGTTAATCACTTTAATCTGATGATCAGAAATCTGCACAGCATATCAGATCGCCCGCCGATACAGCCCAGGCGGCGGACCGAGCAAGCTGATGGCGTATCCAAATTCATCAACGGCGATTTTTTGCGATGATATGTAAAACGATTCCAATCGACAGTTGACACGCAGTCTCACCGCGTCCAAGACAGCGCAGGGCTTGTCGCAGATGCTCACCTGCCAGTCCGCGCCCGGGGCTCCTGCCACTCTGCACCGAGATGAGCTGTCGCGCTGCTAGTCTCAGGGCTGGCAGATCGAGCTGTAGTAACCAGGCGACTCGGACTGGTCAGAGGCTGTCGACGAACCGCGCTCGCTTGCGATGCTGGACGCGGCCAGGATCGCGCTGGCTATAGGGATCGATGGCCTTGGCTGAGAGTATCGAGTCGAACCTAGACTGTGCGAATTTCTCTCCTGCGCCTCGCGCTGCCGGGGGCACTCGGCAACCTTAACGCCATTATGCTCTTCTGTGAGACACGATCCGGTTGAAGATCACTTGACTTCAATTGCCGGGACCCGTGAAGCTGGCTGCCGCTGCGCTCTGTTCTGCAGACCAGGCCGCTTGGAAGCCAGAGCACTCAAGCTTGTCTTTGTAGCATTGTTACTGCGTGTATGTCTAGGCCCAGGGGCGCGGCATCTAAGCAATTGACAAGTGTATAGTCAGGCAGTCAGCCGGACAATGCGCTACGTATCTTTTTTATTTTTTTGTTTTTTTTTGCAAATGACGGGGAGCTGTGTCGCGAATGTGTCAAATCTCGACAGGGAGCAGCTCGGCCGCGTCAATCTCTAATTAAGGGATATACGGTAATTACGGGCTACGGCGGCCTCTTTGAGACTGGATATATATATATATATATTTCTGTATATGGACATGTCATGCACATCCACTTCCAATCATAAAGCGACAATTGCAATTTAGAAGGGCTGCCAGAGGCGTCGCCAACACTGGTGCTGCGACCGACCCTCTTGCATGCCAGAGTCCGCAGATTTTTTACCCGCTGTCCCGCCTCATCGTTCGATCATTGAAGCCATGCATCTTCTGCCAACTCGGATCGTGATACACTCTCGGTCTCATGGCAAATGGGAGACTGAGCGAGTCTAGACTATTCTTAGTGTAGTGGTAAGCAGCTTTGCCATGCCTCGCCCAGAGAGCCGAGCCTCGGAGCACTTTATCTCGGAGAGTCGGAGAAGCACGAGTCGACTCAGGCTCGAGTTGGGAGTTCACGCGCCGACTCGAGGAGATGCACGACCATGTCCCGATGAAATGACAACTTGACTGATTATTACTTCACAATATAAGATACGCACTGATCAAATAACGTCAGTCGGGATATTGTTGTACGGCTGGATCGCTGATGTATATATGCTTGAGTTCCGCGCGCGTATTTGACTTATGGAATGAGTTGCCAGGGAGAGCTGCGACCAGAAAGAAGACCGACAAGAACAGGCAGCGACAAGAACAAGCAGCAGCAGTGCCAGAGTGTTTGTCCATCGCCCAAGTACTCCGTTGTAAAATTTGTGCTGTCTATATATATAGGCAGATCAGTGCATGACCAGCCAAGTCAATTACAACTTGATACTGTGCAAACACGCACATCACAGCTTCGTACCGAACAGCCACCCGTAATTCTTGTGTAGCATAATGCACATACCGTATTGCCAAATTGCACCAGTGTGCGACGCGTATGCCAAAGAACGTTAAACAAATGTATTCGTAGAATAATGATTGGATGGCCGCAGCGTTGTGGGCCCTGAAGCTGAGATGAAATCAGTTAAGGACTTGAGAATAGGATTTGATTCTCGGTCATCAGATGGCAACATCAGGCTGTAGCTGACGGTCATCTCAGAATATGGGTGGAAAAGCGGGAGGCGCCGTGAGAATACGAATGGACTAGACGCCATGAGTGATATGCAACACAAGTGAGGTTCGCGCGAAAGTCCGGGGACAGGCGGGGCTAATCAAAATCTGCGAAAATTGAATCCAAGTAAACCAGAATTATCTATGTGTAAGTCAGTATGCTGGTTCTGTACTGCGAATTGTGGTCTCATTGCCTCTTTATCTGGCTATGGTCAAGTTTGAGAGGGGACCGCAATGCACCATGATAGCTGAGCACACTCGGCAGTGCGGATCGAGTAAGATGTTGAACTTCGCACGATCAGGAACAGCGCTGCATACGGACAATCATGCGCTGAATATATGTGTCGGCGTATATATATGCACTGTATAAGTGGGATAATACAAGCCACTTGAGTGCGATCACGGTATACTGTAGTTGCTGGGGAGAGAAGCTCGTATCCTCAGCGATGATCGTACGACAGAGTGACGCGCTTTGCGTAATGCTGCACGCGATTCGTGCTTTCAGAATCCACTTTGTCAAATGTAGCAGCTCTCTGCGCCAACTATGCGCACCGAATACTTATATACCGTTGAGCGCTGAAGGGTTGAGTGTGCTGTATTGCTGCGGATCGGCGGTGAACGGAGGCGCTGATCGCGATATTGCTGTGTGGCACGGCCAGTGGTTCGACAAGCACTTGAGACAGTCAGTCAGCCGACCGGATCAGAGTCCGGTGCAGACGTCGTTAAACTCCGGAGCGGAGTCCGAGCTATACTGTATAGAGGGTATGCATGGGCCACACATTGGGCCACGACCGCAGCAGTTAATATATCCTCCGCTGTAGCGAATCAGCTCTGGCACCGATATGTATAGTCCGGTGGCTATATATACAGCCACATGACCCGATTGTGCGGTGTAGCGGGGTCGACAACCACACCGCGATTCAAAAATGACCACTTGTTAATGCTGCACAGCTGTCTCGGTGTTTCATCGCTCCTGGCTCTGCAGCAGCTGCTTCGTGCACTGCTCGTCAGCTCCACAGTGCCAAAGCCGGCGATTGCGCGGCTGCGTGATGAGAGCGAGGAGGCATCGAACGCTGTGTTTATATAATCGCTCCAGGGTCCAATACGTGTATAAGACGTGGAGCGTGAGCGACATCGGGTTAGGGTGCGCGCAGCTGAAGCAGCCACATGCTGTATACTGTACTACAGCACTGTAAGTCCCTCACCACCAGTCGACGTATAGCTCGCGGATATACTGTAGATTCTGCGTGCTGCAGAAGACTGAACACGGCACAGCTCTACAGTGCCGCTTTGCTGCCCCTTCGCGCGTCCGAAACGGCGCCCGGCGAGCAGCTGCGTGGGCTGCGGAGAAGGGCCGCGAGACTCGGCTGCTGGTCCGGCGCGCGTGCCCCAACCCTGTGAAAGTGCTCTGACCGCCGCCGGCTTCCCCGCAAACGCGCCGCACGGACGCGTTGCCCCCGCGTCGCGCCGCGATGCTGGACGCTGATTTCGCGGCGCGTCTCACCAGTATCTGTGCCAGTGCCCGCGCTCTCTCACTCTCTCTCGCTCTCTCTCTCTCTCTCTCTGGCCGCGCTGCCTGTTTTGGCGGCGGATCATCTCCCAGAGCGGGGTAGCCGTCGCCGTCAGCCGCGAGCGCCCTGCCTTTCTTGGCCGCTGTTCTGGCGCTGCCCCGCCGCCAGCGTCCGCGCCCAGCTCCCGCGCCCGGCGCAACGCTATAAGAACCGGCCCTCGCCCTCGTCTGGCTGTTCGCTGTTCGCTGCTCGGTTCGACTGTTCGACTAATCGACTGCTCGGCTGTTCGTCTGCTCCCCCTCCAGCACCCACCTCCTCGACTCCTGCGCCATGGCCGCCGCCGCCGCCGCCGCCGCTGCTGCTCCCGCCACAGAAGGCCACACCGAAAAGCCCGACGTCGAGTTCACGGACGTCGCCGCAGAGCCCAACGCCATCCTCGGCATCGCCCCTGAGCTGCTCGAGCAGTTCGTGGCATTCGACCTCAAGGACGAAGAATGGCACGCCAAAATGGACCGCCGCGTGACCCGCAAGATTGACCTCAAGATCCTGCCCATGCTCGGCTTCATGTACCTGCTCAACTTCCTCGACCGCTCCAATCTCGCGCAGGCCCGTCTCGGCACCCTCGAGGCTGATCTCGGCATGTCAGGCACCGACTTCAACCTCGCGACCTCAATTCTTTTCGTCGGCTATCTCCTCATGCAGCTGCCCTCCAACCTGCTCATCACGCGTATCCGGCCCGCCGTCTATCTCGGCCTGGCAATGGCCTGCTGGGGCGTCGTGTCTGCTTGCCAGGCCGCACTCCACAGCTTCGGCGGCCTCATTGCCTGCAGATTCATCCTCGGTGTCGTCGAGGCGCCGTTCTTTCCCGGTGCCATCATGCTCATGTCCGCGTGGTACCGGCGCTCGCAGATCGGTCTCCGCATTGCTTGGTTCTACTGTGGTAACGCCATTGCCCAGATGTTTGGCGGTCTTCTTGGTGCCGGTGTCTTGGGCAATCTTCACAACGTCCACGGCATCTCTGGCTGGCGATGGCTCTTCATCATCGAGGGAACAATCACCGTCGCTGCTTCGCTTACCTCTACCGTCATTCTGCCCAACTTTCCTGCTTCTCCCGCCAAGTGGCTCACGCCCGAGGAGCACGCCTATGCTCAGTGGCGCATGGCTCAAGATTCAAAGGAGTTCGACGATCCCAACGCTGTCACTGTCAAGGATGGCTTGATACTTGCACTCAAGGACTACCGCATGTACATCTTCCTTCTTCTTCAGCACGTCTCTCTCCTCACTCAGACATTCCAATACTTCTTTCCAACAATCGTCAACACTCTTGGCTACGGCCAAATTGAATCTCTCCTGCTCACCGTTCCTGTGTGGTTTGCAACTTTCCTCGTTTCGCTTCTAGTCACCTACACATCTGGTCGATTCCACGATCACTCAATCCACATCATTTGTCTTTTATGTATCGGTGCTATTGGAAATGTCATCATGGTCAGTACGCTCAACACCGGTGCGCGCTTCTTTGCCATGTTCCTGCTTCCAATCGGTGCCTACTCGGCTTACGAGATCATCGTTGCCTGGGTGGCATCCTCATTCCCACGTCCAACCGTCAAGCGGTCCGCCGTCGTTGCCATCTGCAACATGTTTGGCAACACCGCCACAATCTACGGCTCTTACATGTATCCATCATCAACCGGTCCTCGCTATCTCGCTGGTGGTGCTGCAGTTGCTGGGGCGTGTCTTCTCGTTGCCGCTCTCGCTTTCACTATTCGCATGGTCCTCAGACACGAGAACAAGGTCATTGAGCGTGCTGAGGCCGCAGAGAGTGCCGGCGAGACTATGGAAGTTAAAGAGTCTAACCGGCGCGGAAAGGGTTTCCGTTATATTCTGTAATTTTTGTACTGTACCATGTAGCTTCTCTATATATATTTGCAATCTACAATATGCCTTTATTTGATATATAGTTCATAAAATTGACATTTATTACTTATTACTTCTATCCCAAATTTACGACGCCGACATATAAGAAAAGAAAAAAAAAATTTAAAGAAAAATAGGATTAAAAAGAAAACATTTAAGCCCAGCCGAAAGCATCTTCGAAGTACTCGACACGGCCAGGAGCCTTGTCAGCGTTGACTGCGGTGGCAGCACGGCAAGCATCAGAGAGCGAACCAGGACCACAGGTGACAACTGCGACTGAAGAGTTGGCTTGAGCAATAGTTGAGGCAATAATCTCGCTAAAGTCAGGACGCTTGGCGTATTGAATCTTGCGGGAGCTGTCGAGTGACATGACTGCAGAGTTCTTCTCGGAGGCCTCCTCGGTTGATGATCCATCAGAAATAGAAGTCTTCTCGGCATCGACACCGCTGGGAGCAGCGCCAGTGACGGTAATGTGAATCTCAATGAACTCGCTCTGTGAAAGAATAGCAAGCTCCTCACGAGCCCACTCAAGATCCTCGTGCGAGCTGACGACCCAGTGGAAAATGACATGCTGACCCTCACGGTTTTGGCGCTGAAGATCAAGAGCATATGACATGACGGCAGTAATACCAATACCACCAGCAATAAGAAGAACAGTGTCGTAACGTGAGACGTGGAAAGACTCACCGTAAGGACCCTCCATCCAAATGCGGATGTCCTCGCTTGGGCTGCCGCTGGCAAGAGCCTTGGAAACAGACTTGTAAAGCTTCTGGGTCATGCCACCACGCTGTCTGGCAACAAGAGTGAACTCACCGTTGTTGCTCTCCATGATTGAGAAAGGATGTGACTCCCAGATGTTGTGGCGCCAGACATAGATGAAGGCATACTGGCCGGGTGAAGCCTTGAATGAAACAGCAGGCTTAGCGGTAATGCGCATGGCATCGCCGCGGATTTGAACATTAGCCTTGAGGAATGGACCAGCACCAATGACGCGGAACATGCGAATGCCACGGTCGAACATCCAGATGGAGTAGGCGGCAATGACGTACTCATGGTATCCGTGATCTGACAAGTGAGTCTTAAGAGCGGGAAGGAAAACAGCGACGAGAACAATATGGCCAATAAGGAAGAATTCGTACCAGTAGTGACGTAAGGGGTAGAAAGCTTGGAGCATGATGACACCGGCGAGAGCAGTAGCAATGATACCCCACATGTTGGGAATATCCTCAATCATCTCCTGAATGTACTCAGCGCGACCACCTTGGAGTAAGTAGATGCCAGTGAAACCGGCAGAGTGGAAGAGAGCTTGGAAGAACATCATCTAAAAGAACAATTAGCATCATGTGGAAATAACGACAATATGTAGGAGCAAACTTACGCGACCAATCCATCTGTGGAAAACGTTGAAGGTGTTGAATGACCAGCCAGTGACAGCCATGAGGATGTTGTTGCGGCCACCGAAGATGACGAGGAGAGGCATCATGGCAGTGGAGAGAATTCCAGAACGATCAGTGTAGAAACGGATGACTTGAATGTAGTAAGTGTCGTAGTTTGGGTTGTTCTGGACAAAGGTGTAGTCGACAAAGAGCATGACGATGTTGAGGACAAAAAAGAAGAAAACAACAATTGACTCCCATCGAGAAGGAAAGATGTTGAGTTGAACCTTTCCGATACCCCATGCCTCAAGGTGGCGACCATTGAAAGTAGCTGGGAGCATAATTGACTTGCGGAATGAAGTGACGAGCGAGTTCTTGCTGCTGCCGGCGCGGTGTGAAACACGGTTGTAGACAAGAGCGATGAACGATGGAATCATGAAAAGAGCCCAGTACAAGTTGAGGATGTTACCGTAGTACTCACTGTATAACATGTTGTAGTTCTTAGAGTCACGAGCGCGAAGACCGAGATCCATATCTTCGGGGCTGACGAGAACAGCAACATTAGTGACGTTCTTGCCGATGGTGTCGGCCTCGACGTAGTCAGAGAGACCGGCGGCGAGGTAGTCGGCGTACTCGAGTGGGAGAGTAATGCCTTCATCATCGCAGTTTCCGGTGAACTCCTTCCATGTCTTCTTGACCTCCTTGGGACGGTTGCAGGCGTTGGCGCAGAGAGCCCATGACTGAGCGTAGATGTCGTTTTCGCTGGTACAGTAGCAAGCCCAGTCGTTCTTCTTGCACTTCTCAGCGGTCTTGACGGTGCGGATGAAAGCCTCGCAAGCACTCTGGCAGGAGGTCTTTGCGGCGGAGGCGGTTGATGTGAAGGCGACGATGCCGACTGCGAGAGCCAGAACAACACGCGAGATTGGAGCCATGGCGATGTCAAAAGGCGATACCGAGCTGTGAAGCAACCGCAGGCAGTGCGGTGGCGGATCGAGGATATCGGCGGTGGTATATATATGTGGCCATAGTGAGTGGGATATGGAACCACTTGCGGGCTACAGTACCGCAAGGACCTCCGGACGACAAAGAGAATAGCAATTAGTCAAGCGGATGGAGAGGTGGAGCCGGAGCACAGGTGCCAAGGCACCACGCGACTGCAGGAGCATGCAGCGAGCATGCAACGAGCACTGTCAGGAGCGCCTGCAGCGCCAACAGCAGGCCAAAATGGCGAACAGAAAGGCAAGTTGGTGACGAAATAGACTTGGCGAGGCGTGAACAGGTGAACAAGAACCGCGCCAAGAGGGCAAGTGAAAAGCTTTGGACATCCGTTGGAGAGGCGTTTGACCGGCAAGCAACAATTTGTAGCGTGGAAGGGCCCACGGCAGGCGACTTGAGTCTCGGGGTGCTGCGCTCTTGCAGAAAGCGTGCAGAAAACCTGCAAAAAGCTTTCGATAGAGCTGCATGATCAGCGATCCAGACGCGGGCCGTTGCGCGTGCGCGCAGGACAGTCTATGCACTGTGGGAGGAGTGAGAATATAGTACAGTACGCCGGTGTTGTGGCCAGTGGCGGAAGCGCCGGTGCGATGGATGGATGGGGGGCGCGAAAGCCACGATGTATAATCAAATCTGATCTATAATTGATAGGCGAGCAAGATGCAACGACCAGAGCCCGTAACGACGCCGCACCACCCACTCGCAGACCTGCCATTGCACACCTCCCGCCAGATTGACAACCGCGGTCCTCCGACTGGACTGCTGCTGAAGTCTTGTAACTGCTGCCATCCAAGGACCGTGGCTTGGGTGCTTGACACGGGGCCTGACAGTCGCGGTGGAAGGGCTTTTGATGGCGACTGATTGACCGCGATGGCGGCGCGAAACTTTGCTCGAGAGCGGGCGATAACTTAAAACGACCATCTGATTTGCCCGCGAGTCAAGTAAGACAAGTCTGTGCTCCGGAGCCGCTGCAAAATGGTTTCTGGTGCAACGCCCGGAGTGCTGGGTCGAGGAACTGGAAAGTCGTCCTTCGTGCTCGTCGGTTCCTCCGCGATCCGGCGAGCATCACGACGTCGACAGCTCTCTTTTATATATATATATATTTCTGCTGCCCCGCGTTCCCCGGATTCCTCGCGTCTTGACGTGGGCCTCTGCCTCCGTGGCAGGGAGGGCCAAGATGCCAGCACGGTCAAGGGCCATCGATGTAGAATTGCTTGGGTGCTCCAAGCCTTGCCGAGCAACAGAATCTGGAGCGTCGCGCAAAGCTTTCATTTTGTGGACTATTTTTTTTCGCGGCAGAACGCCGAGACGCGTCGCCAGGCCGAGATGCACACGAAAGTGAACGCGGTGGACGCGTGTGCGTGTTCTCAGCGGAGCGTCCAATTTTTCGAAGCCCGGGACCAGCCAAGTAATAACTTTAAACCGTTTAAGATGTTCACGAAACTCCGGCCGTCAGCCGCGCCAACAGCCCAACAGCTTAATATACTACTGCATGGGTCTGGCCGGGCCTTAAACTCATCCCTCGCCTGCTGCGAGCAGCGCGGGCAGAAGCAGAAGCAGAAAACGGAAGCGCGTCAATTCTGCACCTTTGCAGATCAATGTTCACTGTTCAGGCCCTGTCAGTTTCAATTGCCAAACACCGGAGGTCCGGCGCAGTGTGAGTTCAAGTGCTCGAATCTCGGCTCACGGTGAGTCGCAGTTGAGTCGCAGTTGAAGTCCTCTCCGGCCTCAGACTCGCGGCGCTCTACTCTATACCAGAAAGCACCTCGTCGTCAGCGCATATAGTCTGCACAGCTGCTGCCATGTACGTATAAATCGTGATCGAGTCTCGACTCGCGGCGAAGGCTAAGGGCCTGAGACTGGCTGGCCCAGTCTAGATCGCCGGATTGGGCACTTCGCCAAGAGCCTGCCGAGCCCGCCAGAATTGCCGGCGTGGAACTGCCGCCGTTCTGCAGAACTGCTGCAGAATAGCTTTATAGAACTTCTGCTCCGTCGGCCCAGCTGTCCGCTTCGTGGGAGTGCATGAAATCTGCTGAGCAGAACAGAGCGCGCTGCTGCCCTCGTCCTTTTACTGCTGGAATCTGCATCTTGACCGGTGTTCAGTGCCGTTGCTACGAATACATTAACCTATATAATATGCAGCAACTGCTCACTGCGACACACTGTTCCCCCGTCGCTCACCCTGTATAGCTTATTTGTACGAGTGCAGACTATTTGTGTTGTACGGTATAACCTAATTCTTATTTTAAGCCTGCGGTCTTGTCTCACCTCGACAGTTATGAAATTATCCCAAAAAATGGTCAAGAAATCTCGGCGTCGGCGCTTCAGAATCGGCACTTGGCCAAGATGTCGCGTGCTCAGAGTTGGCTGACTTTCGTTCTAATTCTGCGCCTCTTATTGGCTCGACATGCGAGTCGAGGCTTCACATATAAATTATCTGTACACAGTACGTACGATACGTAGCAACTATATCACTTGTTGTACGATATATGCAAGCAGGCAAAATAAGCTGCAGTTTTATATAATTACGTATCCACCTACAGTACGTATATCTTTGGGCCTGGATCGCGAATCATGAATCGTGAATTATACAAAAGTACAGTACAGATATACGGAACAACACAGGCACAGCATATAACTTACACGCGATACAATACAATTATCTTCCACTGACATTATATAGGATGAGATTGATTAGATTATCAGGCCATCTATGACCCCACACATTAACTAAATTACGAAATAACCTCCCAAACAAACACCTTATCCACTCTTTTAATTTTTTAACTCATTCAGTCTGTAAGTGCTCTTCGTAGTATCGCATCAAACTCTTGGTCATAATACTTCGTGGTGCTGGCTTTTGTGTCCATAATTCAAACATACATGCTACCATCTCTGGCATAACTTTGAGTCCATCAACTGCAATCCAACCGTTGTTTGGCATACGACGAACTTTAGTCAACATTGGTCCCGAGAGAAGTCGATGATGCAACTGTAGTAATAAGTTAGTTAAATGCAAAAAAAAAAAAAAAATGGGGGAAATATACGCACCTCAATAAAAACACCACCAGTCGGTCTACTAAACCACTCCATAGGAAATTCAACATGTGCAGATACACATGAAGCTACTACTGTTGGCATTTCCAATCCCAACTTAGCAACTGTACTAGTCGCATCATCAAGTGATTCCAAAACGTGTACGTGAAATTCATGTGCAACGCGTTCGCTAAACTCCTGGCTGAGTGTAGATTGTGGTGTCGACGATCCATTCACGTCTGATTGTCCACTTGCCGTGCCATTGGTTGTGCTCTCAGTGGATCCAGGTATTGATGTTGGTGTCTTGTCGGTACCAGATACTATTGTCGAAGCAACTGGAGGAACAACGGTGACTGTAGTTGTAGTTGCCAGCATTATTGGACTCGTCGTACCAGATAGGGTCATTGACGGTTGTGCAGCTTCGGTTTCTTGAGTGACGGTTGTCCAGTTGAAATAATGTGAGTTAGCTAACGGAAACTTGAGAGGCGACTGAGCATTGAGGAATTGAGCCACATTATTAGCTTCACTTGCTGTGCGGTTGTATATCAGAATATTCTCAACACCGAGTTGAATCAAAGCATAAATCATCGCACGAGCAGATCCGCCAGCACCAATAACCAAAGCAGTAGTACGCCTTGAGACCGAATTGACTGGAGCCAAATAAGCAATTATGCAGTTGTACATTGCCAACCATTCTGTATTTTCTCCATGCACACTTCGAGTCGTCACATTTCCAGCGTCACGTATTGGAACCAAAGTATTAACAGCTCCAATAACACGAGCATGATCTGACATTGTATCAACCAATCTAGCTGCTTCACGTTTATGTGGTTGAGCGACAGACAGTCCACCAAATTCCTCGCGATGAGCAAGTCGAATCATATCAGCAGCATCGGCAGTTTCGTATACTGACTGCTCGTGCGGCATTCCAAGGACGCGAAAAGCTGAGTTGAGAATCGTTGGAGAGAGCGAAATGATTGTGGTCTTGGGACCGCCAAATACCCAGAAACGTAACTTGGGAAGTGCACATGATGCGTAAAGCGCGCGTTGTGCGTCAAAGGCAGAGAGATCGCGAGTTGGGAGAACTGAAATGGCAGAAATTGTAGCATTATCGAGAGACGCAAAGTCAACAGAGTAATGTGCAACAACCGGTGACATGAATGGATTGAGGATTTTGGATAAACGACCGAGTGGACCCGTGTTGAATGCGCTGAGGTAGGTTCCGCGACGGTTGAGAGCTTCTGCGTGCTCGTTGCGGAAGCTGAGAACAGAGTAGTTCTCGTGTGGATGATGAGTGTGTGACGACAGACGAATAATCTGGCAAAAGTCGGCAACTTTGTCAACAAACGCCTTTGGCTCTGGACGATCCCACCATGAGGGTGTGTTTGCCTCGTGCCATGAGCCAACAATCTGACGACGATATCGATGAAGCAATAAACCTGAAATTGGCTCGTCAATGGCGAATGGCAGTGGTGAAATGTTGAATAATAACACCTCTGACAACCGTCTCTCGTAGTCGGGATTTTTATACTCAAACGCGACCGATCCATCTGCGTTAGTAACCGGGTGCATGAGAAGGTTGAAGTCAATGTTAACATAACGCGAGAGAACACGCATTCCATAGCGCAGCAACTCAAAGTAGAACTCAAGCATCTCTGGATCATCAAGTGTGGCCGAACCAAGCTTAACCGAGAAGATTGTTGGGATGTGAATCTCGCGACGAACAGACGAAACGAACTTTGCGATGGACTCTAGCTGCATGTTTTGTGACAGCATGAGTGGTGCATTGATCAATATCTCCACGCAATCTGCACCGACAAATCTGTTGGCTACTGGCATGTCGGACAGAATGAATGTGTCTGAGTCGACAAAGTTCTGCAGTGGATTCGACGGCGGGAACTCGAGCGAGACGGAGTACGTGTACTCGCGGTACTCTGGCGGTGCGACTCGAACCAGAATCAAGTCCTGCTCGCGACGCAGGATGACTTTGAGATGGCGGATGAACTCGAGTTCGGAGGACTTCAAACGCAGGAAGGAGTGGCGCGAGTGTGGATCAGGCGGATTCGAGAACGACGAGAGGTTGAAGTACTCGTAGTTCGAGCAGGAGCGGAAGACTTTGTAGCGCGAGCGACACAGCTCGTAGACCTTGTTTGGATCCGGCGCGTTGAGGTACTTGACGATGCGCGACTCGTCGGCGAGAATGTGGAGGACAGGATGCGCGTCGCGGAAGGCGCAGATGAGGTCGAGATTGGGGCCGTAGTCGACGACGGCGGCGCCACACGCGATGATGCAGCGCTCGCGGGACCGGTTGAGCAAGTCCTCCAGGATCTCGTGCTCGCGCTCTCTATATGCGCGCAGACTGTGCTCCTTGATGTAGGAGAAGGGCGGCATGCCGAGGACGGACTGGGTGTAGAGATCGGTGTCGATGAAGCGGAAGCCGAGAGCCTTTGCGGCGACGAGCGCGAGCGTGGACTTGCCGACGCCGTGCATGCCGACGAGCATGACGGACACGCCGGACGAGCGCGCGCGGGGCTCCGAGGCGGCAGGAGTAGCAGAGGCAGCAACCGCGTCTCCAGGCATTGTGCAGAGGGGCGAGGGGGGAGGGGAGGGGACCGAGCCGGGGGCACGGCGCTGGGCGGTGAAGAGCTGCCTGATCTGGCGGTGACAATTGGCGGGGAGGAGCGGCGAGGAGCGGCGGGGAGCGGAGGGCGCTGGACGACGGAGCCGGACGCACTATCGCTGCTCGGGCAGAGCGAGTACTGGTGACTAGCAGCGGAGCAGAGCGAGCTGCGGTGGACTTTGATACAGTATATTGGAGTCGGCCAGTCGCGCCTGGCGGATCCGCTGGGATGAGCTGAGAGAACTGCGATGCCGCGGTTCTGTGGTGCTGGGAGAAGCTCTGCCGGCGCCGCGAACACCCTGCGCACAAAGAGAGCGGCAGCGGCCCGTCTGGCCAGACAATCGCGGCGACAAACTGCGGCGCCCGGCTCAGTGCTCAGCCTGCTGCCGGCGCCCGGCGAGGGGCTTGTGCCGCCCTGCACTTATCGCCCGCCCTGCGGCTCACTGCATAGAGCTGCCTGTGCGACCGTCGCACAATCTCTCGGTTGGCTGGCTCGCATGCAGCGCAGCAGTGCACCACCCTGCCTTTGCGCTTTGCCTCTACACTCTTCCGCCGGCGACTGAGAAATCCGACTCGGCGCTCCAACCACTTCTCGATAGCTGCTCTCCGCATCGCGTCCAACCACGGTCCACTGTTCACGCTCCCCCTGCCCCTGTTCGCCCCGCTCCACCGTCTTCCCCCTCGCCGGGGCTCCTCTTCTGCTCCGACGCCTGGCCCGCTCGTGGCCTTGTCTTTCTGCCATGGCGTCTGGCGACCCGCCTGCTCTCTCTGTCCCGGCGCCCGCGCCCGCGCCCGCCACCGCCAGCCCCGCCAGGACCCCCGACCGTCCCGCAGGCGCATCGCCAGCGACTGCTCCGCCGGCCGCGCAATCGGCCTCCAAGAGGTCCGCAGACCAGGCTCTGCAGTCCTCCCAGAGCAGCAAGACCGCGCTCTTATCCGCCGCTGCCGCTGCTGCTGCTGCTGCTGCCGCCGCCGAGGCAGACGCTGCTGCAAAGCGTCGTCGTGTCAGCATCGCGTGCACACAATGTCGCGCTCGCAAGGCTCGTTGCGACGGCAGGTCGCCTGCGTGCACTTCGTGTACCACTTCCGGCCAGCAATGCTCCTACTCCACCGACACCTCCAAGAAGCGCGGTCTGCCGACCGGCCATGCCCACGAGATGGAGCTCCGCACCGCCTTGTTTGAGCGCATTCTCGGTCTTGCATTCGCTCGTGTGCCCAGTCTCGAAACAACACTTCGTCAAGTAATCGCAGACGACAATGCCGATAAGAGTATCCTGTGGCCTGAGCCACTACCAGACTCTGAACTGCCTGCTTTTTTCGCCGGCTGGCAGTCTTCTGCGCTGGCTGCTGAGTTCGACTCCGTTGTTGACGCTATCAAGAGTCGGCATGGTCCATCGGCCGGTCGTCGGCGGTCGCAGTACATTGCAAAGGGTATTACTGTTCCAGCACCGCCTCCGCGTTCTTTACCGCCTCCTGTTCCGCTGTCTTTAGCTGGTCCTGCTCAGTCCGTCGCAATTGCATCAGTCAATGGCTCGAAGCGATCGCCGTTGTCGCTATTGGTGGCAGCAGCTTCTTCGTCCTCATCCTCGCCAGTATCATCCTCGTCTGTCGGTGCATCTACAGTGACCTCTGCCGCATCATCTCTCTCATCAACATCACCAATCGGGACCTCGCTTTCGCGGCCTCATACTTCAACAGAGTTACCATTGGCAGCACTTCTCGCTCCTGAGCCACCACAACACACACATCATCAGCCAGCTCCAACTCCCGAGCCGGTGCATCTTTCGCCGGAGTACGCATGGGATGAGCGTGGAAAGTACTTATCGCCGGTCGATTCTTCCATGAGCTATATTGGTCCCTCCAGTGGTCTTACTGGCGCGCTTGTTCGCGACATTGCCATTCCTCCGCCAAATCACCCCGGAATATCATTGTTTCATTCGTCAGGATACATTCCGCCTGAGATTTCAGACCTGGATCTTGCATGTGAGACTGTTCTTTCAACACCATTGCCATCAGATGTCGCTGCTTTACTTGCAATTTATTTTGGAACAACTCACACATGGCTTCCAATTGTTGATCGACTTAATTTGGTACGGCAAGCGCATCCTACTGCTCACAAGCCCATGGTTAGGTCGATTGATGTGGCCGATCGTGCTTTGCTTTGGTCAGTACTTGCTCTTGCTGCGGCTGCTCAATTTGATTTGCCGTCGGTATCTTCTCCAGCAGCAGCGACTTCAACGCGCTGCTCAATGTATGCTGGATTTGCGCTTGATGCTATTGCAGTATGTAATGTCATGTCTACCGTTGTTACAAATCAGCAAGAAGAAATTACATTTTCTCGCGCACAAGCTCAGGTACTTTTGGCGTTATTCTATCTCGGTCGTGCTGATTGGGATCGTGCGTGGAATCTTAGTTCAGAAGCTTGTCATTCGCCTGCGATTAATGATTTTTACTACAACCATACACCGCAACCACGACAAGGTATCGACAAAGAAGATTATGAGCGAAAAAGGGTATGTACTTGGGCTGGTGCATTCGTTATCGATACAATTATTGCATCAAGGACTGGTAGAATACCGATTCTTAGAGCTCCAGAGTGGGCTTGGCCAATGATTCCGGAAAATGGTCAGGAAGAGTGGGATATTTACGAGAGTCCAGTGCTACCAGACTCAAGTGCGTCGTGTCCAAGAGTTGCGTCGAGAGTGCTGTCAACATTCAGTCATTACTTACGACTTGTGCGGATATGGAATTATGTGCTTGTGTCGCCATTGTACTTACCATTTCGTGAGCAACCAACACAAACAGTCGGTCATGTTGCGCAAGCAGTTGAAGAATTTGTTGGTGAACTTAAAAGATGGAGAGTTGCCTTACCAGAACACTGCAGAGCACCAACTGTTGGCAGTCCAGATGGTTCCGCGTCGGTACCAGATGGTCCAGTCAATCCTTCGCCTCATATTCTCAATCTTGGTGCGACATTTCAGGTTGTTCTTTCACTTGTTTTGTCTTCTGTGTACAATAATCCAATGTTCCCATCCGCTGTTTCACATTCGTCTGGATTGGAAAATTCAGTTGCATTGAGTACTCTTATGACTTCGACTTCTCGCACTTACGGAGAGTCCATGCAAAATATGGGTACTCTTCTTAAGTATGTGGTTGCATCTCGTCCATTATACTCACGTATCCTTCCACCAACATTCGAGTATCTTGTTTTCCGTTCAATGTCACTCGCAATGTTTCCTCCGACGTCAGAGTGGATTGGTAAGATTCGAGCAGCAAGTGCTGGGCCTAGCATGTTTGGATCATCAGATGCACATCTTGGAGAAAGTGCTGTGCGATTAGGTGAGCAAGTTCTTAAAATGTTGACACCGTTGTGGCCGTCTGCTATGGCATCGTTACATGTGTTGAGAGCCTGTGATGTACCACAGGTTATTTCAGTTAGAAAATCGTCGGTTTCGCATGGCTCGATGTCGATGCCTTCGTCGTATGGTATTTCTGGGTTACCGTCATTGCCACCACCTCCTCCTGCGTCGTCATCACATTATCAGCATCCACCGTCACGCCGCCACTCCATAATAGATCATTCAATGATGATGCCTGAGCCTCTTATCAAGCAAGAGCATGTTCCATTCAAGCAAGAACACTCTCCGTATAATCAGAATATGCATATGTCCTCACAGCAGCACCAGCAACAGCATATGCAAATGCCGCCGCCTCATCAAATGGACATGTCTCATGGTCCCAAGAACATGGGATACGGTGGTATGAATATGATGATGCATACTCCGATGCCTTCAACACCACATGCTATGGATATTGATAATTTGGTGCACGATGTTAGCAAGGAGCACCAGTATTATCCTGACACCCATATGCAACAACATGGGCAGTCAATGCATCAACAAATGCATGGTAATGTTGCGCATCAAACACCGCCTCAACATCAGCATGGTATGGATTCAAACAATGTGCCATCAACCACGCCAAATTCTACAACACCTAATGGACTTAGTCTTGGTGATTTGTCAATGTTTGACATGAAAGCCTCAGGGTATGTTCTTAATCTCGTTTAAATGTTGAATAATACTAAATGATTTATAGTGATGACGTTCGCTTGGAACAATTCTTGCAAAATCTTGGTTATGCTGGTGGTCTTGATCTGGATTTATTGATGATGTCTGGTGACGAAGGTCCATTGATTCGCTAGAGAGTGATACGTTGTCATCAGTTATATATACATTTGCGTTATTTAGAAGGAAGTTTGAAGTTTTAGCTGTCGTTATCGCTTTCAGAGGTGTATATCACCGGAGTTGTTCTTTTGTTCATGTCTTTGAGTATTATTATTTGTTCTTTATGCCGCTATGGGAGTTTTGCTATAAGCTGTTTCCTGTATTTGTTGAATTGCTGTATTAGTTTTTTTGGCTCATTATTGGTCTTTTGGATCGTCTCCTTTCACTGTATTTTTCTTGTTTGGTTTGTCGCATAGATCTCAAGCGGTTGCTTTGTATATTAGACGTAAGTTACGTGGTCTTTTTAATGGCATTGAAGTTGAACTATAGTGAATCAGCTGTATATGTACTGTAGTGGTGTCCTTGTTCTGGAGCTGAGAGTGTTCCCAAATCCGCCCTAAACCGCAAGTCCGCAAGTACCGACTTATCAGAATTCGGCGCTGCACGCTTTCTACTCACCACGTTGTAAGTTGATCGTCAACTCCAACTCTCGACGTCCGCATACACGATGAAGACAGTAGTTGTGGTGTATGTGCACGGCTTCAAAGGCGGTGCAATGACCTTTGCAGGGTTTCCTCGCGATGTTGAGACTCGACTTGCGATGGCGCTGAAAGGACGGGCCCGCGTTCAAACGACCGTGTATCCCGTCTACGAGACTCGCGGCGAGTTAGGCAGAGCAGTTACATCGCTAGTCGACTTTGTGGAAACTGCAGTTATTGACGCAGAAGTTGGGAATCAAACAGCATCGCCAGTGGTTTCGCCTCAAACCGCAGTTCTGTTCATCGGTCATAGTATGGGCGGTATCGTGATAGCTGACGCGGCAATTCAGATCCTCGCTCGCGATAAACGCTACGTCTTTCCAAAAGTCCTCGGTGCAGTTTGCTTCGACACTCCGTTTATGGGATTACATTCATCGGTTTTTGCGCAGGATGTACTTGAGCGTGGCGCAGCGAAATTCAATGAGCTGCGGTCAATGGCTCCAGCTTTGCCAATCGGTGCAGCTGTGTCCTATCTATTTGCAAAGAAATCAAACGAGCAGCCTGCAAAAGGGGTTGCACCTACTCAACAACAAAAACCAAACTGGGGAAAAGTAATAGGACTGACAGCGGCAGGTGTTGCGACTACGGCTGCTGCAGTTGCAGGAACAGCATGGTATCTCAAGAGTCAAAATGTGGACGTTAATTGGGCACAAGATCATCTTGAGTTTGTTGGTGCAATCTTTCAAAAACCTCAAGTACTACGCGACAGATTATGGACAATGTATCAATCAAGGAGTAGAATACAGTTGGTGAATTTTTATACAGTTATTCGGTCAAAAGACAATGCTGGCGGCATCAAGATGGATGACCCTGTGCATATGGCGAAGGGTTTGGGAAAGCTGGTTAGTGGAGAGGGAGATGGACGGCGGACGTTTTGCAATGTGCCAAAAGAAGCACCGTATAATGAGTATTTTATTCCAACAGAGAACAGTAATGCAAGTGGAGAGATTGAAGCTCATATTTCGATGTTTGAACCGGCAAAGAATCCAGACTATCAACGACTAGTCAGTGAGACTGTGGAACGGTTTTCACTGTGGACAGACAATTGGTTAAAAGAAGCCACATGACGACGGTAGATGTATGCTAGTGATGTAGAATTGGATAGTAATTACATTATTATATATATACAGGTAGTCTTTTTAATCTTTTCCCAGGCGCTTTGTGTTGTGCAGACGAATGCGACGTTGTTTACGCTTGATTTGGTTAACCATCGTATCCGGATTGAGGTAATTTTTGCCCTCTGTCTTTTCTGCAATGTAATCCAGAGCTTCTTGCTCAACAATAATCTTCTTTGCCTTTAAAATCATTCTGACGTCCAAATCCTTCATGGTGACAACCTTGGTCTGACGAACAGTTCCTCGCCTCTTTGTCTTCTTTTCTGGTGGGGCGGGAACTAATTCCTTCAAGTGAGCTGCGCGGTCCGCATTGGCAACAATGACAAGTACATTCTGACCAGCCCAGTTTTGAGCCTCCCAAATAGTAGCTGCAGATGTGCTGTTCGTTAACTTGATTGCACCATCAACGACGACGAGGAAATTGCGAGAGTACGCGTATGAGAATGCTGTTCGAAGCGCAGTGTTGTAAACTCTCCGATGCAGCTGTGTTGAATCGTCGGGATGTCGTGGACCAAATGGTTTACCGCCATTGTGAAAGATTGGTGAACCAGCAGCACCAACACGCGCACGACCACGGCCTTTTTGCTTTGCAAGTTTGCGCTTTGAAAAGCCGAGTTCTGAGCGGTTTCGAACGTAGAGAGTCGCTCGCGTGCTGGCTTTGTCGTTCTCGTAGACAACTGCTTGCCAAAGTATGTCGCGGCGAAACGGTGCGCCGAGAAGTGATGCTGGAGCAGCCGAGACAGCTGTTGGCTCAAGACTTGGAAATTTCCGAATTGTTGTGAGAACTGCCGACGGTGGGCGCGCAGCAGAAGGGAGTAATGCCGAGTTGGCTGATGCAAGAGGAGTCCAGGCGAGCTGGTCCGGTGAGAGCGACACGGCCGAGGCAGCACGGGTGTTTTCTCGTGAAGCAGTCGCAATGCTTAAGCGTGAGCGCCAGGCTGCTCTGACCAGCGGTCGCACTGAGCCGGAAAGAGCCATTGTGCCGATTGGTGGTGGAACAGACCGGTTGAAGAAGTGCTACTGTCGATGTCAGAGCCGTGAAGCTTGAATTTTCGACGGAGGTTTTCGCTGCGGCGCGCACGTGAGCATCACGTGACTGGTTTGAATATTTTATTCACTTCCGATGTTCTCGCGCTATCAGGGAACTATCGTGACCACAGTCATCTCAATCTCTCCACTGCAGCGCCAAGATGCCGCGACAATTCACTCGGACGATGATGCGTCGGTCGCCGGTGGCCTTATTGCAGCCGTCTCGCTCACGGGCGTTTGTGCCGTCAGCAAGCTCGCAGGCGACCGAGGTCGTGGGCGCCGACGCCGTCGAGCACAGCTTCGCGACTTCCCTGGACATCAGCTCGCTTGCTTCCGAAGAACAGATCAAGGATGCTGCTGCTGCAATTGGATGTTCAGTCGAAGATATTGTGGCATATCCAAGCCTTCATGCTCCTGGAGTTCAGCCGCCATTGCTGACCGCTCGTCAACTCACTATTCCTGCCGTGTCGCGGCCGTCATTTCTCGACTGGCGAACAGAATCGACTCCACGGTCACTCAGACTGCGCAAAATGCGGGAGACTTACAAACGACCACTTGGACTGTCTGCTGCATTTCGTGAAGCATCTGCTGTCATTGAAACTGAGAGACAGGACAAGTACGCTTCAGCACGCAAATTCGAGAGACGAGCAGCAGCCATTCTTACCGAACAAGGTGCTTCGTCAATTGACGAGGTCGAGGACGCCAAGGTCCGAGGCTCCGTTTCTCACTACAAAAAGCTTGCCGACAATGCTCGTGTTTATGCTGAACTCAGCAACCCCGAGGCCATCTTTGCATTCGACACCGGCCGCGCTGATATGCGGTTACCAGTCTTCAGGCATCTTGCCCGGAAACAATGGGAGCAGACCGACCGTCTCAAGCTCGTCGACAGGTTAGAGAATATGCACGTCATGCCAGATACTCTGCCATTCATTAATCCAACCGTGGACTTGAAAATGCGATTTCCCAGTCCAACTGCGTACTGGGTTGACCCCGGTCGCGTTCTAAGCACTGGTGTCACTGCAGAGACCCCCGAGTTCACAATTCGTGCGTTTGAAGGGGGCGAGAAAGAGAAACTATATACGATTGTCATTGTGGATCCTGATACGCCTGATTTCGACAATGACACTTTCAAGACTACGCTTCACTACGTCCTGAGTGACATTCGCAAAGCTCCTACGTCGAACGACCCTTTGGTTGACGCCTCGGCCGCCCGTACTATCGTACCATACATGCCACCACATCCCGAGAAGAACAGCGGCAAGCACAGGTATGCTGTCTGGTTATTTGAGCAGCGCGGTGATCAGCCAATTCCAATTGAAGGCGAGTTAAAGCGAGATGGGTTTGATATCCGCAAGTTCAAGGCGGACTTCAAGCTCAAGGATGTCGGTGCGCATATGTGGCGATGCATGCACGACTCGAGAACTGAGGAGATTAGAGAGAAGTTTGGTTTGGGACCAGGTACTGTGTGGCACCGTGTCCGTGTTCAACACTACGAATGAGAAAGATATGTATCCTGAGGTTCCTCATTCCTGTTATATAATAACTGTATATATGCACTATGTTACAATTTCCTTCAATTCACTTGACTCTTGACTATTGTGTAGATCGTGTTGTGATGTTTGACTCTACTCGCCGTGGCGGCGACGGAAATAGTTTCCAAGGTCCCCAATATGCTGTGTAAACGACCTTTCCGACGATGAGTGCGAGTGGTACAGGTCCGTAGTCACGAGAGTCGAGTGACGCGCTCTGGTTGTCGCCGAGCAGCCATACGTGGCCCGGTGGGACTTTGATATACCGTCCGTAGTCGATCTCATCCGGATCGAATGCCTCGTCGTACTCGATTCCCTCTTGCGATACTCTCTCGAGCCCTCCGTCGGTCTGGACACTGTAGTGAGCTCGTCCGTTGACGTAGACAATGTCGCCGGGCATGCCGGTCACGCGCTTGCAGACCATTGCGCCGTCGTCTGTGGGTTTGAGTGCAGCGACCACGTCTCCGGTCTTGATGTTGTGACCGCGCTTGTAGGAAAACTTGTTGATAACCACCCAGTCGCCTTCTGCAGCCAGTGTCGGTAGCATAGAGAGTCCCTGTGAAGGCGAGAAGACGCCGACGGTGTTGACGAACATGTGTGCCGCAGCCAGGATCCGAACGGTGACCGACACCCGCCACGTCAGCATTTCCAGCAAAGAGCCCTGCATTGCTGCATCGGGCGCTACTTGTAGATGCTATTGCAGTTTTGAAATGTTGCTGTGATTTGCAAATTGTGTGAATTGAGATGTTGATGAGGCAGGGTAGTTTGTGATACTTGAGAAAACTATCGTAATTGATCAGGTTTCCTGTCCTCCGGTTTTCTGTCGATGGTGCGGCGCATCCACTAACGGCAGGATTCCAGCTCGGTCCTGATAAAGGCTCGTGGTTGTTGTACTTGGTAACTTGTTCTCTTGTTGTATCGCTCCAATCCATCGGTACGACATGGCGCCTGGTGCAGAAGATGAAAGCACTCGCTTCGACCTCTTTGCCTACAAAGAACGCAATAGACCAGGCGGCGACTCAAGTTCATCCAGTCCCGACAGTTCAGCAGGTTGTGTGGTTGTGGTGACCGACAGCGACTCTGACGACAGTCTCAATGGACAATATGCCAAAGAAATAGAAATAACTGCAGACGACGATGATTCACGAGGCGATTACTTTGGCGCTGCTGCTGTTGGAGGTGATGAGTCATTTTTAACGGTGCCGACGCCTGGTGCAAATGGATTTCCGTCAAGACCAATGGCAATGTCACCATCTCCAGCACTGATGGTCACAGGCGAGCAGGAGCTCGATGATCTGTCGTATACAGTCAGATGTGGATGGTTGGTTTTAGTGGTCACTTGGCTAGTATTTGTGCTTGGAATGGGCAGCGTGTTAGGTCTATGGCGAATGGTCTGGGCATCGGCAATTGATGGCGGAGACAACATACCGCAATCTGCGCGGATTGCTGCTCAACGAGTTACAGAGCCTTTTGATGACGATACAGATTATGCGACTGATGAGTATTATCCGTCAATGGTAATGCTACTATGTGTTATTGCTTGGATTTGGTGTACTGTATCGTGGGTTGGAATGAAACTATTCAGACATGCAAAAGGAGGAGTGTCTTCTTCTGACGCTGAAGATGAGGACTTAAATGCACCGGATAGCACGACTACATTAAAGCCACCTCCTTTTTGAGCAGTTTTAATTAATTAATTGTCGTTGTTGTTCATGGCTCTAATAGCGTTGTCATTTTATGGGACAGGAGTACTGGAGCATTTAATTTACATTGCATTCACATTAATACTCAAATATTGTACTGTAGGCTGTAGATTAGTGTGCCTTAACATAAGAGACAAACTCATCAAAAATAGTAGGCCATGCACCTTCAGCATCATAATTATTAAGTCCTCCATCACTCTTAAGCACATTCTCCACAAATTCTAATAGCATATTCCATGTATCCTTTGTAACAGCCTTTTTATATTCGTCAGTTGAAAATGATATCCATAAATCGTATATTTTTGATGTTGGAAATCTTGAAGATAGTAGTAATTGCCAATATTCAACTGCAGTATCAAGTGGAACTACTCTTTGACCTTCTTGTCGAATAAACCCAAATGTGAATCTGTATACCTTTTTGAAAAATGCAGGATCGTCGTCTAGATCTGTTCTCATTTTAGATACTGACTGTTTCATAGAAGCAATTGAATCGGCACTATTTAATAGATTTATTAGACTGAATTCTCCAAATAATAAATTAATAGTATTACTTACCCTAACGATTGCCATCCTTTGATAAATCCGTCCTTTGTAAACTGTCCCATCGTTGGTGCCTCAAGTTGACATGCAATTGCCAATACTACTGGATCCTCAACCTCGACATCAAGTTCTTGTATAAATTCAATTGTACCATCGATACCGATATTTGATGGGTCACTCGGATCTAATTAATCAGTATTAATTCGATTGCAAGGCAATAAGTTACACGAACCTTTATACTTATCAAACAACGCCGTGAGCGCTTTTGTGTCTCGTTTCCTAAATATATTAGTTATAATCTATAGACTATCAATTCATTAATATGAACATACGCTACACCAGAATCGCCTGCACTGTTAAAGTATTCCGACACAGCAGCCTCAAGATTCCATCCATTTGAACGTAAGAAAGCAACTGCTGTACGTGATGAAGTTCCAGTAACTTGGGCGAACTGCGTTACTGCTGTTCGCTGCACTCCCGAAAGCGAGCTCTAAATATATAATTAAATTAGAAATTTCACATTTAGATTAAATCATTATTATAAATAGTACTAACCATTCTGTCTAATTTATTGATAGGTGCTGGTGGTGATGTTTTCGGACAGGTCACGACATCGCTGCGGCGGTCTTAACCAGGGCCTCCCTGATATTCTTCTTTTTATTTACTTATCTTAACTTATATTTACACTCAATACGCAAAAAATCAACCACAATAATAACACAATGGCGCGAACAAAAGCAGCTCCTCGCCGACTCGTTTCGACACCGACACCAACTCCACCTCCCACAACTTCAGAATCATCAAATGCGCTATCAACTTCAACTTCATCTTCCTCAAACAATACATCAGATCTCATCCTCTCAGCTCTGGCACTTTCGTTACCAATCGGCTCAGTAGGACTAACTTCTGCCCTGGTGGCTAATCCAGAAATATTTTTGGCAAGAAGTTTACCTGTTGTTGCTATTGTTCAAGTTTTGACTGAATCCAATAAACTGCTGAAAAGTGTTGCTGTGTCGACAAAGCGGAAACGTAAATCTGACGATACGTCTGCTACTTCGGTATGTGGATCGCAATTCGCTTGGCGTTTAACATTATCTAATTAGTTTTTCTAGACTGTCGTATTATCTTTGGTTTTGACTACATTGCTCACGCCAGCAATTCACATCATGTACGTCCTTTTCGGCGCACCAGTTACCACATCAATTACCGGAACATTTTACCTTGCAGCACATACTTCGATTCTCTGCATTTTCCCACTTATATGCCATCTAGCACTTGATGGTGTTGCATGGACGAAAGCGGCAGGCTTACGAATTACATCACTTCCGCGTTCTTCAATTACAGCATATACTGCAACATTAGGTGCAATTCTCGGTGCATGGTTAGGTGCCCTTCCAATTCCTTTAGATTGGGATCGACCATGGCAAGCATGGCCTATTACCGAAGTTGTTGGAGTTTACACTGGATATGCTATCGGGCGTTTAGCAGGAGCAATGTATTTATCATCAACTCCGCGTGTAAAGACTGCGTAGTTCATAAAATGATATGAAATGTATATACGATTTAAAATATGATACAAGAAATGAAATCTACCATCTAATAACTTATTCTCCCTCCTCTTTCTCCAATTTGAGAATTTCTGCAGGAACATCTCCACCTAATCCAAGTACGTCTAATTTACGGTGTTCAACAGCATCTTCCGCCCATAAATTCTGACGACCAATATACCACTCATTAGGCCAGTACAAAATAGCAGGACCTCCTGTAGGCTTTCGTACATTAACCGGTTGTGTAGGTGGTCTGGTACGTGATGTAATTTCCGACAAAATCTCTCTTGATGGTTTTGGAAGTTCAGCTTCAGTAGGTAATTTATAAAGATAATCTAACGCAGTAGCTAAATCCGAAACAGCTTCATAAGTCGCACCATGTCGTTTTGGAAATTTTCCTGACATCCATGATTCCGCAATATCTGGTCGCTCTGTATATAGTCTTTCACGTTTTCGCCGTAATTCTCCTAAAAAGAATTTAATTGCTTGTTGACTATCCATATCAGGTAATCGTGCAGCACATAATAAACTCCAATCATGAACTCTTGAAGCTTTTGGAACACGAGTTGCCGGTAACTGATTTTTAATTATTCGTTCCTAGATTAACAGCTAAGTTAACATTAACTCAATTTTTTGAATATTAATATCATCTGAAAAGAACATACGGTAACCACATTCTTGGTACTGAATACAACAGGACCTTGTCGGTGGCGAAGAAGATATAAGAAAAATCCATCTGCTCGAGCAATTGTTTTCTCAGCTTGCGCTAGGCTGCTAGCCATTCTTATTTTCAATATTATCTGGTCTTGTTAATTGTTGACAAGAGATAGAGCTTTTATTCTTTAAAAAAAAGAATTTTGTAAAGGAAATTAAGTTTATTATATTACCGTACCGTAGACATATATAAGTGTTACAAAACCCATAATGAGAGTAATGAGACAGATGCCAAAGACAAACAACCGGTTTGACTGAAAAGGACCTCACGTTCATAACTATCACATTTTTATTGCTACTCGACTGGCTGACTATTAAAAATGGTTTTAAGAATACACCTATTTTATGCCGTCGCGCTTTAGGCCGCCATAATAACTCAAGGCACAGCAGATCAACAATTGAGAAGCCGGACAGGAAACAATTTCTGTCATAGACAGTCCGTTTGAGTAGGCCTTCTGTTTGGAGATAAGTGTTTCGTTTGCTAATTAGTTATGTTTAATGTGTTCTATATAAATTGCCGTCATTGTCATTACACGCTCCTTTAGACTTCCGTTAGAAGACAAGTTTTTAGTCCATGGTGTCACTTCCATTTGAATTGGACTGCTCTGCTGTCGTTCGTAGTAAGGTATAGATGCTCTGGATCATCTTCTGGATCCTGATATCCTCATATCGAGGGAACACGTGTTGAACACGTGGCGTACACGTGGCGTACCCGTGGCGTACCCGTGGCTGGATCAGTTGCTCTAGTAGGTATCTTAGGATATCCGTTGAGGGACATGTTGGAAGCTCCATTGGCTCAACGTTTGACACGGGATATCGGTACAGGAATAGTGAAGGAAACATAGTAAGCACACGAAAGAAGTATATTGTATAACATATAATATGCAGTATACGACTGGATTGTTTTCCACCGGTTCGTTTAATATGTCATAGTTGTCAAGACCAACTAGCAACAAGTTATAGCTGAAATTAGCAGCTCGGTAGTAATGTGCAAATAATGGGAGGAAGGTAATACACTAAGCCGTTTCAGACTCATCCACAATGACTGAAGATAGCCTGTATTGCATTTCCATTTCAAATCTCTCTCTACCAAACAGTGACTCCATCATATCCGCATCAGAATCGAAGTCTGTCTCAAAAGTCGGCTCTCCCTCACCCCGAATGTTAGCAAGCACAGCTTGCCGAAAGTGCCAGAGGAGGAGTTCATCTGGTACACAAAACTCATTATCCGGATCCCAGCAATTTCTATCCAGAATTTTTCCGTCCACGCCGAATCCGGAATCACCAGCAAACGAAATGATTTTATGTCCTTCCTTTTAAACTAAGTAAGTCTTATTCATAAAAAAAATCATTAAAGCACTTACATTAGGGTTGATGGCAATATAGCATAGATCAAACGCACGACGCATATTCTGCGATAAAAGCAATCCATTTTGAGGGGATTCAATGGAAGAATTGGCACTACCTGGATTTGTAATGAAGGACTCGCAGTCACGCCACAGATCCAAACGTCCAAGTGGAAATATATGGGCAGCACCATACATATACCACGCGCCACTTCTAACTCCGTCGTCTAATCCAGATATCACACATTTTTTATCTCTTTGTCGAACATCTAGAGTAAATGAGCCTTCTTGGCCCGACGTAGTGGGAGTAGGTTTGCAACTAATAAATCGAGGAACCCATCGTTCTGGAGTCAACCTTACTGTTCCTGTAAAAAATTAAATATAAAGTAACAAATAAACTATTAAGCAAGCAGTATACAGGAAAGATCTTACCCCGGCAGTAAACGTCATAATGTCCAGGACGTACAGGCTCTTGCGTAGGTACTATCAATCGACCTGTTGCTCGATTTTCAAGATACCAAGAATCTTCACCTACCAATAGTATCGTTTTTAAGATCCATAAAAGCGTCGATGCTGTTATAGAGCCGTGTTGGTGAAATCCTCCTATAAATTCACCGTCTTCTGATGTTGGCTCTCGGTTTGATCTTTCCGTTGGTGCCGATCTTCGTCGTCGTGAATTATTATGAGGGTACATGTGGACATCACGGCCGTAAAGTCGGTTAGCGTTAGCCATTTTCAATAAGAGGTATGCAGCGGATTTCCTAAAGGGAGGGGGGGGGGGGGGGGGGGGGTCTTTTTATTAAGTTAAATACTATACAGAACCTAGGAGCGGTAAGTTACAAGACAAATTCAGGAATTACGAGTATCACAGATCACACAGAGTGCGCATATTTGGCCGGGTAACTGGAGGTCACGCCGATAATCGCTACTGTAACAAAAGTCCCAACGATCCCAAAAATTTATTTACTGTATCATCTCTACAGTAGCATTCATATACTTGAATAGTTGTCTATAGGTATAGAGTGCGGAAAATGGCTAAAAAGAACGGTTAGTTAAATATTTGGGACATGTGAGCGAATTGTACTAACGAAAGTAGCAAATCGATCGAACTCAAGAGCAGCTAGAAGAGAAATTCCAGAAGCTGCACCAGAACCAATTATCCATGCAGGAGCCCTTGATCCAATTACAGCATCGGTAAATGGAAACGAAGGACAGTCAAATGGAAAGAAAAAAAGAAGCCGAAGAGAAATTGAAGCAGGTGCAGTGCTAAAGTCAGTCTCAAGAGTCTATAAAGGGAGAGTTGATAAGGGACAAACTAGAGCTGATGTGCTTGCTGCGAAAAGATTGGCAGCTGTTGTTAGAAATCATGCGTTATTAGTTGCTAGGAAATCTACCGATAAAGTTGAAGGTGAACATGGCACGGAAAGTAGTAATGCTTCTGTTACTATATGTAAAGAAGTTGAAATGTCAGTACCCATCAAAGCAGTTACGGTGAATGAGCTTGGTGCAAGACTTGCGCCGTCGACAGTTGCAGTGAAGAAGAGGAAAACAGGAGCTAAGAAGGCAAAGATGTCGAAGTTGGAAATGCTAAAGTTGGCGAGTAAGCTTAGTTCGTCATATGGTGGAATGGATGTTGATGGCGGAAGTGACGAGAGTGATCAAGGAGAGTGGCAGGATGTTGACGAAACCGCTGAGAGCAATGTACGAGTCAGCGCGGAACTGGAAGATATTCCAGTTTAAGAGATCAGAAGAGATCAGCTAGAAGAAAAGTTATGATAAATCACATGTATTATAGTCAACATAGACGCAGGGCGTCAGATATACGATTATCACTACAGTGCATAATTGCACACGAAACACAAGAGACTTGGAGAAAGCAGGAAAATAACTGAATGACGACAGAAATGCAACAGAAACAATGGATGCATAATTAACTCAGGAAGTCGACTGGTGTACAATAATAAACTGAACGGATAATGAAATAACAACAGATTTTTGTATACGGAGAAATGATAGAATAATAATCACACTAACGCCTATAACTCACACGCGCGCACACACGACGCGCACACGCATGCAAGCACGCACACATACACAGACACGCACGCAATAAAAATATGAAATAAAGAGAGATTTAACGAGCGTAGGTTGGATATGCTTGGTTTTCATTAACGTGCCTGTCGTCAGTGAAACCGAACGTTTGTTGTGGTGGTCGTCGAGCTTGAGGAGCTCGGAACATGCCATCAGAACGGAATAAATTGAGCATTCCTAAATTGCTTCCAGCTGCATTCGTACCTGCTCCAAATGCGCTTGCAAGCGGCATTCCTGCAGGTGCCGTGGGTATTCCAACGACACCAGGTCCAGCTTGCGGCATGCGATCTTTGCCCCAACTGCATCTGATGGGTCGGTTATTGATCTGAGTACCATTGAGTTGACAAATTGCCATTGCGGCTGATTCATGAGTGTCCATTCTGACAAAAGCGTACCCGCGATCTGGTTGTATTCTGACATCGACAACATAGCCGAAACTATGAAATAGTGGAATAATGTCTGCTTGAGTTGTGTAGGGGGTCAGGTTGCCAATGTAGACTGTTGTTTGCCATGCAGGAGATTGTTGCAGAATCAGCTCATATGCTTGCTGCGGAGACTGAGTGCGTTGCATGCGAGGAATATTGATTGACGGCATTGGACCAATGGCAGCCATTGCAGCAACTGCAGGTCCACGTTGAGCATATGGGGCCGGACTCATCATTGATCCATACATTCCTTGCATCCTGAGTGGATTGCTGCCGAGATTGTTTGCAGCAGTAGCACTTTTCTGAGCGGCCCAATTGCAACGAATACTTCTGGAGCCAAGCCATTCGCCATCCATAGTTGTCTTTGCAGCTTCGGCATCAGATCGCTCACGGAACGACACGAATCCATAGCCGCGTGAACGGCCAGTCTTGGTGTCCCACATGACTCGAGCTTCAGACAGAGAAGGGAAAGACGAGAATGCTTTGGCGAGCATTTGATCGGTGACCTCACTTGATAGATCGCCGACAAAGATGTGGAATTGCTCAGCTGGCCTGGAGTTAGCTCTTGGTAGTAAATCAAGGAGAACAATAGGGAGGACATACGGGACTGGTAGGCCCAGTTGATTCTGATCTCGGACTGGTGGACCATTGTGCCATTGAGACTGTGAAGAGCAGCCTGGGCAGCAGAGGGCTCCTCGAACTCGACGAAGCCGTAGTTGTAGCCCAGGTTGTTGCGATCTGGAATGATCTTGATGCTGAGGACCTTGCCGGCGTACTGGAAGACGTCGCGCAAGGCGTCGTCGTCGACGAGCGCGTCGAGGCCGCCTACGTAGAGAACGCGGCGGTCCAGCTCGGACGTGACGACGGGCGAGGACATGTGGGCTGGCGGGACCGGAGACAGGGCCAGCGGGTCGCTGAGGCCGGGCTCGTCGGGGCCGTCCTGGAGCAGGGGCGCGTCCGGGGCGGCGGGCTGCGGGGCCGGGGAGTGGGAGGCGGCGACGGGGGCGCGGGACGCCTGCGCAGCCGGCGAGGACGACATGGACGAGGACGCGCAGGGGAGGACGCGTAAACAATGGGCAGACGCGTAAACAAACAGACGGATGCGGGCAGGGACAGGAAAAGAACCGCGATCTGGCCGGGGACGCGCGGGAGAACCTGGAGTAACTAACTGTAGCGGTGCTCGCTGCGCGGTGCGCTTAACTGGGCGGCGCTTCCCCACTCAAAACAAAGGCCGACCCCGCGCACGTGACTCGCCCTAAATGGCCGGCGAGCGATCTCGCTTATTTCGTGAGAAGTGCTGGCAACTTTACTTTGCTTAAGCGACTGCAGATTAAACAGCAACAACTGCAACTGCAAATGCTGCATCATGGCGCAGATGTCCGCGTCCGGTCCAGCGGTATCGGCGGCCTTCGATGTGCGTATCTGCTGCGTTTCGAGTAGTGATTGGTGCTAACAACTGCGGCAGGAACTGCTCATCGCCATCGCCGACCTCACTCGAGCAGTGTCTTCTGTTCCAAATCCACAGTGCGTGCCATAACTTTGATCTATTGGTAGTTCGTCTTGCTGATTGTGTACAGTATATACCCGCTGCAAGGAGCTGCGTACAAGTCGTTCGCGGACGCGCTGGAGGGATTCCACTCTGCTCTTGATGTGACCGAGATCAATATAGTACGTGCGACCATTATCGTACATAAAGAAAAATCAAGTTAACATTATGACTGCAGATACGAGCTAAAGAAGCTATTGTCCGACAACAGGAAGCAGGTTTACTACAAGCAGCAGCCTCGCTTCCTGAACTTTTACCGATACAAGATCCAGATACAGGAGGCACAACTGGTTCTGTCACTGATGATAATCTAACAACTGCCCCAACTACAACCGAAGATCCTATTGCGGCTGCAGCTGCTGTCGCGGACTTAGATATGGATGAAAGTGAATTGGGATTCTCGCTGACTGGAAATGTGGATGATGATTTATTGATGCTGGGATTAGGCAGTCCGCCGGAAGAGGACACGCGGGAGGCACAGAATGAGCAACAAGAGCACGGAAATGAGACACAGGAGGGTACGCAAGATATCGGAATCGACGAAATACAGGACCTCGACGAGAGCACGACGGAAATGGCTGCTGAAGATATTCAGATGCAAGAGCCAATCACCGTCGAGATTGGCGATTCACCAATCAATATTGATTAACATTACGACAACAAATGCGATAGCGAGTTGATAGTGACCGAATTTACAAGTCCATTGAATATAAACTGTACATACAATACATGCAAACTAACTTATTGCAACTTTCTCCACTCGTGCCGCTGTATCTGCCACAGCTGCACTTTCGAATGGTGGACCAGTTGGTAATGTTTCCGGCGGTGGCTGTGGTGGTTTATGATTTGCTCGAATTATCTCAGCCATATGCTCATCGAATCGAACAACCATTACTGTGAGATTATCACCACTGAAATGCGACAACGCATAACTTATCAATGCCTTACTTGCTTCTTGTGGATCTTTGATTCCTCGTACTAATGTAACTGCGGTTTGATCTGTGCAAACATCCCATAATCCATCACACGCCACAATCATAAACTCATCTTCTTCGGTTAAATATGTTTCTGTAGTGTACGGATGTGACGTAACTAGTCGTTTCACATACGTATCACCCAGCGATCTTGTGACTGCCAGTACGCCATTAACCCTGCTTTTAATCATCAATCCACCACTATTAACAACTCTTTGAGCTTCAGCTGGATCAGATCCTTTGTGATCATATGTTAATCTTAACGCACGTCCATTTCGACATAACACTATCCGCGCATCTCCAACATTTGCTGTGTATAACATTCGTTCACGAACTGTTCGTGGTGCCTGTGGTGGTGATTGCGGGGCAGGGGCCTCAGAGGGTGGTGTTGGTGGATCTTGTAAGTGACTGTGATGATGAAGAAAGTGATAGTGATGATAAAGATGGTGCGGTGGAATCCCTTGTTCCTGCGCGAGAGATCCATGAGGTCCGTGACTAGCTAATCTGTCTTCCCATCTTAATAAAGCAACCGCGGCGGTGCATCCCGCATTCTTGAGTTCCAGCCTGGCCAGATCAGCGTCTGCAGTTGTGAATGCTCTGTCGAATATTTCAGGAATTGCGCCATGGGGATCACGTTTTATTTGGTCCATGAGCACGGAATGCATTCTATGACCGCACCATTCCGCAGCCATTAGTCCAGCGTGCCCATCAAACACTGCAAAGTACCCTGCGTCGGCGGAAATGTGTCCGCCTGTAATACTGCCAACGAGCGCACTCGGCTCGGCCGGGGTGAAGTCTGACTGTTGTGATTGCGGGGAGGAGGACTCCTTTGAGCGATTCGAGTGTAACAGCGTGCGTGATAGAAACGAGCCAAGTCCCGAGGAGGAAGTCGCAGTTGGCGAAGTTGACCCTGAAGGCTGAGTGCCTGGAGCGTGCTGGTTGTGCTGACTGTGCGTATTGGGCTTGGAGTTCTCTTCTGCGCCGAAATCAAACAGAATTGCATGAGTATCTTCCATCACCGGTCGGCTCTTTGGATTCTGGTCCTCGGACACGCCGACTGAAAAAGAGCCATGCCAGCCCTTGGGCGGGTGCGCGGACGCTGCGGGCAGGGTGCTGGTGAACAGGCGGCCTTCTGCGCTCCTGGGCGGTCTGGACGACGGCAGCGCAAACGCGGATCTAGTCGCCATTCGTCAATTGAGCTAAGCCGGTGCAGGTGCACTTGGTGTGCAAAAGCGGCGGCGATAGCAACAGCGCAATGGCGTAGCAGTTGCTGTTACCGCAAGTATCAGAGATCAATTACAAACATCCGGCTCCAGCGGAGAATTGATTTGGCCAATTCCCCAGACCGCGTCCAGCTTGTTCTGGAGCACTTGGCACCGCCACGTGACGCGCGCGCCAGATACAAGCGGCCCGGCAAGCAGCTACGTACCTACCGTAGTTACCGTAGTAAAGAAACACAGTCTGTGATTATTTCTAAATTCATATCGCTCAGCAATGAGTATCAGCAACATGGCAGTACCATCAATCAACTCGTCCTCCTCAGTTCTTGCACGGACAGTGACAACATCTTCCGGAATTTCATCAACTTCATCCGCAACCATTACAAGTGCAGCACCAAGTTCAATATCATCACGACGAACATCAACTATTTATGATCGGAATTTAAATCGTCATCCAACTGAATTAGCATTATCTGCTTTTACTTTCCTATTTGGTGAAATTGTACAGTATTCTCAGAAAAATGTCAAGGGGATTCAGGAAATGGAGGCAAGGTGCGATACCACTTGCTGGGTTTACGTGTTGAAAACTGTATGAGCCGTATTGACAAATCTATAGATTAAGTGAATATGGATATAGAGTCGGCCAAAGAGTACTTGAAGTTACAGTTGTACGCGAACTCAAGACCGCACGGCGCGAAACACGTGTACTGGGATTGCTACAATTTATCAACACTAAGATCTGGCGAGGCGTGTTTGGTAAGATTGCTGATGGATTAGAAAAGTCAAAGGATCAGGAAGACGAATGTATGTGCACTGCTATCATTTAAGTGAATTCAAGCTAACTGAATGAATGAACAGATATGATTATCGATAATGACCCGGTGGTCAATAAATTCGTCTCAGTGCCTAAAGAACTATCACAACTGAACTGTGCGGCATTCCAAGCGGGAATAATCGAAGCTGTAATGGATGGATGTCAGTTTCCTGCAAAAGTAACTGCACATTCTGTCGCAACTGATTTATATCCTCAGAAAACTGTTTTCTTGGTAAAGTTAGATCCCTTGGTTATGGAACGTGAGAGGTATATGCGGTAGATGTAATTGTGTGTATGTGAAATTTGCTAGTTTACATGGGTCGGCGTTTGGTTGTAGATAGATATGTACAATGTATTAAATGAAATATTGAATGAATGATTACCGATGTTTTTTCCTTGGTGCATCTTCTTGAACACCGCCTAGTTTCGCCCTTACACGTTTATGTAACCTTGATCGATCCACGTCTTCCAAAATTGGATTCGCAAGCCTCGTCGTATCCTCTGCTGCCAAATGTGTCCACTTGGTTCGTCCTCTTTTTCCAAAATCCTCTCCTCTAACTTGCATGATTTTTGGTAATGAAGTCTTATCTTTAACTTCATCCTCTGTCCTTCCTCTATACGAACTCCGTTGAACGACATCATCTTCCTGATAATATGCACCTTTATGATAATACTTACTCATGAATCCAGTTCCATCCCCATCTTGATCTCCTGCCTTTGCAATCTTCTCCTCTCGTTCTTTCTTCATTTTCAGTCTTCCTTCATGTATCTTTGCTTCCTCGCTCATTTCCCGTCTAGCTTGAATGTCAGCAATTTCCGCTTCCACAGCTTCCAATTCCTCTCTTTCTCTCTTAACTCTTTTCAATTCTCTTAACTTCCAAGCTGCACGCTCAGCTTTTGGATCCAAGTCATCAGTATCATCAATTTCATCAATTCCACCATTTGCTGTTCCTGCTGCAATATTTTCTGCATGTAAGGTTGCTTGTGCATGATTTGCTGCCTCTCGTCGAATTTCTTCTTGAACCAAGGCCAATGTTGCTGCTTTTTTAGCCGCTGCTTTATCTGCGTTTGTGTTGTCAGTTGTCGTAGTTGCTGTTATTGCTGGATTTATTTTGCTTGCATTGGCGTTGGCGCTGGCGCTGGCGTTCTGGCCACGTTTACTCCTGTTTATGTTAGTGCTGTTAATTATTAGATAATGAAATGGGCACGTACTTTGGAATAAACACTGGTCGAAATAAAACTCGTCTCGGTTCATCATCTAATTCTGATTCTGATTCTGATTCTGACCCACTTTCACTACCACTTTCACTTCCACTTCCACTCTCACTTCCACTCTCACTGCCAGAACCACTTTCAGATTCACTCTCACGTTTAATATCTCCCTTGCCACTATTTAACCGATTTGACCTTTGTCCACCACTTTCACTACCACTATCACTCTCACTAACACTTCGACTATCGCTTTCACTTGTATTTTCTAATTTAACTGGTTTGGAACCAGTACGATGTCTAGCCATTGCTGATACGTTTATGCTGTTGATGGTGGGAGATCGCTTGTGGAAGAAGTTCACGAAGTAGAAAAATGCAAAGTGACGGCGTTTGCGGGTGTTGTACTGTAGCAGCCGTTTACATACTGACATCATCGCGATCACATGCGCTTCCCCGCTTTAATAGGGCACCGGTTCATTGTTTATTATTTAATCATTCACTAGTAAAACTGTTTACACTACGCAACCAATGAATAAATGAGTAAATAAATAAGTAATCAATCTATAATACATTACAATTTCGCCTTTTCTGAATAAATAGTCAACCCATCCTGCAAATACTCCGCAATCATGCATCCATTTGAATCAAACATACGGCCATAATAAGATACTCTGATACCGCTAGATCTAGTTGTTGACGATTCCATTAAATTGTATAATTTTTTTCCATCAGGTGAAATTGGATTTGCTGGTGCAAATGTTGGCTGTGGTGAGGCTGCCGAGGCTGGTGGGAAAAATATGATTGAGTGGGAAAGAGATGCAATTCGGCGCACTTGGCTTCCTTTGCCGAGCAGGTGAGTCGCGATGGGGACTGAATTGCGATCCGAGGCATAGGCGTGAGCGCATCTAGAGAAGGGAGAAGGTCAGCATGTGCAGCGACAAATAAATGCACACAAAATCAATAGTAAAGAGTAGGGAGAACGTACAGATGCATGTTGGCATCGTCAGGTACGTCTCCAACAGCGCGGTAGTAGTTGTATGCTCGTCGTTCCGAAAACTCGACATTTTCACCTGCAGACTTGAAAGGAACCTTTCGCACATCAACACCGTGCTCAAATGGCTTGTAGTCGTTATCTATAGCCCAGGCTAGCCAACGTGGATTATCGACATCAGGAACCAGTGGGCAGTCTTCAGGAGTGACTGAAATCCTTGGAGGAACAGGAGTATGGCCCCATGCGGTGGCACTCAGACCAGGAGTGAGTTGACTTTCAGCAGTGAAGATCGGGTGCGATTCGGCTGAGTGCCTCATGAGCTGAAAAGAAACAAATGCAGTGTAGACCAGAGTTGGAGTTGGGCCTTCAGTTTTCGAGTCGCCGTCTTCGCGAGGAAAGTACTGTTGCACACGCACGAATCGCACGGCGAAGGTCCTGCCGTCGCGCACGTTCTCGACCCGATAATGCAGCGGAACAGCGGCGGTTGTTCCAGCGAGAAACTGAGCCTGCAGCGAGTTGCACACAAAGTCGAGTGCGGGTCGACAGAGCGCTGCCGCGTGCAGTGACTGGGCCAGCAGATGGCCGCCAAAGATGCTGGCGGCGCTCGGGGGCATGAAGGGGGCGGTTCGCGAGCGGAAGTGGCCGGGCTCCAGCTCGTCGAGGGCCACGATGGCCGCGATGTCCGGGGCGTGGTCCTGGAGCATGGCGGTGAAGCAGAGATGCGCAGAGACTGAACGGCGAGTCCAGTAGACTGCGCAAGAGCTCAGAGAGAGCTGTGTGGGAGTAAGCCTGACCAAGACTGAGCAGGGCTGGGGCATACAGGTCACGTGACTAAACGCCGAAAGCGCGGACGCAGTGATCGCGCGCGCGTGAGGATCGACGAGCATTGCAGTATCAGAGAGGGTGCAGCAGACGCAGACAAGGCAGGAAGCGGAGTATATTTTGCAGTAGCGACCACTGGATGCAGCATATAACATAGGTGCTAGTTATTTACTGTAGACACAGCTGCACAGCTAACTGCCCTGAGCGCGCTCTCTTTGATACTCTCTTGGATACTGTACTCGTCTTCGCCGATCAACGCCGAGCTGGATATTTCAGTGCGCCTACTCCAGCCCGCTCTCTTCCCGCTGTTTCCCCGGCTTTCCCCTGGTCCCTGTTTACTCGCTGTTGCGCTCTGTTTACTTGCTGTTACCCGCTGCTTCCCTCGCCTGCTCTCGCCTGCTCTCGCCTGCTCTCGCCCCCGTCTTCGCGGCATCCAGCGCACCATGGCCTCCGTCTCCGCGCAGCACGCGTCTGCCTCGCGCCACCAGGGCCGGCGCACGCGCGTCGTCATCTCCTGCACCGAGTGCCACCGCCGCAAGCAGAAGGCACGTCGAATCCTCTGTTGTCTCTATCCACCGTCCTCTGCCCGCGCTCCGCCAGCTAACTGTCGTTCTTTTGCTTGCTCTATCTAGTGCGACCGCCAGCAGCCGTGCAACCAATGTGTCTCCCGCAAGGTCGACGGCCTCTGCCGCTACTCGCACCGTCCTGCTCCGCCGGCCGCAGCAGACTTCTCCGCGCGCTCGCTGCAGGCTGAGCGGGCGCTGCCGTCCTTTGCTACTCCGCTGCCCGCCGCAGCCGCAGCTGCAGCTGCTGCTGCTGCGTCGTCGGCACTGTCCTCGACCTCGACCTCGACCTCGTCCGCGCCGCCGTCGTCGACCTCCTTCTTCTTCGGCAGCCACGCCCCACCTCCCAGCACCTACACGCCTTCCTCGACCTCCTCGGCCTCCTCGACCGCCTTCTCGCCACTGGGCTACATCCCCTCGCCGGCAGCGCAGTATCCCGCATCGGCCTCGGCAACGCCCTCCAGCATCTGCCCGCCACCGAGCTCGCAGCCGGCGTCCTTGTTCGCGGCCGCTGCCCACTCGACTGCCTCCTCCGCGTCCGACTCCTCGCCTACGAACATCGACATCGGCCTCTCCTCTGGTTCAACAACCACGTACAGCTCGCCGAATTCAGACGTCATGCCCGCAGAACCCTCGCTGGCTTTTCAATTCGAGCCCCGAAAGCGCCACACGTCACTCTCCTCCCACAGCAGCTCCTCCAGCAGCAGCTACGACGACGAAGACGACGAGGATGAAGATGCACTCGACGCAAGCCGCCCGCTCGCCCGGTCCGCCACTGCAACGGCAAACAACACAATACCTATGGACAGCACTGCTATGGATTTCGAAGGCTACGACGACTCTGAGAGTGACTTTGACAATGACCGAGACGACGAGGACGAGGATGTCGTGGACGTGCTTGGCTACTTCAGAAGTGGCGTATCAAACATTGCTCGCGACATTGCCGAACTCAAGCTCTCGCCCAAGTTCATCTCGTCAGCCGACTTCTTTTCTGCTCGCGGAGAATTCAAGTCCAAGAAAGTCATGTCTTCGCGAAATGCAAAGATCGTGCAACGCATTCTACGCAGCATGCCGCCACGACCATACGTCGAACTACTTCTCCACATTTTCTTCTGCGAGGCAAACTTCTACCAGTCTGTCAACGAAAATGAGTTCTGGGACACTCTTGCTGTGTGGTGGGCAAGGCCAAATCGCGGTGAGGATATTGCAATGGCTGCTCACATCTTTCGACTGATGTCAATAGCTTTGCAATTTGTGCCTCCTGAACACATGGCTACTGTTCGACAGATTGACGAGTCTCTTGATTCGCTGTCAACCGACTACTCACAATGCGCCTCCGAACTCGCCGTCTTACTTCCTGACTCTGTTGACAAAGTCAGTGAAAGTATCTTACGTTCTGCATGGTTAAAATACGAAGCACGTATGAAAGACAGCTGGTACTGTCTTGCAACCACCGTGCGAATGGCACAAGAGATTAAGTTGCATGCTGAAGAACCTGATTCTCCACCAACATTGGAGCGAGAAAGACGAAGAAGGCTTTGGTGGACCATTTACTATTGGGATAGGTGTATGGGTCTGATTTTAGGAAGGCCAATTATGATTGCTGATGAGATTTGTAATGTTCCTTTGCCGCTGGATCTGGCTGATGACTGCATGTATCCTGAAGTCATTTTGGACGGTGCGCCCTTGAGGAAGAGAGCAACTAACGATACAAGTGCTCCGAGTGTTAGTAGTTCATATGGAGGGGATGATGCAGACGAGGATGCTCAAGATGATTTATCGCGAGTGCTATCTGCATCATCGCAAACACCTACCATTACACCATTCACCGGTCGCATTCTCTCATTCAAACTGTCAGTGCTCATGTCAGACATCGACCGCAATCCTCAACGTCTGTTCAGAAACCTTACAATCTTCACAGCGTCACTTCCCGCATACTTTTCAATCTACGCACCAGACACCTCATACGACGAACAGTTCCCATATCTTGTTGGACATCGCGAATCACTTGCCAGTACAATTTGCATGGTTCTCTGTGCTCTCTACCGTCGTCGTGTCGAAATTCCAAATCCACTATCCTTCTGTCTTCGATTACTGACAGCCGCTGAGCGGATTCTTCAATTCTCAAGTGAACATCAATATCGCCAATTCATGATTGTTTATTGTAATCTTGAACCAAGTGTACTAATGTGTCGAGAAATTCTAAGAATGTCTGGACACCTTGCGGAGGCTGGATTTGTGGTTAGTGCGGATCGAAATGGAAATGCGATTGATGTATTTACATGCTTAAAAGCAGTTGATGGATCACTTGATAGATTACGTCGAGTCCGCACAAGGAATAAAATTGCAGTTAAAGCGTATCGAATTTTAAAAGAATTAGTTCGAAGAGTTAAAATTCAAGTTGAACGTGAGAAATCACGATACTTGTTAATGCATCAACCTGCTATTCCAAATGAGTTCCCGTTATCTCCTGCATCTGCTGAAAGTGCTGCTGTTGCTGCTGCTGCATCGGCTGCTGCCGCTGTGGCTGCTGTGACTTCAAGTACGGCAAGTGCTCCTACAAGTGCCCCTACTACTGCTCCTTCAAGTGTAACCAATGAAAGTACACCGTCAAGTATTAATAGCGTACATGCAATGCCTGCGTCGTATGGTACGTATCAAGCTTACACTGCTACGAATGAAGGATTATCTGGAATGGCGGATGAGGTGGACGAACCATCGCTGTATGCAATGTTACAGCGATTAGATGAACCATCACCTTCAGCGCACTCGCAAGCGCAACCGCAATCGCAATCTCAAACACCTGCAGCAGTATCAGTGAAAGGAGATCGCACACCAGCCATCGCAGAATCAGACAGACGGAATCCGTATGCTAATACAACGCACGCTACGGTAATTCTACCACCACCTGATGTCGACTTTGGAGCTATGGAAATGGATGGAGAATTAATGTTTTCGTGGGCAGATGCTTCGTATAATGCAGACGGACTAGCAGGTCTGTCTGAAGCTGTTAATGTGTGAGGTGAATTTTTACTATTTAAGTGATGTCGTATTTATGTATGTTGGGTAATCCGTGGATTGTTTAGCGCGGAGTTGGGGAGTTTGGATTAGTTAGTTGTTCATCTATTTTTTTTTATTTATTTCTTTGTTTACCTATTTGATTACTGCTTGTATCTTATAGCTCAGTTATGTTTGTACTGTATAGTATAGTAATAGGAGTGAATTGCATTTGAATAAGCATGTAAACAGCGAGGCCGCGCCCAGGCCGAGGAACCGCCCAATGGGGCAGGTGCTGAGCCGCGTGCGCCGCACTTCCAGCCGCGGCCTGTGATTGGCTCGTTCCGGTCTACTCCGCCGGCACTTCTCTTCTTCCCCGGCCTCCAGACCCTCCAGACTCTGATACTCCGTTCTGGTCTTCCGTCTGCACCGTCTATTGCTCTTCATCTCCGCCGCAATGTTCACCGCTACTCGCTCATTAGCTCGTCGCCAGGCCCTCTACTCCCAGGTTCGTGTTCTTTTTTTTTTTTTTTTCTTCCGCGTCTCAATCCGCCGCTTGGCTGTTCTGCTCCTTGCGCTAACTGGTCCAGGTCCTCCGCCGCTACTCGTCCGACGTCGCCGCCTTCAAGGGTCAAAAGGGTCCCGATGGAAAGTACGTTGTTACTTTGATTGAGGGTGACGGTATTGGAACCGAGATTTCCGCTGCTGTTAAGGACATTTACGCTGCTGCTAAAGTCCCCATCACTTGGGAGCCTGTTGACGTTACACCTATTCTCAAGGACGGCAAGACCGCCATTCCCGACGAGGCAATTGCTTCTGTTCGCAAAAACTATGTCGCTCTTAAGGGTCCTCTTGCAACACCTATTGGAAAAGGTCACGTCTCACTTAACCTTACTCTCCGTCGTACTTTCAACCTCTTCGCAAACTTACGGCCATGCAAGTCAATCGTTGGTTACAAGACTCCTTACGACAATGTTGACACTGTTCTTATCCGTGAGAACACTGAAGGTGAATACTCTGGTATTGAGCACGTTGTCGTCGATGGTGTCGTTCAGTCAATTAAGCTTATCACTCGTCCTGCTTGTGAACGTGTTATCCGTTACGCTTTCCAGCATGCCATTGCCACCGGTAAGCCCAAGGTTCTTGTTGTCCACAAGGCCTCCATCATGAAGATGTCTGATGGTCTTTTCCTCTCAACTGCCAAGGACATTGCAAAGGAGTACCCTGGAATCGAGCTTGATTCTGAGCTCCTCGACAACACTTGCTTAAAGATGGTCACTGATCCTGAACCATACAAGAACCTCGTCATGGTTATGCCTAACCTTTACGGTGACATTCTTTCCGACATGTGCTCTGGCCTTATCGGAGGTCTGGGTCTTACACCATCAGGAAACATGGGCGATGAAGTTTCAATTTTCGAAGCAGTCCACGGTTCCGCACCTGATATCGCCGGAAAGGGACTTGCAAACCCGACCGCACTTCTTCTTTCATCAGTTATGATGCTCAGACATATGAAATTAGGTGAATACGCTGATAAAATTGAAAACGCAGTCCTGTCAACAATTGCATCTGGTCCTGAAAATGTTACAAGAGATCTTAAGGGAACTGCTGGAACTGCTCATTTTACCGAGCAAATCATTTCTCGTCTGTAAACACTTTTATTCAATGTCAAATGAAGGTGAAATAATAAAATTAAATGTGTTCATGAATTATGTCAATTACTTGGTTGTTTGAAAGTATTTTAGTAAATGATAGACTGAAGTTAAATTAAAACTATAATTGAAGTAAATGATTAGAATTAAATTAAATGAAATAAATTAGAACCAAGAATTAATGAAAACAAGCACAGTAACCCTTCTTACATATACCACCAATCGCCAAACGCACCAGACAATCAACAAACGAAATCAAATATTAAAATAAACAATAAATTATAAGAAGTAAATTAAATAATTAGATCAATGGTTTCGCCATTCCTCACCTCCAGCACCTTCAACTTCACCACTAGGTTTCGCTGTACTTTCAGAATTCGTCTCACTAACAGGATCTTCACGTTCTTGAGCAGGTGTTGTAAAAGCAGGAGTAGGAGATTCAGGATGTTCAACTTCATTTTCACTAACATCATCATTTCCAATTGGACTGGAAGATAATTCAGATGTCGGTGTAGTTGCTGGTGTATCATCTTCAGGGATCGGTGCAAATGGATCCTCACTTGCTTCCAATACTGAATCTAATCCTTGTCCTGTCCACCCTTTCTTTGCGATACCTTCAAAAATTTCAACCTCAGCTCTAACGATTCCTGTTGCTTGTTTGAGGATTTTAGCCGAAATACTTTGCGTAATATCCAACGAATATTTAAAGTAATCGAATTTAAGTCGTTCTAATCCATCAACTTGACTAGTTAAATCCATAAGAGCTTGACGATACAAAGCCAAATTGCGTTGTTTCTTTTTACCCAATTTAACATTTTTAGATTCAGTTTTTCTTAATTCTTTAGTTCTAGCAATAGTTTCCTTTTGAAATTTCTCTTCATGTTCCTTGGTTAACTTTGCATAAGAGTCTAATTCTTCTTTAACAGGGTTCTCAAACCCTCTTGTAAAGCTCTCCGACAAAATTCTATGGTGATTTGCTGCAAGATATTGTAATCCTGCTGCACTAGCTAATCCATCTTCACTTTCACTTGCACCTTTACAATTAGCACAAGCTTCTAAGGCTGTTCCAAATTTATTCTCAGCTTCAGCAACTGCTGCTAATGCTTTCTTTAATTCAGCTGCTGCTTCTAAAACTGTTCCATAAGCTTCAATATTTGATGCAATATCATCTTTTGTAACAATAATCTTTGGAAGTGGAGGTGGTGCTGGAAATGTAACTGATTCAAGTGTCGGTGGTGCATTTAATGCCGTTGAGGTTGTACCTGATGGTGAAAGCGGGGCTCCACCTGTTGCGCCATTTGATAAAGCTGCAAATCCTGTATAAGTGCTTGCTGCGGAAGAGTCGGGAGGAGCTTGAACGTCTGCTGAAGCCATTTTTCAATGTGTTATCGAGTATCGATTTTATTGAAGTTGTGACTGTGGAAGTATCAGGAAGTTATAAAGAACGAACAGTCGGTCGATCAATCTTCGTCGGCTGGGCTCACCTTTTCCAAATCGCTGTTCCGGGATCGACGATGTCGCTGATTTGGCGCACAAAACACGGAATCGTGCCTGATTCAGATTTCCTATTCCGGACAGTCACGTGCAGCCTACTCCCATCATCCACTTTAACTTGAAGTTCACAAAAATTTGACGTATATGTCTGTCTAATCATTACCGTTGTCGTCCTCGTCGTCATAAATCTCATACTCATCTTCTTCATCACCAGCTACATCCGGATCATTTTGTAAAACATCCAACAAGTTGCGCAGCTGTTTACTTCCTTCTGAGCTCACTCCCGCAACTTCACCCAGCATTCTCTCTCGTTCAATTCCCAAATCACCACCATCTCTAGTTTTCTCGGCATCTTCATCATCTACTTCAGATTCAGATCTAACGCCTTCCTCCTCTTCATTTTCTTCAGCATCTTCTTCTTCTAAAATCCTCGCAACATCTAACTGTTTAACAGGTTGCCCAGCTCCAATTGCCGTCATTTTCAATTTCACAATCTTTCGTAATTTTGTCATTGTACTTGCAACATACCATCCATCTCGTTCATCAACCACATCTCTTTTCCTCGCTTGTGAAATTAACTCAGCTAAAACCGGATCAGATATATCACATAATTGAAAACTCCTTGACTTTGTCGCATGTAATCCATCGAATACATGAGCAGGTATTCCACCATCTTCATCAATTTCCTCTGTGTCTTCTCTTCCATTTGCTTTCAATACTTGATATTTCTTTCTAATCTGTTCTGTGATTCTAAAATATTCAGTTTGATAAATTGCGCATGTCGGATCAAGTCTTGGATCTAATCCATACTTTGTATATGCAGCTCGCCATGGTCCACTTTTCCATAAATATGCAACATACGGTAACGCGAATTTAACATGCGTAACCCACATTCCTGAGTATTTTTCCTTTAAGACAATAAATTCCAAAGCACGTCTAGTCCAAATTGGACGTTCATCAAATGCCGCTTTCAAAACTTCAATAATTTCAGGAATTAAATTCGGACCAATTGCACCGGCGTTCTTTCGCTTAGTAGCTTGTACTTTTGGTAAATTCTTATCAGGAAAATCAGTCCCCGGTACTTCTTTATCCGCGTATACTAGAATTTTGGAAAACACTCGTTTAGGAACTGCTTTATTTATAAGCGTTGCGGTACCTGATGCATCTGTAACTAATTTAACTGCTGGATTTTGTCGATAATTGTAACCAAACGGGACATTGATTCGTGAAAATCGAGGTGGAGGAAGCATATCATGATTCGTCGATGATGGTTCTGATAATGTGAATTGTTGAAGTCTGTCAACTATTAAAAATTTGTCAGTGATGGCTAGTTGCAGAAGAGAGAAAACTTACAGTCTGAGGTCAATAGAGTTGATTGCAGTAACCGATTAAATTGAGAACCAGCAGTCAAATATTGAAAATCCGCAATATCTCTGAATCTTACTACTCGATCAACGATGCCAGCTGGGGTTACTGTATATTCATCAGGATGATTTCTAATAGTTTTTCGAATATCTCCATTATTTTCAGCTAAATGAGCCTTCTTAACCCGCACTTTAACCACTAATTGTTGTGATTCGGTAATTGTTTTTGAGGAAATTGGATGCGCATTTCTATCATTTTGTCGGAACTGAAGTTGAAGTTCCTCTCGTTCTGTTGATGATGTTGCTAATGCCTTCAAAAGATAGTGTTAGTTGTGATTACGACGCGTAGGAAGGAGTACTATATACCTTTGTAATTGCAGCCGTTCCACCTAATGAATCAATTGCTGCAGATGTATCTCGTACCGCTGCAGGATACTCTATACATGATAATCGTGGTAATAGACCTGTTGATGTTGGATCCGCCATTGTTGATTGTGATGGGGTGTAACTAACTGGAAAGCTGTGATAGCGCGACGCGTTGATTTCAAGATGGCGCGGCTGATCATCAAGCTAGGATATCAACTAGCCGCTCCAAGTCAACATCGATTCTTACAAAAGTCAATATTCTACGTGTACTGTAATACAGATTAATATTTAATAAATATTTAATGCAATATCATGTTCATTAAAATACGGAGACTCACTATATTATCCAATAGAGATCATTACATGTCAAGTACAGTACAGTACATACATGTATCCGTTTTTAAGGTATGTGAAAACAGCGCCCCAGAGTGCCGAAAGAGTGTTGAAGTGAACCGACAATTTTCCGTCATCCAAAGATCCAATTGATCAATAAGTACAGCAACAGTTGAATAGGATACTAAATTGTTATATAAAATAGCATAAATGAATAACGACAACAGATCTGGGCATTGGACAAAGCTTTGAATTCCATATCAAGGTGGTGATGATCTGCGCAGTCGTCTTAGTTTAAATCAACCAAACACAGCTAGTAGAGAGTTAACGGTCAATTAAGAAATCTAATAAAGTAGTTATAGATACTTCGGGTTAACGAAAGTCGTCAGGATTATCGACATGCTGATAGACCATGACTGAACTGTAGCTTGTACCTAGATCGCTCTCCCTCTTGCCCGAGAACAGTCACTGAAATCAACTGACATCCCGTTTAGAGGAAAACTAGCGAGCGATACAGCATACAACTGCATGACACTCTTACATGACATGAACACGACGACATCTTGGCGGAGAGCGCCAGAAAGGGAGAGGATGTTGAAAAAAGCTGGCCAATGGCTCTCCGGTTGGTCCAGCACGTGCCTGGCCCTGAGCCGCTCCTCCGCGCGCCGCACGGTGTCGGCTTCTTCGCTGCTAACCTTCTCCTTGCCCGTCCAGCCAAGCATTCGGCCCGTCTCGGCGCTTCGTCGCGGGCTTGGCGGGTTCACTGCGCTGTGTCTTCCAGCTGCTCTGTATTTACTCAGAAGTACAGCATCTTGACTTCCATTCTGTCCACACCAGCGACTCGCGACGCCTCCGCGTCCCACGTGCTCCCCTGCTAGCATCCACGTGCGACCGTCCGCTCGCCTCTCCGCACTAATCGACCGATATCCATACTCCGGCCAATCGCAGGCCTGTTCCGCCGCGTACTGCTTCTCGAGGCAGGTCTTGAGGCAGTTCACAGCCAGCGATAAATACCCCCTGGCATCCGCAGAGTCCCCTTGCTTGCCGTCGTCATTCCAGTTCGATATCCGCCAACTCAATTGCATTCAGCTGCAAATCCTCACCGCCAGAATGCGCTTCTCTGTCCTCGCTGCCACCGCCGCCGCCACCGCCGCCGCCGTCGCCGGCGCCTCGGCAGTTGCCGCTCAGGCACCCCGCAACTACGTCTTCTTCCTGCCAGACGGATACGGTCCTGCTTCTGAAGTATTTGCCCGTGATTTCTCCAACTTCCGTTCCAACACTACCGGCGGCACTCTTCCTGTCGACGAAATGGCTCAGGGTTATGTTCGCACCTGGGCCACCGACACTCTCGTCACCGACTCCGCTGCTGCTGCAACTGCCTACGCCTGCGGCCAGAAGTCCTACAATGGTGCGATCGGTGTTGACGATGACTATCAGCCTCTCGGAACCGTTCTCGAGGCTGCCAAGGTATGCCTTTACTGCTTAATCTTTCCAAGTCGAATACTAATATCTCGATTGTTTAGCTCCAAGGCTTCATGACTGGTCTCGTCGTCACCTCGCGCATCACCCACGCTTCGCCAGCCGGTTTCGCCTCGCACACCTACTTCCGTGATCTCGAAAGCGATATCGCTGATCAACTCGTTGGATACACTCACCCGCTTGGTCGTGTCGTCGATCTCATGATGGGCGGTGGACGTTGTTTTTTCCTTCCTCAATCTGACCCTGACTCTTGCCGTGATGATGATGTCAATCTCTGGCAAATTGCCCAAGACTCACACAACTGGACCATGCGCTCTGATCGTGCTTCATTTGATCGTCTTCTCACCGGCGATGCTGGTGACGATGTCATGCCATTTGCATTCCTTCCTAACCTCGACCACATGATGTACGAGGTTGACCGTCAACCTTCACTTGAACCGTCACTTACCGAAATGGCAACTACAGCACTCAATCTTCTCGAACGTCTTTCAGCAAACAATACTCATGGTTTCTTCCTTTTCCTTGAAGCTTCACGTATTGATCACGCAGGCCACGCACACGAACCTGTTGGCCATCTTCATGATATCCTTGAATATAATCGCGCAATGCAGGCTGTTCGTGAATGGATTGATGAACACCCAAGTACTGCTCTTCTTTCGGCTGCTGACCACGAATGCGGTGGTCTTACTCTCGGTGTTCCTGATTACGCTTGGTTCCCTGAAGTTCTTGAGCCTGCTGCTTCAACTGCCGGTGCTCTTGTTGAGCAATACGAAACTTACCTTGAAGGACACACTAATCTCACTGAAGCTCAGCAACATGTATTCTTCATGGAATCAGTTCTCGAGCCTTACGGTATTGTTAATGCTACAGACGAAGATATGACTGCACTTTTCGCTGCAGATGATCTTGCAATTGCAGTCGGTGAACTTTTATCAGCCCGTGCAGGTATCAACTGGTCCACTTTAGGTCACACAGCAGTTGACACTACACTTTTTGGATACGGCGTCGGAACTGATAAGGTTGTTGGAAGTGTTGCGAATAGTGATGTTGGTAATTTCATGGCAAGTGAACTTGGACTTAGTCTTTCAAATGTTACAGCAATCCTTAAATCAAATGCAACTTGGGTTCAAACTATTGGTCCTCAAGATGAAGCTACTGCAAGACGTGTTCGTCGTGAATTTGCTTTACAGCATGAACATGAACATATGCATGATGGTGCAGCTCACAAGCACTAAACCACTAATGCTTACAAAATACAAAAAAATTAAAAAAGAAAATAGAATTGTTATATTGATATCGATTGATTAACGCCGCATACCTTAGAACTAATACAAATAATGAAATAAGTGAAATCAAACATGCAATTTTGTATACTGTAGAGTTAAATAACTAAATGTGTACTTGTATACTGTAGCTATTCTTGTCGTTCGTGTGGAATTACTCGAACTGTAGTCGCGCCGTAGCGATTGAGTATCGGACCATTAGGTACCGCATCAGACATTCCCATAAACCCACCCATTCCTGTATCGAGACTGTGTAATTGTGCAAGTGCAATGTAACTTGATAACGTAGTGTGTAATTCAACTAATCCGAGTGTCGGAGGTAAAGCTGCAAAGAATTCATATGGAGGATATCTAAATCCTTTTAAAGATACACGTTCAAGAGAAACACATTCGCGAAGAACAGGATGCCAAGATTTCTGACGAATCGGTGAATAAATTGCCAAATGAAGTATGAGACGACGAATTGATGGCGGTGGATGTGCTGCAAGACTTCGAAGTCTTTCTGAAAATGTAAAGGCTTCTGTTTGACTTGAATAGTACACTGATAGTGAGAGTAGACTGCGGAATAAAGAAGGTGAAAATGGATAGTTCCATTCACAGTCCTTGAGTTGAAGATCGAATACTGTGTGAACTAATGCACCACCAGGTACATTGTTAAGTTTGATTTCGTCGGCAATATCGTACTCGTCTGGCGGAGTGTCGGGAAGCGGATACTCTGATTGCAATTTAAATCTCACTAATCGCAATTGTCGCACATGTCGGAAAGCATGAAGATCGGCAGTATCAAAGAGTGCTGGTATTGTTGACTTCATTGCTGAAACGAGGCATAATCGTTGAACTGTATATATCGGTGCAATGTATTTCAAACATTTTGTTGAACCCGAGAGAGTGAGTGATAGTGTATGTAGATTTGGACATGACGTGATGATTGTTTGAAGCACCTCAGCGCGATGCCACTCACCCCAGCTCGATCGAACCGGAATATCCAGTGAAGTAATGTATGCACGTAAATCGACCAACGATCCGGCGTCTGAAAATCCACTGTTTGGCGAACTTGACAGTGCTGCGTACAATCGATCAGCTTGTGACCACGCAAGTCTTATCCTCGAAACAATAAACCGTCGTCCAGCAGTATACAATCGTTTACACGAGAATGCCAGCGAGGCAACATCTCTCCGCCTTTGCTCCGCAAGATACTTCCTTGCTCTCACAGACTCCATTCCGTCTTCGTCACTATCATATCCATCATCGTCGTCGTCGTCATCCGACTCGTCAAACAGATCGTCATCCAACGCGTTATCCCGCGCCAGCGCGTCTTCGTGGTGCACAGCGCGCCCAGACAAGTGCGCAAACACGGCAGTGAGGATCTCGTCGGGGAGGTCCGTCAAACACAGCGAATGCCCGAGCTGCAGATGCTGGAACTTGCCCGCATCGACATCGTCGTCGTCGCACACACGCAGCGCAGTCAGCGCCATGCGCGCAGAAGCACTCTCTCGCGGACGGTCACGGCGGTGCTGCACAAAGGGACCAGAAAAGCCGTGAAGATAGAGAGTTGGCCGATTACTCAGGCGGAGGTTATCGCGAGATGCGGCGCGGTACGTCATTGCTGTTATCTGATCTGGACTCCTGCTCCAGCGGGGTTATCGAGTTCACGAGTGGGACGGCAGCGAGTTTTGGTGCAATGAGTGTTGGTTTTGATACAAGATAGATTATTGAATTGATTTATTGACCCATTCGTTGATCCATTCGTCGATCGGCGGTGGCGCACATGGCGCGGTCAGAAGGGCGAGTCGCCTGGGTGTTCGCGATAGAGGAGTGCATATCATTGCTGCGACTACAATTGCGGACGAAAAAAAATGATAATCGATCGTATCTCTATCGCTCGATACTGCCGATGAGATTATTTTCAGCTACTACTACGACCCAAAAAAATAGCTCTATTTTTGCGTGAAGACGCTGTGAAAGAAGAAGAACTCGGAAATAGCAAAAGTAAGGACTACTATACAATGTGTTTCAATTGGCTCAATAGCTATCATCACACAATAGAGGCTTCTGGAGGTTACTTTGACATTTGAGATAATGATACAATCCCTGCACTTGAGATAAGCAGGCACATGATCTTCGAGCTCTCATTTTCTTATATCAAGTCTCTATCTTGGTGTTTATTTTAAGCTCTTCTGGTTTTCAAATACTTGGTTGCTGGAAACTGTTCACCAATGCGAAGGAAGTTGAATATTATACCAGCTGGATCGTAGTTGTCCTCCAAAGATCTCCTACCGAAAATGCGATTGTAACCGGTTATGAAACTGAATGCTAGTTGACCAGGTCGAGAGAACAGGGGTCCGCAAACAGGTAGACCGGGTGACACGCGTGACAGTACAACATGGACTAACAATACTCAACTGTAGCAGACATATATCACAGATCACAGTCGGCTTCCTCTTCTTCCGGTATACTGTAATGTAGCTGTCGAATAAACAAGAGAATATTCTGTAGTGGGAGTCGCTATGGAGCTCCGGGCCGCCGCGTCACTCGGCGGGTCACGTGCCGGCCGCAGCAGACCGTCGAACACAGCGAGGTACGTACCACTAATTACTGCTGCACCACCGCCATCCCCGTCGCGCGATCACGGCTTATCTTGGTGTTTCCTGGTCTAATTTTTGTCCATTGGATTCCTCCGAAAGTCTGCTAGAGTCTCTCAGAGTCGTCTTCTGCGGTGCTGTTGCTGCCGTCGCTGCTACTCCGGAGCCGTCTCTCTGGTGCGCCTCGAATCGTCAGCACATCAACAGTTCATCATCCAAGACCTCCTTCTCCGGCAGCCATCGCCATCACCACTTTCGCTCGCTTAGCGCATCAGCTGCGGTTGTTTCTGCAGCGGTGCTGCTTAATTTTGCCTGACTGTAACCCGGATCAGCAATGAAGGGCTTCAAGCAGCGCGTTGTATGTTCTCCGGTGTTTCTTCGTCGATCTGGCCGCAATCACGCTTCCTGCTCTCAATTCTCTGTTTACTAACATTCAATCAGCTATCGCGCTCGCGAAGCACTCATGAATCGTCTTCTGCTGCATCGTCGACAACTGGCTCGGTTGCTGCGTCGACCGCCACAGCAAACACATCGCCGGGCTCGTCGTCGTCGCCCAGATCGTCGGGCAACCACGCGTCCGGCCAATCTACATCACGCTCCAAGAGCAAGGACAAGGACTCCGCCAAAGACGCATCCACGACTGCACCTCTCGCAGTTTCGCACAAGCAGATCGCGAGTGATTCGCCACAGCATCCAACGCAGCAGACTTCGCCGTCTGCGCCCGTCGTGTCTCCACAATCCTCCTCGCAGCCAGTGTCGTCAATGATACTGCCGTTTGGCCCGAACATTGCACTCCAGCCCCAGACTCCGCCAGCAAATTCTACAGCTCCATTGGCGGCGCCTTTTCCAGTCGCTCCTCCAGCGTCTCCTTCGCCAAATGGTCCTTTCACACCAGCACCCGCGTCACCACATCTCATATCTCCGCCATCTCCTAGCAGTCCATCGAACGGTTTGTCCGCGGTCAATCACGTTCCGCCGCCCGGCGCAACAGAGACAATGCCTGGTGACTTGGCTGCGCCACGACATGCTCAGCGATCACCGTCGTTTGATAGATTACGTACTGGATTAGGCGAAGATATTACAAGTCCAACTCGGCGGCAGCCGTCGTCGCGGATTGAAGTCTCTGCCAAGCGAGATCTCGAAAAGTTGCCTGGATTTCACGATGTTGCTGTCTCAACGCGGCAAGAACTCTTTTTCCAAAAGATTGAACAATGCAACGTCATCTTTGACTTTTCTGACGCGTCGTCAGACCTCAAAGGCAAGGAAATCAAGCGTGTGGCGTTATACGAATTATTTGAATTTGTATCAAGCATACGTATGACTTATACAGAGCAAATGTATGCCGCTGTTGTGGATATGTTTGCGCGCAATTTATTCCGTCCCATTCCACCACCAGTGAATCCAGTTGGAGATATTTACGATCCTGATGAGGACGAACCAGTATTAGAAGTTGCATGGCCACATATGCAAATCGTGTACGAGTTTTTCCTCAAATTTGTGGAATCGCCTGATTTCCAAAACAGCGTGGCAAGAGCGTATATCGATCATCGGTTTGTGCAACAGCTGCTTGAATTATTCGATACTGAAGATCCAAGAGAACGTGATTTCTTGAAAACAACATTACATCGCATCTACGGTAAATTCTTGAATTTGCGTTCATTTATTCGACGAGCTATCAACAATGTGTTTTTTCAATTCGTGTATGAGACTGGACGGTTTAATGGAATCGCAGAATTACTTGAAATTCTCGGAAGTATTATCAATGGATTCGCATTACCATTAAAAGATGAGCATAAAACATTCTTAATGCGAGTATTAATTCCATTGCATAAGCCAAAGTCATTGAGTGTATATCATCCACAACTTGCTTATTGTATTGTTCAATTTATTGAAAAGGATTCCAGTCTTGCAGAAGAAGTTATTTTAGGTTTATTACATTACTGGCCGAAAGTAAATTCACCAAAAGAAGTAATGTTTTTAAACGAAATTGAAGATATTTTCGAGGTATTGGTTCCTTCTGAGTTTGTTAATGTTCAAGTTCCTTTATTTCAACAACTTGCAAAATGCGTTTCAAGTCAACATTTCCAAGTCGCTGAACGTGCATTATATCTATGGAATAACGAATACTTTGTTTCACTGATGAGTGAGAATGTTGAAACAATTATGCCGATAATGTTCCCAGCTTTATATAGAAATGCAAGAGGGCATTGGAATAGAACGATTCATACGATGGTATGCAATGCAATGAGGATGTTTATGGAACTTGATCCAGCATTATATGAAGAATGTGCAACACTTTATAGGGAAACAGAAGAAGGAGCGACAGCAAAAGAGGAACATCGTAAAGAATTATGGAGACAAGTTGAACAATCTGCAGGATTAAATGCAGCTTTATTACCTGCATTACAAGGGACTTCCACATCGACTTGATTTCTTTTTTTTTTTTTATTTATATATATACATTCGTTCACATTCTTGTTCTTGTTCTTGTTCATGTTCGTGTTTAAAATGGGAGGGTAGGTATTAAAGCATTAAGTTTAAGTTTTACGGTAAATTACATTTTGCCAAGTTAGTTTAGCACAGTAGCATATCTCGCACATACATTCACTTTTATGTTTCAAGTTATTTGTTAATTTATTCTTTGTTGTGTTTTTTTTTTTTTTTCTTATTTTTTTTATTTGTCGTTATATGCCCGTTGTTTGTTTGCGTTTATATTTTATGTTACTACTTTAGTTATTCGTGAAAATAAAACGTTTATGGATATTTAGATGAATTACAAATTTAAAATACTGTAACTAATTTAGATTATATAATTATATCATGTTATATTTTTAGTATGTAAATCCCAAAGTACATCCTCCAACATACAAAAAAACTAACTTAAACTTCCAATCACATTTTTCTTTTATCTATACATAAAAAAAATGAAACAATGTTGAAAATAAATATTTTTGGTGTAAAAATTGATTTTAAATTAATTTAAAATTTGTAAAAGATCTAGTTTCCCAAAAACTGCATTGCGATAGTTTCAGAGAATAATTGAACACCTTTAATAAGTTGATCTTCAGGAACAGTTGCAAAAGTACCTCTGAAGAAGAAAGTGGTTTCACTGTTTAAGAATTCTTCAGTTGGTGGTGCTTGATCTGCACGGAACCAAGATCCAGGAATGAATAAAACTCCGTGTTCAATTGCTGCATCGTAAATAATTGATTCAATTTTAGATGCGGTAATTCCATCTTTTCCGAATAATGGATGCTTTGTGGCATCAAACTTTAACCAAAAAAACATACCGGCTGTTGGATTAATCCATTCAACAATTCCCTTAAGTCCATTTTCAGACGGTGCTAACTTTGTTGGTGAGTGAAAGTATGTTGTAAGTGCATCACAGCATACATTTCGGCGATGAGTATATTCTTTACGCATTTCAACTAACCAATCAAGATAACCACCTTGTCCCCAACGAGATAAAAGCGAGTAAACAATTGCTTGGGAGAATCCAGCGGGGGTTTGAATTGAAACTTCATTTTGTCTCATGAGTCTTTCAACTAGTGGCATTTGAGCAACAATCCATCCCAAACGAGTTCCTGGTGCCATAACTTTTGAGAATGAATCAAGACGAAGAACACGACCGTCAACATCTAATGAAAGGAATGATTTGACAAGCTTGGAAAGGAATGTTGTGTGTTTCTCAGGATCTTGTTCAAGAGTTGGTGGTGAGGGAAGCTTGGTTGATGAGATTCCAGGAACATAAGTATCCATTTGAAGGAAGTAGTAAGGTTCATCTTCAACGACAAGAATGTCGTATTTAGAAAGCACATTGTAAACAGCTTGACGACGTTCATTTGAAAGTGTTGAACCAGTTGGATTTTGACCGGTGGGAATTACATAAAGAAACTTGGGAAGATCACCATCAGACCAATTTGCAAGTTGTTCTTCAAGCGCATCAGGAAGAATACCTTCTAAATCAACTTTAACAGGAATACTCTTAATACCTTGAGCATGAGAAGTTTCCATTGCTGAAGAGAAAGTATATTCTTCAGCAAGAATTGAGTCACCTCTTGAACAGAGTAAACGAAGTGCAGCATCAAGACCTTGTGTATTTCCAACAGTCATAATACAGTCCCAATTTGTGTAAGGTGGATCATGTACAAGTTTTGTGTGTTCTCTAATCCAGTCTAAAAGTGGTTTGGCACCATCAGATTGTCCGTATTGCATAACAGTTGCAAGAGGAATCATTCCAGGATCACTTTCATGATTATATCTTCCAACTTCAACGGTGACCATTGGAGCTTCAACAGCATGAACTGGGTCATTGTAGGTAGTGAAAGGAGCAGCTGGAGCAGTTGCTGAGATGTGCTCAAAAGGGAAATAAGCTGGAAGAGGAAGACCACCACCGAGAGAAACAATTCTAGGATCGATGGCGTATTTGAATGCGGTCTTTAATGGTGATGGACGTCTTGAAGCTGCCTCAGGCGAGAGCTTGTGAGTCAGGTCTTTTGCCGGGTGGCGTGAGGTTCCGTTAGTTCCGTTAGTAGCCATTGTAAGTGTGTAAATACTTGTAATGAATAAAGTAAATAACAATACAGAACAGACAATTGAAAGAGTCAGCGGAAAAGAGAAAGCGGAGTCGCGGTTTTGACTTGGGTTTTTGGGACCTCGTTTACTTTAGACTCATCGTTTACTTTCTGTGGGGTTTGTGGTTGTTTAAAGTTCGGTTAGTTCTGGTTTCTGTTTTAGGAAATCCCTTACGATTAATAATTTGATTAATACAAATAAACTAAATAACGCCAAATCTTCCATAATCCGTATATCCAAATCCCATACCGTCACCGTCCTATTAATTAATCTTCAATTCTAAACTGCCGCCAATGCTGTTGTTGTTGTTGTTGTTGTTGTTGTTGTTGCTGCTGCTGTGCTGGTTGTTGTGATTGCTGTCCTTGCTGCTGTGGAACATGATATACTGCTTGTTCAGGTGATGATTGTGCACTTCCTGACGCAGATAACGCACGTACAACAGGTCCATTAGAACCTTGTGTTTCCGTTGCTTGAAATGCTAAACTATTAGGCAAATTATTCATTTCATTCCAATATTGCATAACTGATAAATTATAAATTTCATCGTCGTCATAACCATCTGCATCTCCATCATTTTGTTGCGATTGCCGTGTTTGTTCCTGTTGTTGTGGCACTTGTTGATGAATTGGTGGTGGCTGTGATGGTGGCATAAATGACTCTTGTAACATCTCCACTTGTATATAATTTGAATTTGTTACATCCGAATCTTCCATTTCACTTGCTTTTCTCTTACTATTCTTATCTTGATTTTCTTCATTTTCCTCGTTTTCCTCATCGTCCTCCTCATCTTCCTCCTCTTCCTCCTCTTCTTCATCCTCTTCTTCATTACCACTTTCAGCACGCATCTGAACTTTCTTAGTAACTGCCGTTTCAAACATTGGTATTTTCCTCACCACCAAATCCAATTTCGCTAATGCCTGTGCCATTTGTTCAAATCCTTTCGAAGAAACTCTTAAAGTCCATCTATATTCATCTAAAACCGTTCTATAGTAAGATTTCTCTTCAATTGATCTTGACGTTGCACATAATAAAGCAGCAAATGTACCAATTATAGCAAAATTAGTTGCTGTTGATGCATACCAAAATGCTTGAACATGTTCTGGTCTTAGCGCTTTAACAAATTCAATTGCTGATTCTAACTGTGACTTAGCAGCAATTCGACAATTATTAACTAATTCTAAATCACTGTCTGGTTTAATCGCATGTATAATCCTTCTATGAAGTGTTATTTCAGTTGCAAAATATGCTAAATGTAATGAACCATTTGATGATAATTTTCTAGCTTTAGGTTGTGAATTCATTCGCAAACTTTCTGGAAGTGATCCATGCCATTCTTTTAATTGCATTTGAATAGGTTTAGCCTGATCTAATATGTTTTCTAAATCAGTTAATTCTCTTTGTGCAGATACCGTAAAGAAGGTTGATAGAACGTCATGTACAATTCCTGATAATGTAATCATTTCTTGAAATAATCTTCTACCATTTTCAACTTCAGCCGAACCTTCTTGCTCAGACTCATCTGCTGCGGTTTCAGGAAAATCATCTGATGAAACATTTTTAACAATCCAATTCCGTTTATCAATATGCGATGGTCTTGATTGTGTTAATGCGTGCCACTTATCTTGTAACCAAACTGCCCAAGCTAATCTTCTTCGTAATCCTCTTTCCCATTTAGGTATTCTCCATTCTTCACAATCAAGTCCTAATCCAAGTTCTTCCGCTAAGGCAACAACATGTGAACACAATGGCCAATCTCCAATACTATCTTGTCTACTTTGAAGTAATAGTAGACCTGCCTGCACTGTTGATATTTTAGGTCGTAAAATTACTTCCGAAAAACATTTATGTGCAATTCGTCCCAGTAGATTCGCATCTGGTTTTGGCTTTTGTGCTAATGCTGGATCATACGACCACCAATTTAATGCGATACAATAAACTGCTGCGAGTAACGTTGGTGAGAATTCTCGATGTGTTCGTGAATATTTTTCTAAAAAGACACGTTTATGAAGAACCGGAAACGAAGGATGAACAATTCTGAAATATAAATCCAAAAGAGCTTGACCATGAGGTGAAACAATTCGTTCAACATCATCAACAGTTTTTAACATATCACTATATCCATCAGCAGATTTGTCATTTTCCAACAGAAACATTGTATTTGGAGCAACTTGTCTAATTGATACATCTGATGCTAATTCGGATTCATCTCGTCGATTGAAACTCATATATGCTAATACACCGTAATCTAATGTTGATGATGGACCAATGTATGTTGATCCACGAGGATGTTGGAGACCTAATGTTTTCTTGAGAAGTGAGTGTCCTCGTATCGTAGAATAATCCTCTATAGGTAATGTATCACGGATCGGAGCACCTGAGTTCGTTGAAGATTCCTTGGCAGCGGCAGCGGCGGCTGCAGCAGTGAACACCGAAACACCAGAATCGAGCGGAACAGCGTGCACAAATGCAGCCGGAGGAGATCCATCTAGTCTATACACTTCGTTAGCATTAAAAGGATTCACAGATATCATAATCCATAAAGGAAGAGCCTACCTAATCAATTTTGCCGGCGGCGGCGCATTTTCGGAGTTTCCATTCGGCGCTGTAGAAGTTGTCGATCCACTTGCACTAGCAGATGTAGAACTTGACTCGTCTTGAGAATTACCATTTGAATTTGCAGCTTGTTGTTCAAAGTCCTTTTTCCTTGGTTTCGGACCTTCGTTAAATGTACACGGTTGTTTCCTATACCGACACATGACACAAGAATCATCATTCGGGGGAATTAAACATCTTGATTTTCGACGACGACATGAATCACATGGTCGTGATTTTTGACTTGATTGCAAAGATAATAAAGCTGCAGCTCTTTGCTGAGCTGCTGAAACTGCTGCTGCTGCTGTTGCTGCCGCAGTACTGCTCGTTGGTTGTGGCTGTGCCGTCTGTGGAGTATTTGATCCAACTGGAACTGGCGATACTGTTCCTGAAGTTGATAATGAAACCGGCGGCGCCATGGGTGTATTCACAACTGGATTATTAAATTGCTGCTCAGCAATGGCATATTGCTCTCCAAAATTCAGTAGCTCCTGTTGGCTCCACTGCAAACTTTGTGGGGGAGGAGGATGTTGGTAGAAGACATGTTGACCCGGTATCTGTTCAGCCACTAAACCAGGCACTAATTCCAAGCCAGGAGATGCGTGATTCTGCTGATTTGACGAAGAATTGCGGCCAGCCAGAGGAGGCCGGGCTGACTGTGAAGGCGACATTGTACTGGCTAACTGACGCTGAATGCTAAGCAGTTAGACGCGCAGCGATCAGGGCGAACCAGCCAGAGCAGCAGAGAAGAAGCGCCAGTGGACGAGCAGCGCTCGATCTGAGCGGCGAGGAGGCGGATAGGAAAAAGGAGACGTGTAAACAGCGGCAACGAGCAACAAAAATAAACAACAGGGACAGGAAAGTAAACAACCAGCACTCTAGAGACGAGATCTGAGAGCAATCAACGACTGAAAAGGAGTCGGACACCCGATCCAGCTTCCCAGCTCGCCAGAACTTGTCATGCAGCCAGTCACGTGCTGCGCAGATGTCGCATTTGGAAATCAACAAACCGCGGCCATCCTTTTATTTCTCTTGTTGTATTTACTGTTTACCGGCGCCATTTCGACTCGTTCGGCTGTGCAAAGATGCTACGACGTAAACCGACAATCATCGGTCTGACAATGGCCGATGTTCTCGCGCTTGACGACGAACCTCTCAACGCGCCACCTCGTTCTTCATCAATTCAAACACCATCTCAAGCTCAGAATATTGCATCTCCATTAGACAGACTACTTGTGCAGAATCTACGAGCTCAACAAACACCTTCGTCATCTTCATTAATCTCAAATTCTTCATCTCCAGCAAATTCAAATTCATCATTTTTACACGTTCCAAAACGAAATCATAACGCGTCAAATCCGCCATTACCATCTTCATTACTTCCACCTGAACTATCATTTCCACCTGCTTCTTTAGTAGATCAAACTGATGAAAGTATAATGTCGGATTCAAATGATGGTCGTCCGGTATCTGTCTCAACTCCAACTGATACTTCTTCATCAGCAACTCCTGCATTTCGTTTACATCGTCAACATTATTTATCAACAAATGGTGCAACTACATTATCTTCTCCACCTGCAACTACAACTCCAACTGCTCCTTGGCAACAACGTCGTCAGCAACCTCCTCGTTGATTAATCATTATAGATGTACAGTTATTCATTAATTACTTTTGTATCACTCTGCACAATAGGCGTACGCGCAATTGTATATACTCATCTTGCTCATCTTTTCTTTTTTTGCTCGTCTGCTATCTTGCTCATTTCGGCGCCATCTGGAGTTTTTGCTACACTCGCTATTATATATATATTCTCAATAAATTGTAAATTCAAATCTACTCCAATAAAATATAAACAAAACATTAACAAACAATCACAATGCAAACTCATTATCAAACTTCACTTTCATTCTCAACACTGCAGTCAACACCCACTCACTACTAACAATCACAGCATCTTTCCCTTGCTTTGCAACATAATTTTCAAATGAATTTTCATATTCATCTTTTTCTTCAGCAGCGCAAACCAGAATCACAGGATTTTCCTTCTTATTAGGCATCACGTATCTTTTCGCTTTGGAATTTTTAACAATTCCACAAACACCTCCATTAGCAACGACGATTCTCTTGATAACTTCTGCACCACCTTTAACACCAACTGTAACATTTACAGCAATTCCTTCAAAGACACCTGAAATTCCATTCTCTTTAAACTGTTTAACTCTATCCATTGTAATTTTCAAATCACACTTATTTTTCTTTTCGCCTGCTTTATCTTTCAATGAATATTTACTTGGTATTAATCCCTTTGAGTCAATTAATGATTTTCCATTTGTTTTCAAAGATAAACAATCGTCAATAAATGTTGTTGAAATCAATTCTGGTCCTAATGAAATTGCACATAAAAATTTCTCTGTTCGACTTATTTTAGGTGATGCAAGATGTGTTGCATCTTCTGGTTTATCAACAATATCAATATTCATCGCATGTAATTTTTGTAAATCATGTGGTGCAATTGCTCCATATCCGGTAAGCAAAATTCTAATTTCCGCCATTCCTTTTTTATTCGTACCAATCTCATCATCATCTCGTCCTTTTCTTTTCCTACCTTCTTCGTCATTAATACCAACACCTAAATCTAATTCTCCAGTAACTTTCTTCTTTTGTTTTTCATACGCATTCAAATCATCCATATCTTGTCGTAATTTTTGTGCCGCTTTATCTTTCGCTGCTCGTCCTCCTCCTGAATGTGTAGCCGTACTTGTACTTGTAATTGAAGTTTCTTCAACACTATTTCCTCTTGAACCGGTTGGTGTGGTTGTTTTTCGTTTTTTAGTTTTCTCAGTGCTTTTCTCGACATTCTTTTCACTTGTACTCTTCTGAGTTGCTTTATTCTCTTTAGAAGATGGTGACGGAGTTGGAATAGCTGTCTGTTCTCGAACAGGTGAAGTAGGTTGTTCAGCTCTATGAACTGAATTCTCATGAATTTGTGTAAGCGGTTTTTCGCCAGCTACGTCAACATCTTTCATTTCAACTTCATCCTCATGAACCTCATTAAACTCATCATTATTCTGCTCTTCACCATCTTCATCTTCTTCCACAGTAATAAATCCACCATGAGGTTGAGGTCGATCATTCTCAGGAATACCTTCAAATTCAACTTCGATCTCACACCTAACTTGAATTCCATCCATAATATCACCCATGGGATTCATATTATTAATATTACCTCCTTGAGAAACTTGTCGAGAAACTTGCTGGTTCTCGTCCTGGTGCACTTCAGAAATCTCATCATCATCTAGATACCATTTTTCCAATTCCACAGGATCTAATCTCGTTTGACCCAAGACGTCCATTAAATTTAATTTCGGAGGGAAATAAGTATATCTAGGTAAAGATTCTGATCTTAATTCACATTTTACGTAAGATTCTTCCAACCAAAGATGATTCACAACATGCATCTTTCCCCATTCTCTTGCAGCTTCATATTTTTCACCTTCTGCTCTCGCTGCTATTAAATGTGTATTATCTGACAATCTTAAGTTTCCTGTATATTTTGATCCACATGCTATAATTAACCACTCAAGATATTGTCTTGCGTTCCCTGTATATCCTGATACAGCGATTGTTAAATCTTGCATTCCTGGAATTCCTTCACGTGGAATTGGATAATGTAATAAATGACGCGTAGGTGGTTTCCAAAGCTCATGAACAAGCATCCAATATAACCAAGATAATGAGCCAACAGTTAGTTTTCTTTTACTTGCATTGACATATTCTTCACCGTCTCTATAAGAGCCAAGATAAACATTTGATTTTAAAAGTGCTTCTTCATCATATCCGATACTATCACGATTTACAACTTTACCACCTGCGATTTCAATAACTGATTCAACATTAATTCTTATTCTTTCAGATAAATCCAAATCAGTACCTAAATAAAAATTATGCCCAGAAAATAAATTCTTGCATGCTCTACTGACAGTAGGTACTTCAGAATTCGAATTTGGGAATATCGATTTAAGTTCATCTTTTGATTTACCTGAAACTTGTTTTGTATTATCTCTTGTTAGAAGTGGTGGATTTGGAAACATATAAATATCTTCTTTAACTCTTCTTCTTAACTTAAAACAATCATCAAACCAATTTGGTAAAACAAATTTAATTGAAGTATTTGGTTTCTGAATTGAATTCTTCAACTGATCTTGAATTTCTTTAACTTGAGGATGATTATAGTCTAAAATAACAACATGAGTTGTCATTCTATTATATTTAACTGAATATTGACCACCTAAAGCTCTAACACCACCACAAATAGCCTCAACATCACCTTGCGGTAATCCAATAATCAACACTGAAACATCAGCCATAAAATAATTTGGATTTGGAGTAAAATTTCGAACTGATGCATGTCTAAATTCATTATGTCGAGTTGGTTTCATTCGTGATGATTTAAATACCCAACTTGGTGTTATCACATTAATCATTCGTTCTTCTGCTTCAAGATATTCGGGAAAATCAATGTTGTGGGCAATTATATGTGTAACGACTGAAAAGTCAAGTGACGCGCCCGCGGACTTTGTAAGTTCAATTGCACCACCTTTTACTAAACAATTTCTAGCCTATTCACATCATCATCAACATACATCCTCTATACTAATATAAATAAAATAATATATGTGTTTGAAGGTACGAACCTCAGTAATAGTTGCTTCAGGAATCTCACTTTCTTTAGCAAAATAGAAAACAACTTTATCGAATCGCGTTGCGAAATCTGGGGATGACATTGATATTGAACCTGTTGTTGATGTCATTGTTGACATCGTGGAACGTACTTTATAAGCCGTCGATTATCAGCTATTCTTTTATCGATGATTTATGCGTGATTGCTGTGGTGATTTGCATGTGAATATATTGTAGTAGTAGAAATAAGAAGGCGCGTGGTGGAAATCCGACGCTGATCGAAGTTACCCGGCCTATAATGTAAACAAGGACGCGTACTTTTCGCGATTGAAGGGTATTGTAAGCTACACGTAACTATAACTCCAGGCAATGCATTTAACTATCTAACATACATTCATAACCAAACATAACAAATTAATCAATTAACCAAACTCAATTATTCAATAACGACGTCATCTTGATAAGTTAATAGAATAGATCTAGTATCATTTACATGATTTTTTAAATCATTCGCTAATTGTTGAACACGATCATTTGCTCTTTTTTCTAATTCATCAACAGCTTTTTTATGTTCAATTTGAATTCTTTGACGCCATTGTTTTCGCGCATTTGAATATTCAGATTGTGTATTCGAAAGTTGTGATTGAACTTCTGAGTACTCTGAGTTACTCTTTTCAAGTTGTGTGCGTAGTTCAGATACTTCTAATTCAAGTTGCTCAACTTTCTTCTCTGCCTTTTCACGACTTTCAATTGCTTCTTCCAGCTCTTTTTGCAACTCTTTAATCTTCTCATTCGCTTTTTCAGCATCTTCATTAGCCTTTTCAACATCTTCAACCATACTTTCATTCTCACCAATTTTTTTTTGCAAGTTTTCTTTTTCTTTCACAGCCATTGCAAGTTTCCTGTCTAAAGATTCAGCATGAGCAGTAACTTTAGCAAGGTCAGCTTCATGAGTAAATCTTCTTGAGGAGATGGCAGTGGTTAAATCTCTTGCTCTTGATAATTGCTGACGTAAATGTTTAGCGGTTTCAGAAGCTTGTTTTGATTCCATACTACGTCGTTCTCGTAAACTTCTTAATGCATTTTGAAGTGCTTGTCGTTGCGAATCAAGTTCTTGAACTCGTTGGGAAAGTGCTTCTGGATCATCTGATTCAATTGCTGATGCACTTCCAACAGATAATGTATGCGAATGTGTTGATGGTAACGTATCATCATCCGAAGAAGAATCTGAAATGTTCCGATTTAATTGTCGAACAGGTGATCTTTGAGGTGATAAGATTGGAGTTGCGGATAATGGAGTTGCAGGTAGAGTCATTGAAGAAGGTCTTGTAATACCGGACTGTAACATTGAAATCGAAGCAATTGAAGCTCTTGCTTTTGCAAATCTTTCTCCGTCGATTGTTTGATTTGATCCTGAATTTGCAGTCGTGTCTTGAAGCTCTTCTCGAATACTATTAAGCATGAATTCTAAATTTTGTGCATTCATTCGCTCGGTGTAAAGTTTGCGCTGTGAATCTTCAAGTGCTGTTTCAAGTGCGTGAATTGAATCATCGTGATCCAATGAACCACTATTTCCGTGGCCAGATTTCTTGTTCTGTTAGTACAATACAAATTTTGAAGGTACGTATATGATTAAAATGCATACCTTCAAATGCTCCTCAGCCTTTACTCTTCGTTGCTCAGAAGTTTTCGTATGCTCACGTTCTCGTGCAATAGAATGCTGATAATCCAATAAATTCTGTGCCTTCTCTTGTTGAGTATGACGTAATTCCTCTTCCAATTCCTCAAATCTTGCAGGAGAGTATAATAATAGAGCTCTTCTTAATTTAGCAGACGCAGAGTCTCGACTGCTTCCATCAGTTGTAGTTGAAATTGAACCAATTGATCTTGACAGGGAAACACCTGAACCTGCAGATGAAGTTGATAGACTTGGATTATGATTTGAGATTGAAACGTGCTCGTCATCTAGTGGAATTGAAGGGTCAACAGCCGCGTCTTGATCTGACTCAGGATCATCTTGAATTTCAGTATCGTCAGTTAAATCATTCGTAGTAGCGAATTTATCTAGCAAGACTTCCAGATCAATCTCACGTTTGATTGACTGTGCAAGTTCTTTTGTAACTTGATATAATTCAGATTGCAATCTTTCAATTAATTCAGAAGGAGCAGGATGAATTGAATTTGGGTCAGAATTTAAATGACGCGTTGATTTTATTCCTGATTTAATTGTTGATATTGTATCTACCGATGCTTGTTTGATTTGTGAATTGACATGCTTCATTTCAGTTTTAGTTCTTCCTATGACTTTTTTGAATCGTCGTCGTGTTTTACTGTCATCTTCAAATTCGTCTTCAGGCTCGTCACTGGACTCAAGTGCATCCATGTCGCCTTGTTCAGTTTGGTTCTCATATGACTGTTCCGTGAAGCTCGATAATGGAACCCGTCCATTCATTGTATCCAGCATGACCACGCCGCCGTCTGTTGAGTTACTTGAACTGCCTGAAATAGCACTAGATCCACTGTGACTACTTTTGATACTTGCAAACGAACCATTGGTGGTCGCTGCTCGATGTCGCACGGAAGGTGGTTTCTTGACGGGTGATTCAGTTGATGTCCAAGAAGGAGAGCCAGAGATGCGGATCTTGCGAGGTGTTGAGTCGGCCGGAGCAGCGGCGTATGAGGCCATGCTTATTTGAGCCGAGTCGATTGAGATTGAGGAGGACGTGGAAGTTGTGGCAGGAGTCTCGAGGTCGTCTTCATCGTGCACTGGAGAAGAGGTGTCGTCGGTGGTTGCGAGCGGAGGAAGAGTCGGTCGTGAGAGGGGTGGTTGAGCGGGACGCGCGAAAAGAGGATGCGCGGACTTGACTGAGGACTGGCGAGAGGGAAAACGCGGTCGAGCAGTTGCGCTGCTCGATGTGGACGTGGAAGTTGACGCGGTGGAAGGCGGAGACTGGCGGTGAGGCAGGTGGTGCGGTGAGGACACGGCGTGGCCCATTGCAGCAGGCGGAAACTGGCTCTGGTGCTCGGCGGGCGATGCAACAGGCGACGGCGACGCAGAACCAGAGGCAACAGAGCGCATGATCTTGGGGTAGCGGTCGAGGTCGCGGAAGACGAGGGCTGCCGGGAGCTCGTCTGCGGCCGCCGAGGAGGCTGACGGGCGCGCAGAGGGAGCCGGCGATGGCGATGGCGAAGGTGAAGGCGACGGCGAGTTGACAGACCTGTTCGAGCGCGCAGAGAAGGCCGCGCGGAAGGACGACGGCGGTTTGGCGGAGAGGACCGGCGGCGAGCGCGACTGTGCCGAGTACGGCGACGAGCCGTCGAGGGTCGAGGAGGGCGAGGTCGACAGCGACGGCACGGGCGGCACCGGCGCAGGCGACGCCGCGTTCTGGCCCTGGGACGATGCCCTGAGACGCGGACTGCGCGCGCCGGCGAACGAGAACGACGGCATTGGAGCAGTCGGCGAACTGTGCTGGGGCAGAGAAGGGCAGCGAGCGCGTCCGAGGCCGAGAGAGAGAAGGGGAGTGAAGAGAGTGAGTGCAAGTGAGGCTGCGAGTGCCGAGTTGCGGCAGTGCGTCTGGCACTGCGCGAGTAAGCCCGAATTCCCAGCGCCCCTTCGTGCACTCTATCTCTGTTGTCCTGGCGCCGCTTTGGGACGCGTTTGGATACGGCCCTCGTGCACGCGGGATCGTCGCACCTACAGAGTGCTGCTCGGTGCAGTACGCGCACAGCACCCGCACTCCACTGCGCAGTGCAGCATTCTGCATGCAAGTGCTTGTGCTGCCCGCGCTCCTCACCGACCTGCCGCAGCTCGTGACGCGACCGCGACCGCGACCGCAGCGGCGACGCGTACGCCACGCGTCACTACCGCCGCAGCCACTAGCCCCTTCGCTCACTCGCTCAAGCGCTCATGTGAATTATTTTATTACGACATTCTTCCAAATAACCAATATAAACATAACTTGCATGACTATAATTTGAACAAATACACACTCTACATAACATGACTATACCTTCTCACTGACAACTCCATCATTCGACCTAACATGAGGTCTATTCCAAGTCCGAATATGACCATCATGGCATGTAATTATTATACTATCCTCACGAAAGTGCAATGAGGTCAATGGTTCTGGATCAACCTTCTTGGACATCACCGGTGGAATAATTGGAATGGTTGCTTTTGGTGCAATTGGATGAAACGCACTATTCTCTCCGTTTACGCCTCCAGTTGCCGTGGCTCCTGTTGCAACGCTTGCTGAGTCTCCATCCGCATCTGCAATTGCATTCGAATCTGACCTTGCTCTGCCATTTTTAACTGACTCATTGCCTCCACCATTTGCAACTCCGCTCAACATACTAGTAGACGACATGCTTCCTCTATGACCACTGATTCCAGTTCCAGTAATTCCAGCAACACCGCCTGCTCCTCGTGGTCTATGTAGTTGGCGCGGTGAGAAATCCCAAAGTAACAATCGACAATCATCTCCAACGCTTCCAAATCTATATACTCGATCATCACATCTATACGGATCAAATGCAACATCTCGTACAAACGAGTTATGCCCTTGACAACGTGCAATTAACGAATGTGTTTTCATTGACCATATCGAAACTAAATCATCTTGTCCTCCTGTCAAAATGTATCGACCATCTGGTGACCAGCACACGCATAAGAAACTGCCGTAATAGCTGCTAAACACATCAATCACGCTAAATTCATCATTCATTAGCTCGTGCTTCACATGCGTCTTAAATAACTAGTACTCACTTTTCCTTGGCAAAGTCGATGATCTTCAAATACCCGTCTTCAGTAACGACAGCAATATACTGGCTATCGGGCGACAGTGCAAACGCAGTAATAGCACCCTTCGACACTTGCCAATATGCGACTGGATTTTGCTTCTGCAATCGCTGGTTTCCATGGATACTCTTAATGACTTGCAACCCATCGCGGCTCTGAGGACGTGGCATGTCTGGCGCACCGCTATTGATAACGTCATCTTGATAATTTGAATCGTCTTTTTCCTTGTCATAAACAACCATAGCACCATCTGCATGTGCAGCTAACACTAAATTTTCAAACCCAGGAATCCATCGTACGTCCACAGCCGCTTGTGGATTGATTACTCCATTTTTATTTATTCGATTATATCTAGCACTAATTGGATCGAACCATATTAAATCAGAAGAAGAGAATCCAATGATCACATCAATATGCTGAGAGCTTCTTGTTAATTGATTAACATCATGTGAAACTGGATGTGCTTTTGTAAACAATACTTTCGAAAGTGGCTCATGTTTCACAGTCTGGGATGCAAAATCCATCCAATTGAATGAGCGATTTATGTTTGCAAAAAAATAAAGATCGTCAGGTCGACGTTCATTTAATCGCTTAGCTTGTTGATCGTGAGGCGTAATTCTTGATACAAACGAACTATTGCTCTTGGCCATGTTGTTCTTGGGCTTGTGCTTCTTGATGTCCCGCTGACCTGGAGGAGGAACGACGACTGCGTTGGCAAGAACTGCACGCAGAGCAGGACTCGTAGCTGACGAAGCTGAGTCAATCGGTTCGAGTGCTGGCGTATACTGCGATTGCGTCGTCATCGAAGATGAAAGTGGGACACCCAGCATTGATGTTCTGGTGGAAAAGCCAGACACAGATGCCTTATCAGAGGTGTAGACAGTGTCATGGTCGCCTGCGTCAGACGATCGCCCGGTGGCATTTGTGGCCACGCGGTACATGCCGCCTGGAGCTGAATTCTGACGGTATTTGATCGCACAAAGCGATAGACGAACACCGGCCGAATAGGGCACAGGCACGGTTGATAGTGGATTCGGATTGAGGATGGGCACCTCGGACGGATGCGGAGGCGGCGTGGCCAGATGGATGTCCTCGCGCAGAGTATATTGACCTGCAATTAGCAATGTCAGCACATGAATTATAAAGATAGCAGCGGCAGCAGCAATATTAATAACCATATACGCACCCTCACCAGTCATGAAGACGTAGTCGTCGCCCTTGGGGAACTTGAGTGTGTTGTGGGTATCGAGATTTGCGTCTCGCATCTGCGACAGCGCGGCCGCGTAGGCCGGACTGCCGACGGGGAACTTCGGCGGGGGCGGAAGCACAAACATGGCGACGAGATAAGCTGATAAGGCAATAGACAAGTATTTCTGAACTTCTTATTTCGAATTCGGCCGAGATGGCTGGCTGGTGCTGGCGGTGAGCCGAGTGACAAAGAACAGCTCCACGCCGGGGACGGCCCCAGCTTTTCTCCGCACTGAGCCGCATTACCCGGGCTTGAGTGCAAGCAGACCGAGGGGTGTGTAGATATTGTAAGCAACGTGCTTCCGAGCACATTGTACCACATGCCGCTCTCAATCGAAGTTGCTTCTGATATCGGGCCTTGATAGATCAGTTGATTCGCCGTCCGTCCACGTCCAACGATCTGGCCATGTCGTCCGACGTGCGACTCGTTCTCTGCGGCGACGAGGGTGAGTGTTGTTTGTTTACGCTTGCGAATTGACCTGTGTGCTAACTACTCTACTCCAGGCGTCGGCAAATCCAGTCTCGTCACCTCATTCGTCAAGGAAACATTTGTGCCAAACCTGCAGTCTGTCATACCCCCCGTCACCATTCCGCCCGAATTCACTTCTGCAAATGTTGCTGCATTTGCACTACCTCCAGCTCTACCTTCTCCGTCTGCGTCCGGCGCCAGTGGAGTCTTTGCTGCTGCTGCTGCCGCGGTCGCCGCTGCTGCTGCTCATGGAAAGACGCCTGCTGCAGTGAATCCTGCCATGTCAATGACGATAATCGATACTTCTTCTGAACCACAAGACAGACAAGCATTGAATCGTGAAATAAGACGTGCAAGCGTCATTCTATTGGTATATTCAGATCACTACACATCTGAACGAGTTCCTTTATTCTGGTTACCGTACTTTCGATCTCTTGGAGTAAATGTACCCGTCGTACTATGTGCTAACAAAGTTGATTTAACTGAAGATGAAGATGGTGCTGAAACTATAGTCGAGGAAATGATACCAGTTATGGAAGAATTTAAAGAAATTGAATCGTGTATTAGAGCAAGTGCAAAAGGCCATTACAATGTTACTCAAGCCTTTTATCTATGTCAAAAAGCAGTGGTTCATCCCATTGCACCGTTATTTGATTCGAAAGAGCAGAATCTAAAACGGCCTGCTGTAGATGCTCTGCAGCGCATATTTTGTACGTACACATTTTCACTTCATTTGAGACAACTGCTAACGTATACAGTTTTATGCGATCGGGATCAAGATGGAATACTTAACGACAAAGAACTAAATGACCTTCAGCAACGCTGTTTCGGCAAAGCACTCGAAGAATCCGATTTACAAGAACTCAAATCAATGGTCTCCAGAGCAGCTCCAGGTACTGTGACCGAGACAGGGATTAATGAAGCTGGATTCATTGCTCTTAACAAAATATTCGCTTTACGAGGCCGTCATGAGACCACATGGGGAATTCTGCGCGCGTTCCACTACACAGACAGTTTATCACTCAGTGATCGATTCCTTCATCCTAAATTCGATGTTCCACCATTCTCAAGTGCTGAATTAAGTCCTGTTGGATATCGATTTTTCGTTGATTTATTCTTATTATTCGATCAAGACAATGACGGCGGTCTGAATTCAATGGAGTTGAGTAATTTATTTGCACCAACACCTGGACTCCCTGAATCATGGGTCAAAGCACAATTTCCAAATACTACATTGTGTAATGAAGAAGGACATGTTACATTACAAGGATGGTTAGCACAATGGAGTATGACGACATTTCAAGAACCGAAGACAACACTTGCATATCTTGCATGGTTAGGATTTGAAGGTTCAGAAAAAGGCGCAACTGCAGATGCATTGAAATTGACCAAACCAAGGAGAAGAAGAAATCATGGTAGACCTAGGCCTGGCAGAGTTGATAGGAATGTGTTCAGCTGCTATGTTCTCGGTGCGTCGGATTCTGGAAAGGTGAGTTGTATTTTAATAGTGGGCTGTGAGTGAATGCTGATTGTTTCTCTTTTAGAGTGCGTTACTGGATCGGTTCTTAAATCGTCCGTTTTATCCATTGTATATGCCTACTATCCGACCACGAACTGCAGTGAATAGTGTTGAGATTCAAGGTGGAAAGCAATGCTACATGATTGTGAGTTAATATATGTTTATTTTAATGAGTTCCGCTAATACTTTAATAGCTCGAAGAACTGGGTGAACTAGAAGACGCAGTATTGGAGAATCACACAAAACTTGATGAATGCGATGTGTTGTGTTACGCTTACGACTCATCTAATCCCGACAGTTTCCAACATATCTTGGAGTTACGAAATATGTATCCTCAATTAGACAGGATACCAGTTGTATTTGCAGCCTTAAAGGCAGATAAAGATAAACAACAACAGCGAAGTGATATTCAACCTGATGCATTCACACGAGAGTTATCATTATCGGCGCCATTACATGTTAGTTCAGCATGGAATTCATCATTATCAGAATTATTTGTTCAACTTGCAGAAGCTGCATTAAATCCAAGTACTTCAACACCACTACTAGAACCTGAAGAAAAAGATAGTAATCTAATGCCAATGATGATTGGTTCTTCCGCTGCTGCTATGATGGTCTTGGCTGTGGTTTGGATGTTTAGGACATCGAATAGGGAGTTGCCGTAGTTTGCTGGTTATCGAGAGAGCTTGCGTACTGTAGTAATAGGAATGTAATTAGCATAATATAAGAGATGAATAAGATAAATGAAGAAAGTAAGAGATCGGTTGTACGTAGTGGCCTGGTGGGGGTGGGGCAATCACCACGACATGCTGAAATTACGCTATAGCAGCGCAGTTTCGGCTAAAACGCGTCCTTTTCCAGCGCATCGCTACACCATCGCTAAAGCCGAGGTAATTAAGAACTCGGCTGTCTTCACGAGTCATTTCGGTCCACTTCATTCCTTGATCTGATCTGATCTGATCCGCTTTCTATTTTCCTTTCTGTATTCCCAGTCTGTTTACATTTGCGCTTAATCTCTTGCGTGCTCATCTGCTCGACTATCGCCCCGATAAGAGGTAAAAAATACGTTGATAAGCCCCTCGACAACCAACCGTCTCCCAGCGCCACTTAATTTTCATCGCCGCCGCGCAGATCACCCATCACTCCTCTTCATTCTTCTTCTTTTTTTTTTCTTTATTCGCATTTTCTCGCTTTGTTTCCGCTGATTCGCGGTTACTTTCATCATGAATATTCTACAAAGAACGAGTTCATCTTTATCGTTCTTCGATATCCGGTATGTTCACAACACGTGGCTCTATTGATTTCTCGATGCCGAACTGAAGCGCCCCACCGCCACTCATCCCTCGAGGAATGCATTATGAGATTTTGATTTCCTCACCACCTTTTATTTTACCTTTTAAATTTTTTATATTTACTAATATTCGATTTGTCAACAGTATAAACTCGGCAGATCATGATGTTATTATTATGCGAGGAAATCCGGATGAATCGGCTGGTGTACAACTTAAAGGCGCAGTTGTGTTAAGTTTACTTGAAAGTATTTCTGTTAAACGGATTCATTTACGTTTATATGGTGTTCTTCGCCTCAAGTATGTATTAACATATTTATTACTTTAATAAGAGCGACACTAACAATTTTATAGCTGGCAAGATAGTGTACAAAATTCAAGAGGATTGTCACAACGTAACAATAGATATGAGAAAATCGTATATGATCATACTTGGAATTTCCTCGATTGGGAAGGTACTAAAGCTACTAGTCATACTCTTGGACAAGGAAATTATGAGTACCCTTTTGAGGTCATCTTACCTGGTTGTATGTATATGTATTTGATCTGTCCTTATCATTGATACTAACAATAGCAGCATTATGTGAATCTGTCGAAGGACTTGATGGTGGATCAGTCATATATAAGATGAAAGCGATTGTTGAACGAGGAAGATTTGCAAATAATTTAGTTAAGCGGAAACATATTCGGGTTGTTCGAACACTTGGACCTGAAGCTCTTGAACTTTCACAAACCATGTCGATTGAAAATGTGTGGCCTAATAAAGTTGATTATTCAATTAGTATCCCGTCAAAAGCTGTTCCAATTGGTTCTGCTACGCCGATACATTTATTACTACAGCCTTTGTTAAAAGGTTTACGCTTAGGTCAAATCGTTATTGTTTTAAAAGAATATTATACGTTGCATGTTCCTCAAGGTTCTGGTCATGCTGGTGTTAGAACGGTCTCTCAAGTTACTATTCCTGCTCCTGAAGTTGATCCCGACGATCTTATGCAGGAAGTTTGGGATGTTAAAGATTTCTTTCAAATTCCACCAAATCTTGCAAAATGTACTCAAGATTGTGATATTCCAGGAAATATCGAAGTTCGACATAAGTTGAAATTTGCAGTTAGTTTAAAGAATCCTGATGGCCATGTGTCAGAATTACGTGCATCTTTACCAATTGCTTTATTCATTTCACCTAATGTACCTGTATCTGATGGACAAGAAGAAATTAGATTACAACCACTTGGAGAAGAAAATGATACATCAGCACCACCACGTTATGATGATCATATCTATGATAGATTATGGCAAGATATTCCAACTTCAGGACTTAATTCTCCAAGTATTAGTGGATCTACAACACCATATGCACGCAGTCGACGTAATTCTGGTGAAAACCTTGAGGCTTTGGGAATGTCGTCATTAGATACTCAAAGAGCTGAACTGCAAGCGGGTCTTAGTGCACTTGCACTTAGTCAACAGCAAGGAGCAGATTCTTATTTCCCATCAAGACATCATTCTGGAACTGTTACACCACTCGGTTCAATGACTCCGCTTGGTGCAATGACTCCATTATCACATGCAGCTGATGGAACAGTGGGATTCCTTGGTCTTGATCAAGCTACTAATTTACATTTATCTCGCGGTGCTTCTCCAATGGGTTCACCTAGAATTCCACCAACTTCTGATTTTGATGATATGCTTGTAATGGCTGCGCCTGGTCCTGGTCCAAGTGCAAGTGCAAGTGCAAGTGCAAGTGGTACAACAACTCCAAATAGTATTACTTCGGCACCAATGTCAAATCAAGAAAGAAATGGACGCGCACCACCACCTGCGCCAATTGATGTTGGACTTGCTTCATTGTCTCGTGTTCCATCTTATAGTACTGCAATTCGTACACCAATCGCGGAGGAAGGCCCAAGTGGGTTGCCTTCTTACGATGAAGATTCTGGTCCTCATAGTGCAAATGGTAATGGATTCCGTACAACCGCTGCACGTAGTGGAAGTGGAACTCGTTCTGGAGTATCTTCTGCGCATTCATCACGTACTTCATCTCGTGCATCCTCGCGTGCATCTTCACCAAATGGATTACCTGACATGCATATGTCACCATTAACAGCCAACATACCAGCACCATCACCAGGAATTGGACCAACATCAGCATCAACAACTAATTCAGGATCAACAACACCAACAGATCCACCAATTCAAAGGTCAAAATCATCTGTTTCATTATTCGGTAGTCGTGGCAGATCAAGATCACATTTAAGTCTTTTTGATGAAGCTGCTAGAAGATTAAAAATGACTTCAAGAGAATAATCAGCTAGTTAAATGATTCATATGTTTTACACATGCACAGTCAACAAAAAAACGTATATACTCTCGCTTTATATTTATTTACATACGTTTGTTCATTATATTTATGATTTCATAGATAGATTATAGTAATCTTTCGTTATCCATGTTTCTATTTGATTTCACATCTTTCTTTTTAAATAATTTGTGTTCAGTTAAGGAGATACCGTGGTCGAAATTGTCGTTGTTGTTGTGAGTAGTAGAAGAAGCTATATTAAGAAATTACTACTTTTAAATATATATATATCGGCGTTGTTTGGTTTTTAGATGAATAAACGTTACATAAATTACATTACACTAGATAGCATTAAAACCGATTAATAACTCACTTTAAAATTATTGCAGTTGAATTATAAATTATAAATGCGAACTGTCTTAAATTTGTATATGGTTGCTGTTGATAGGCTGCGTAAACTCCCAGCGAGATTTGATTTCGGAGTTTCGCTTACTGTACCGAGCCGAATTTCGCTATCTCAATACGTATCGCGTGCCTGGTTTTATATTCATTTCATTTCTTATTCAATTGAGCAATTGCTTCCATTTAAGTATTAAAAATGGCAAGTAAATTACTTTGCACGAGGCTAATAACGCGACAAATATATCGATCTAGAATTAAAATTGAAATAGGAAAATGCATAAATGCAAGTTCTCAAAGGATTATGAAACGACAGTTCGCTACGCATCATGATACAGCTTCTGAGGAGACCGAAATCACAAATGTTGGATTTGGTCAGCCTACTTTTGAAACTAGACCTCATCTATTAAAAGAAGGTGAATGTATGTATTATTTAGTTTACTGTAAATGGAGTATAGAGTATAAATAATAATAATTGGTATAGTGACACCTGGAATCACGGCATTGGAATATCACTTCAGAAGAAGGAATCTTGCAGAAAAGCTACCGGTTGGTGCTGCCGCGATTCTTGTTGGAGCGGAAATCAAGTATAGATCTGGAGCTGTATTTTATGAATTTCACCAAAAGCCGGATTTCTATTACTTATCAGGTGCGTCATTATATTAAAATTAACCATTATGCTACGTGAAGTGAATATTAACAAAAATAGGATTCAATGAACCACTTGCAGTAATGGTAATTGAAAAACCAAATGAAGATGATTATATATTTCATATGTTTGTACAACCAAAAGATGAACGAAAAGAATTATGGGAAGGTCCAAGGACCGGTGTTCAAGGTGTTCTTGATGTGTTTAATGCCGATGAGGTACGTTTATTAAACTGTTTCTATTAAATATTGATGAATATCAATGCTAACTGATTAGGCTTTTGATATTTCTCAAGTTAATTCACAGTTAGTGCCTGTTATACAACGTGCTTCAGCTGTTTATATGGATATACCGGAGCCACCATCACATGTAGCTCGATTTTTTACACCACCGCCAAAACGAGCGACTACGGAAACCAGTATTCTTGAGTTAATTAAACAACATCATTCACGTAAAATGTCAGCATTAAAACCATTATCATCAATAGTTCAACAATTACGTTCAGTTAAATCACCAGCTGAATTTGCAGTTTTAAGAAATGCTGGTAAAATTTCTGGAAGAGCTATTACTAATGCATATAGCGAAAGATTTACAACTGAAGCTCAATTAGATGCATTTTTAGATTATAAATTTAAAATGGGAGGGTGTGAAAAATCAGCTTATGTTCCAGTTGTTGCCGGTGGGAAAAATGCATTGGGAATTCACTATACACGAAATGATGATGTTTTGAATGATGGAGAAATGGTTTTAATTGATGCTGGCGGTCAATATGGTGGTTATTGTGCGGATATCTCTCGTGCTTGGCCTATTAGTGGACAGTTTACACCTGCACAGAAAGAACTCTATCAAGCTGTTCTTAATGTTCAGAAAGCATGTATTGATTTATGTACACTTAATGGACCGAATGGAGTACCATCATTAGAATCATTACATCGATCATCAGTTGAGCTATTTTACAGAGAACTACGACAAATGGGAGGTAAATTTTCCAGTGTCTCATTTGCAGATTTACAAAATATTTTATATCCACACTATATCGGACATCATTTAGGACTTGATGTACATGATTGTCCAACAGTTTCAAGACGGCAGGCATTAGAACCAGGTAATTTAATTACAATTGAACCAGGACTTTATGTACCATATGGAGATGTTAGATTTCCTAAAGAGTTCTGGGGAATCGGAATTAGAATTGAAGATAATGTATTTATTGGCGAAGATGGATTACCGATTATTACTTCTGTTGAAGCTGCTAAAGAAATTGTTGATGTTGAAGCTGCTTGTCAGAATCTTTTGAAGTAAATCGCTAGTTGAATGTGGGGATCTTTGTATATTACAGTGTAATTTATTGCATCATTATGAATAAAATTATTGTCATTATATACAATCGTACTACCTCATGAGTACGTATTCAGTTTCAAATTATTCAGCAATTTTAACGCTATCAAAATAATATTAAATCACAGGAATAGAAACGGTGACATATAACATACTGTGTCTTTTATACTGTGATTATCACTATCGACGTCGTAATGAAACCTTTCCATCGACGATTTGAGTCTCATATCCTGCTTCGTGCAATGCATCCTCCTTAACAGCTTCCCTTGCTTCCAAACTTGCAACAAAGTCCTGATTCTCTTTATTATTTTCCAACAAACCTTGAATACATAAAATAGCTTGTTCTCTAACAAATAAATTATTATCATCAATATTACACATACTCAAAATAACTCCTAATCCACCACATTCACGAACTTTATCTTGAACTCTTTTTTGACATTCTCGAACTCGTGTATAACTTATCGAAGTGGAATCGATTCCAGTTGGAATATGAGTTAAGAATGAAATAATTGTAACAAGCTGTCGTTTCATCTGTGGGAATTCCCATGATTCAACTTCATTTCCTGATCTATTTCCATGCGAATTGATTGCTGTGCCACCTTTTAAAGTTCGCCGAGGAACAAGTTGATCTGCTCGTCGAAGTAAATCAATAAATTGTGGAATTGCTTCTGTTGATTCATGAGATGATGTTGTTTCTGAAGGAGCTAATAACTCACAGGCATTATTATTCAGTTTAAGAGATTCTTGAATAACAATTAATAAGCCTTCAAGAATCAAATCCATAAATTGAGCAATTCTGACAGAAATTTGATTATTCACTCTCTTTTGCATTATTTGAATTGTAAGTGGTTTAGCTAATGCAATAAAACAGTCATTGTAATATGTATGAATGAGCTCTGAAACTAACCAATCTGGCATCCCTGATCCTTGTTGATTTGTATCTGCAGGCGATAGAGATCCTGTCATTGTTGGAACTGAATCGGGTAATTGGTCTGTTTCAATTACTGAAGATAAATATGTATGAAGAAGCTTTAAAAGTATAATTTGTTCGGGGGTTGGTTGAGTGTTATCTGAATCGCTCGCAAAAGTATCTTTATCGTGTGATGAAGTTGTATCATATGGTGAAAACATCAGATTTGTAAAATATCCAAATCGTAGAAAGGAACAGAATAATGAATATAATAAATCAGAGTTCTCATTTCCTGTCTCATTCATCCAATTGTCAGCATGATGCAGTAAGACATGTAAAACACGATGACCACCACGATTGGCACCATTATGAGTTCGAAGTGATTTGACAAATAATGCCCTATAATCAATTAGTAAATCAATTCAACTAATAGTTTTAAATTTCAGACTTACGCTCGTTCTTCAGATGTGTTAATACATCCGTTTAAAAATATAAGTAAAGCGGCGAATCCTTGGTCATCTAAAATTGGCAACCAATTTAATCCATTCTGTTTCTTCGCGCTTGATTCAAGCCATCTCATGAATTCTTGAAATACAAGTGATTTTGCTGAATCATTTGATGCACATAAGTTAACCAATGTTCGAAGTGTATACACCGATATATCTGTAGATGTGAGCTTGCTGGATAACGCTAGAAGCGAGAAGAGCGTTGAATCGTAATGTTCATTACACCTAATTCACATTAATATCTTTTTGAATCAAAAGTTAAAAATAAAGAAAATTGCAAATACATACGCTAAATTTTGTACAACGTCTCCACCAGCTAACAAATTCATTGAAAGTGATAAAGAAGCAATTACTGCAGCACGAAGATACATTCGCTCATCCTGATCGACTTCTTTTGATTCCACCAGTAATCTCTCACGTAATTTCGCAATTACATTATTTAAAACTCTCCATATTTCCACGTCCGATCCAATTTCTTTTCTATATCAAAATACTCAGTACTCTGATATAATTGATTTCGAATCAATTGGTTGCGAATCAGACTCACCGTTCACGTTCACCAAGTCTAATACGCCGTAATTCAGATGGGATACTTCCATCAAATTCACCTGAAACCAATAGCTTTAATGTATCAAGAACTTGCTCATGTAAGCTCATTACGAGTATATTCAGCTATTCTCCTTCATAAATATGGTGAGTGTATGACCAGTTGCAGCGTTTGCGCAATCAGATGATGGGAAACTTATGATTTGGTTCTGATTTGGCCTGATCGACGATTATTTACTGCGGGGTGATATTTTGCTTTTTCTCCCAACTGTATATGAGTTGTAAGCGAAACGATGAAACTGTTCAGAACTTTGATAGGGCTTGAGATTTCAATTGGCTCAATTAGGTCAATCGAGCATCCACGCTCCTCCGGCGAACTCTACTGAAATTTCCCGGTGCTTGTCTGAGCCAGCGCAGTGCTTTATGCCGCTTAGTTCTCGCCTGCTTTTTATGCTATTAGTATTGTTTCTTTCGTCGTTCGAGTCACGCTTTGATAGGGCTTATTAATAAGCAAGGTGTACGTATTTCGCCTTTTATCACATACGAAATACAAAAGCTTAATGGAACTGTCCGAAAAGCACCTGATGATCGATTGGGAGGATCTTGGAGATTCTATACAGAGGTCCAGTGAGTCTACGGCCGGGGTGGGTGCGTATATCTCGCCGACTATAAAATGAAAATACTAGTAGATGTCAGAATCTTATAAAACGGAAAAGATGTTGAACAGTGCAGAAGATCGCGCGCGTAGTTCTACAGACAGTTACATCTAGTCTACAATTTATATGCGCAGGTTATATGGATCAGAGATCAAGCTCGGGTGCTATACAGAACAGGAACAACGTCAGTGCAGTATATAGGCGCTGAGATGACGGCGCAAAATTTATGCATAGTTGCAGCTGCAATTATTGCTGATTTTGCGATGGACGCAGTCACTTAGTTATGGACGGCGAAGTTCGCAGAAGTAACTGGACGCGACGGTACTGGCTAGCTTAGACTGTCTTTTTCGTCTTTTTTGCCGAGTGCAGTATTGCAAATATATATATATATAAATTTTCTCTTTTAATCATTTCGTAAAATAGTAGGTTTTTTCTGTATTTGCTTTCTGTATTTGCGAACATATGTATCTTTTCATTTTGATAAGCAAGCATACGCCATGTAATCTTATTTGAATTTATATAAGGCCTTGCACGTTCTATCAATACGTTTAGATGAGCTTAGCATAAGTACTTTGTTCAGCCCGTCCCATTTGTACCCAAAGACTTTCCATCCTTTTCAGCTACGATAGTCCAGTTAGTAGTCAATAATTCCAATAGAGCCAAGGAACACCGACTCACAAATTGAGAGAAATTCGGATCTTCAAGACATTGTGCAATTATATCCTGTAAAGCACGATCTTCTACAGTGTCGAACCATCGCGTTGGATCTGATTTTTCATCTAAGATGAACGGTGCATCTGTTGAAGGCGGATTAGAAACGGTGTTGGGGTAAGTCGCGGAGTTGATAGCACCAGTTGAATTGGTATCGGGTGTTGTTGATGTACTGGTATTGTTAACTTCAACGTTAGGTACATGAGGTGTTTCCGATTGAGTTGTCCATCTTGAAGCTGGCGTATCGTCCTCTTCAGAGATGTCAACGATAGTAAATGGAAATTCGCGATTAACAGAAGGTGACCGAGCTTCTGATCCTGATTGAGATTGAAACAATAATTGTGACATCTGTTGTGAATATGACTGTGTCATTGGTTGCGAAATTGAATGTGACATTGGTTGTGACATTGGTAGCGACATCGACTGTGACATTGGTAGCGATACTGATTGTGACATTGGTAACGACGATGGCTGCGTTTGTTGGTACGATAATTGGGCCGCGATTTGTCTCTGTGCGTGAATAGAGTCATTTGGATGCAAAAATGTAGATGCAGAGTCGGCAAACGGAAGCGTTTCGCGGTGGAAATGAGAAGCTGATGAGGTCATCTGTAATGGTACACTTACTACTACTGGTCGAGGTGAATGAGATGTCGCATCTTGAGAAACTGTATGCCGAGGTGTCTTGAAGGAGCAACCATAGCGCTCAAACTCACGTAAACATGCATCGTAATGTACAACATTGGAGAATCTGACCTGAAATCTGCGGATCTGGAATAAATGTCAGCCAAGAACTCATAAGAGCGTGTTAGATAGCCTGGAAAAGTGAGTATTGCAGTACCACAAAGTTGTCAGCAGCCGCAGAAGAGACCCAAACAAACTTAAGACCAATATTTGGATATCGTGCAAGCACCACAAGTTCATGCTGGAGTCGTTCGCCGTTGCGTTTCGTTTTCTCTATATCGATGCATTCCTGCGAGAGACAGGTCAGCATTCACCAGCTCAGAGTGTCGAACAAAGATAATCAAGTAGCATGTATTGCGCACAAGAACCCTACTTCCGCGATAAATAACTTTGACTTCGCCGCCCTGACGAGCAGTCGGATCGAAGGCGATGACCATGTTGTCGCGGTAGGGCGAGGTGGTCCATTGTTGTGGAGAGTCGCGGGAGTCGGCGATGGGCGTGGTGCAGGACAGATGGCGCACAATGGGCAGCGAGACGATGTTGGCAAGAGCCATGGCTGGTCAAATGCTGTATTGAGCAAGATACTGGACTGTCTCGACGGCAGCTAGGCAGATATCAACCAGAGAGCGAGAGTGCGAGAGAACGAGAGAACGAGAAAGCCGAGAGGAAGCAGGCCAAGACTCGCAAAGCAAAACAAAGCCAACAGACCCAGGACGGTTTACCAGACCCTCAGGGCATCAGCACACGATCCCCTCAGGGCTGTAAATGTCCGCATTGCGTGCGCGGAATAGGGTTTTTGCCGATGGTGCAATCGCACAAATTTGCGGTGCAGGCTGATATGAGGATGGATATATAGGAAACCCACCGCCGTTCTGCCCCTGCTATCGCCACTTTTATCTTCGCCCTCCCTCCCCCTCCGGCGCAGTTTATGAGTTCGCGGCCACCGAGTTTCCGCTCGCTTTCGACGCTCTCGCCCTCCGCCGTTCTTTTCTCGGCTCTGTCGCCGCGCTCTGCCTCGCTGTTGCCCTCTGACGACGACGACGCGCTGCTCCTCACCATGCCCTTCGCCGACCTCCCCGCCGACATCGCGGCCCTCAATGGCCCCGTCCACGTCGCCCCGCAGACGGTTGTCGAGCTCGTGAACTATGCTCTGGCCGACGCCATCTTCGCCTACTCGCCCAAGTCCTTTGGACTCGACTCCGCGACCGAGCAGTGGCACTCCGCCGGCCAGCCCAACGCCTTCGGTGCTGTTCCTGTGCTCTCGCAGCTCGACACCCGCGCCGGTGCTGGCTCGCTGCCATTGGGCTACATTCTCTCATCCTCTGCTGCCTCGCTTGCCGGCGGTGCCACTCGTGCTCTGCTCGCCTCGTCCGGAACTCTTCCCTCGCTCGCTCCTGTTCTCAACGAGCTCGGTTTCCTTCGTTCTTCGCTTCCTACTCCTGTTGTTCTCAACATCGCTGCTCTCGACTACTCGCCCGTCTCAGGCGCCTACGTGAAAGACTACGTCACTCCTCTCGCAACTGCTCGTTCCACCGGTCTCGCGGTCGTCACCTCGTCGCGCGCAACTGAGCTCCAGCACATGTCTCTCTACGCCACTCTTCTCGCCAACGCTGTCCCGACAATGCACCTCTACGACGGTCTCCGTCTCGCTCGTGAGATTCAGAAGTTTTCTGATGTCCTCGGTAGCAAGCGTGTTCGCTCCATGTATGACTCCATTCTCGCTGGTGCTCAGGACAAGGCTTTCCACCGTACCGACACTGTCGCCAAGGCAAGCCGTCTTTTGACTGCTGTCAATGCTGAGCTCGGTACTGCTTACCGTCTGTTTGAGTACGACGGTCACGATCAACCTGATGTTGTTCTTGTCATGCTTGGTTCGACCGAGTCTGCAGTTGCAACTGAGGTCGCTCTCAGTCTCTCCGATGCTGGTGAGAAAGTTGGTGTTCTCTCCATTCGTCTCGCTGCTCCATTCGCCGACTCGCAATTCCTCAACGCTCTCCCTCGCTCAACCAAGCAAGTTTACGTCTTCGGCGAGGTCTACTCTCAAATGGATGTTGCTGACCCATCTGTCACTTCTGGTCTCTACTCTGACGTTTTCGCCGCAGTTGTCATGTCTCCTGACTTCACCTCGCGTCCTCGTCTCGTCGACCTCAAGTACACTCGTGAACAACAAATTTCCGCCAAATCAATTGTCTGGGTTTATGAGCAAATTGCACGCGCAGTTCCTCGCCCCGAGCTTGAGATTCCTGCTGAACTTCTCGCCAACTCATTCTCTACTGTTGCTTCATTTGATGTCCTTTCGGCAAACACTACCTCTGCTGGTGTTTCTCGTGTTGTTTTCTGGGGTGCTGATGATGACTCTGTTGTTCTCGAAGCGCCATCTAAGCTTGCTGAAGTCCTTGTTAACACTCCCGCTAAGAATAATGTTGCTTTATATACTGCATTTGATAATGAAGCACTTGCTGGTGTCGTTGAAACTGAAGTTCGTTGCTCCAAGCGCGTTATTGATATTTCAGCTGCAGCTACTGACTCTGACCTTGTCGTTGTTGCTGATGATCGTTTATTCTCGGTATACAATGTTATTGAGTCACTTAAGGTTGGAGGTAAGTTGTTAATTAACACTACTTCATCTTTTGACGATCTTTCCGAGAAAAATGTTATTCCATTTTCTGCCAAGCAACGTCTTGTTGGCAAGCAAGTTTCCGTTTACACTGCCAACATTTCTGAACTTGTCGGTGAAGATGCTGCTGAAGGTCAATCATCACTTGCTTTGCAAATTGCTGTTCTCTCTCTTCTCGGTGGTCCTGATGCCGTTATTGGTGATTATCTCGGAAACCTTATTGCTATCAACGGTACTACCGACGATGTTTCCGTTGTTTCTGAACTTGCTGAAAAAATTCAAGCTGGTCTTATTCAAGCTTCCGTTCCAACCTCGTATGCTCTTAAGGAGAATGAAGAAGCGGATGCTGGTCTTCTTCCTGATACTATCACTCCTGATTCATTCACATCTAACACTGAGAAATTTGTTGAAGAACCTGAACCTGAAGTCGAAAGTTGGCAAACTGCAGCTAAACATATTGCTTTCAAAGAAGCATATGGGGCTAGTAATGAATTGCGACCTGATCTTCCAGTTAATAATTTTGTTGCACGTGTTAAGGAACTTAAGAGACTTACACCTGAGTCATATGATCGTAATATCTTCCATATTGAATTCGATATTACAGGTACAGGACTTAAATATGAAATTGGTGAGGCACTCGGTATTCATGGACAAAATGATTTTGAACAAGTGTCAGAATTTGTTAGATCATATGGTCTTGATGGTGAGAAACTAGTTAGAGTTCCATCTCGTGATGATTCTTCCATTTATGAGTATCGTACTGTTTTCCAAGTTATCTTGGAGACTATTGATCTTTTTGGTAAAACACCAAAAAAGTTTTATGAATCTCTTGCTGACTATGCAACTGATGATGGTCAACGTGCTCATTTGCAAAAACTTGCTGGACCAGAAGGTGCTGAAGAATTCAAACAAAGATCTGATGTTGATACATTAACATATGCCGATGTTTTAACTGAATTTGATTCAGCTCGTCCACCTATTGAAGATTTGATTCGTATGGTTAATCCACTTAAACGTCGTGAATACTCAATTGCATCATCACAAAAAGTTCATCCAAATGCAGTTCATTTATTAATTGTCGTTGTTGATTGGGTTGATAGTCGTGGTCGTAAACGATATGGACAATGTTCTCGTTATATTTCTCAACTTAAACTTGGTTCTCAAGTTGTTGTTTCTGTTAAACCTTCGGTTATGAAGTTACCACCATTAACCACACAGCCTATTATTATGAGTGGTCTCGGTACTGGTCTTGCTCCTTTTAAAGCTTTCGTTGAAGAAAAAGCTTACCAAAAGGCTCGAGGTCATGAAATTGGCGATATTTTCTTGTACCTTGGTTCTCGTCATCAACGTGAGGAGTATTTGTACGTGTACTTATAAATTCATTTACTCGCTTATTAGAATGATACTAATTTTTTTTTTTTACTTAGGTACGGTGAATTCTGGGAAGCTCATAAAGCTGCAGGTATCATTACACATATTGGCGCAGCATTTTCAAGAGATCAACCTGAGAAGATTTATATTCAAGATAAGATGAGACAATCGATTAATGAGCTTGTACCAGCATATGTTGAGAAAGAAGGTGTTTTCTATTTATGTGGACCAACATGGCCAGTACCAGATGTTACAGCAGTTTTAGAAGATGTTATTGTTAAAGAAGCTGAAGATAGAGGTGTTAAAGTTGATTCTGCTAGACAAGTTGAAGAATTAAAAGAAAAGAATAGATATATTCTTGAAGTTTATTAGACACTTTCATTTATTTTTCTGTTTTTACTAGTTTTTTATTTATTTAATTAGTGTGATTTAATATCAGAATTATTTATTTATTTTCTACACAATTACTGCAGTTTAAACTTTAGCTTGACGATTTCGATATCTATCACGACGACCACGTGTAGAAATAGCCGATATGAGAATTGTAGATAAAACCGTTACAAATACAGCAATTGAGCAAAATACTAAAATAAGAATACTTGTTGGAAGATTTTGTAGTGACATATTTTCAAGACGTGATAAGGGTAAGCTCCAATTAAATTCTTCAGTAATACCATTTTTCCACATTAAAAATTTAAATCCATTTTGAGTTATTATATTTGACAATACATGATTAATTGTATTCCAGGTTTTATAACAAATTGTAAATATAGCTATTCCTTTTAATATGAATTTACCAAATCGAATTAAATTGTCATTTCCATTTCCAAGTATGTATAAAAATACTGTTAGAAGTAATAAATTCTGAATATTTAAAGTACTTCCATTTCCGAAAATTGAATAAGTTGAATTAATTCGCTCTGAAACTTCGTTTAGTGTTGCTGTTGCATTTGAAAGTGTTGTTGTGATGTGATTAAGAAAGTTATCGATTGTTATGGTTGCTTGGTTTGATTGATTTATTAAGGCGGCTTGACTTGTTGTTGATAATGTTGAAAGTGCAGTCGTATGTTCTGATGTAAGTATCGAAACTGATGCAAGATGTTCCATAATTAAGTCAGTTAATTCATCCTACTTTAATTAGCTCGACTCTAAAATAAAATGCAATAATACTAACATACTCTTTGAAATTCAACAAACTTCTCCGTATTACCAAACAATTCCACAATTTCAACGGCAGTATTTCGTGCATTTTGTGTAATAATATCATATTCTGATTTAATTGAATTGCTACCAGTAGTAGCAGTCCACTGTAACATTGAAATAGCATTATTAGCAGCCTCAAAAGAATTCTGGGTTTCGCTTTTAGCAATAATAGCTTGCTTTGCCAATTGTTCAAAATCTTGTCTTGTGTTTATGAATATTTTTTCCAAAAATGATTCAATTTCCAAAACTGTTTCAGATTGATGAGATAATATTTCTTGAATTGAATTAGACTGTATAATAAGTTGGTCGTTTGCTTGTTTGGTGACTTCATTTGTTCGCAGTTGTATTGTAGTTAATGCTTGTTCCATTACATTTAATAATGCATTAATTTCTTGAGTTGCAATGTCTCTTGCATGGTCACCTTGATCAGATAAATCAGATACTCTTTCTTTAAGGGTATGTAAGGCCATTGATTGAATAACTGTAATATTATGGTGAAGCTCCAAAAGTTTTTCAGTTTCGTGGTGCGATCGTTCAGCAAGACATAAAGTAGCAAGAGATCTAAAATTTCCACTAAATGAAGTCCAAAATTGAGGCGATGATTCAAGCGCTGATAAACATTCTTTTTGTGAAAACGTTAAGTGTTGCTCAGTTAAATCATATTTGGTTGAAATTATATCTGGATGTGCACATTCTGAAGGTGCGGTAATATGAGCTGCAGCTAATTCACATAATGTAAGTTTAATTCCAAGGACGACTCTTGCGTTCGTGGTAATCGTATCGCATTCAGGTAATATGGTACGAAGCATATCACGAAAACATGATGGAGGAGGAGATAGTGCGCATAGTTGAGCTGAAATTGAAGCGAGTTCGGTGTCAGTTGAGGAATCTGTAAAGAGATCTGAACAAGGGAAGTTGCGATCGACGAAGGATGTGAGAGAGGTGGACGGGAGAACTGGAGATGGTGGCTCGGGTGAAAAGAGACGGAAGGCGGTAACTAGTTGTGAATAAATCAAAAACAGTTGTAGAATCATTGCTGGTGCTGATTGTGTGGATATTGGTTGTGGAATAAAGAGGGTATTCGCGATGGAGAATGCGGTTTAAGAAGACGTGAAGAGCGCGATGAGGGTCGCACAAACGACGCCGTGGATCCGAGAGCGCGAAGACGAAACGCGTCGCCGGAAATAGACGTCCATCGTCGCAAAGCCGAACATAATGATAGTATACCAAATACATGAATCGCGGCACATTCAGGCACAAACACGAAAAACATAAGTTCAAGTAAGCCAGATTGGGCAGCGGGTCAACAGAACAGTGCATAAGGGCTTTGTGTACTGATTGCTGACTGCTGCGCCTCTTATCGCGCGAAGCTCCCAAAGGCCGGTCCAGCCGCGCCACCTCCGCGATTGTCAGTTCCCGGCGGGGTGAAGTTGTCTGGCAATTCGTTCAGACCGCGCGTAATTGTATTCAAAATACACGGAACTGAACTGCAGAGTGATAGTGGAGAATATTATCGGTATTTTACTGCTTCAATGCAGCAGAAAACGCGCCAAAACGCGTCGCGAACAGCATCCTCGTCGCGCTGGTCGGCAAGTCCGTTATCTGCGCCACAGAACTGCGCCCAGCACAGGCTCAGCGCTAGAGGCCTACGCAAACCTTGATGGCCACGGCCGGAGCCTGGAATGGCAGTGAACTGGCCAATTGCCAGAGGTCGGAGGCTGAGGGAGTCTCGAAAGCGAGGCGCTGCTCGGCAGCTGTTCGTCGGAAACTGCAGCTACTCTACAGATCTACTCCTGACCTTTATAAAGCCTGATAGCCGCCACTATCACGAACTTCTCACCATGCGGAGTCCTCGTCCAGTGGCCTCGTCGCCGCCGTCCACCCCAGGTACGTCTTCAGCTCTTTGATAAGTTGCTCGTTAATGATCCGTGGACTCGACTGACTTCTCTTCTCCTCGTAGGAATGCATCTCCTGCACTTCCTCACCCGCGGTCTCCAGCGCCAGATCGTCGAGGTTACCAAGCGCCAATGGCATATGGGCGTAACCTCCTTCGGCGGGCCGGTTGTTCAATTCTCAAACGTATGAGATCCTACTCTCTTTACTTCCATCTCTTCAACTAACATCGTCAACTCTTCAGTTTAACCGTCTTTTTGTCGAGCGATATGAATGGCTCAATGACTCGACATATCAAGAACTCTTCGCAGTAGCACAAGCACTTCCAGGCTCTGCTTCTACAAAATTACTATTCATTATCACACTTCTTCACACATCTCTTTTACCTGCAACGCTTTCATTTCTATATTGGGCACTCCCCGGTGCTATTGGAATGTTTGCTTTAGCCGTCGGTGTTGGTCAAATTGGCGATACATTGCCTATTCCTGTATATGCACTATTAAGTGGACTTAATTCTGCCACCGTTGGCGTCATTTTTGTAGCGGCTATGAATCTATCAAGTAAAGCAATTACAGACAAATTATCACTTGTATTACTATTTCTAGGAGGTGCTGCAGGTGTCGTGTATACTGCTCTGTGGTACTTTCCTGTTCTTATGGTCGCAGGTGGCATCATTGCAGTCTTATATGATCTTCGATTTGTTCAAAGATGGTGGGCACGCAGTCAACCAACCTTTCAAAAACGATTTCGATTTTTTCGAAAATCACGACGAACATCTGAATTAGATGAACCTGAATTATCACCAACATCATCATCACATGGACATCATTCACTTCATAGTTTCGAAGATGAAACTGTTTGGTTGCCTGATTCATATCGTGATGTTCAGTCTGAAGGTGCAAGAGTTAATCCTGTGTTACCACCTGATGCAACAACAACAACTGCTCGGCGAGCTCCAAAAGTTAATGAAAGTAGAGATTCGGTTATTATTGTTACTGAAAGGCCTGTTTCACCTACTATCGTCCCTTGTGATGAAAAAATGACTGCAAGTATTAGTGGTAGTCGACCAAGTGTTGATGCACAAGCTACTGATGCAAGTGCATTTAGAACATTACCAGGTTCTATTGCGGAAAGTTCAATAGAGGAGAAAGCTGATAGGACATGGATTCTTGGTGTTAGTATAGTCGTTGGATTCCTTATTTCCTTCATTGCAGTCATTGTCATTCGAGCAACTGTCCGGAACCTTCCGGTGACCTTTCAATTATTCGCAAATTTATACTTAGCAGGAACAATCATTTTCGGTGGTGGACCAGTTGTAATTCCACTTCTTCGCGAATATATTGTTTCAGAAGGATGGGTAACATCACGAGACTTCATTATTGGACTTGCATTAATTCAGGCATTTCCCGGTCCTAATTTCAATTTTGCAATCTATCTTGGTGCTCTAACGTATCATAATTATGGTGCAAACGTATTCCTTGGTGCAGTTGTATCTTTTATTGCAATTTACTTACCAGGAATGCTTGTTGCTGGTGGTATGTTTACATTTTGGAATAAATTACGACGATATTCGATCGTTACAAGTATCCTACGAGGAATAAATGCCGCAGCAATTGGTCTAGTGTGGACAGCGATTTATAGAATTTGGGAAACTGGATATTTATCGGAGCATTGGCAAGGAGGAATTTCATTAGGTCAAGATCCATGGTGGGTTGTTGTTGCATCAACTGCTTTTATTGGCGGTTATGGATGGGGTGTTCCCGCTCCTTATTCAATTTTCTTAGGTGGTCTAATGGGAATTATTTGGTGGGCTGTCACGGGCGCGGAATTGTAATATAGGTTTTAGCATTTGCATTTTTAATGAATTTAATGAGCATTTACTTTATTGAATAAGTGAAATAAGTAAATTCAGCAGAACATCACTTTTGTAAAAGCCATCTATCCATCTTCCAATAGCAAATACCCAGCTTGCATCAGCAAGCGCTTTTAATCACATTGTTGATTTAAATAATGATAGAATCTGTGGTAATAATACAGCTAACTCCATCCTTAAACCTACACAAGAAACTCCTTAGCCGCATTTGCATAATCAGCTTTTTCCTCGATGATATTATAATACCTGATAGTTTCCCTCGCAATATCCATTTGACCAATGCACATGGGAGCCATATTTTTAAAAATAAATGAAGTAATATCACTTGGACAATCTTGTCGAATTTTTAAACATGTTTGTAATTCTGTGATAAATGATTGCTTGCAGTAACAATTTGGTAAGTCTGAATTACAGTTTCCCGATGATAATTCAAATTCATATATACAATACTATAATGAATAAAACAAAGGAAGTTAGGATTAGTGATCGTTAAAAGTGCCAAGTGAGAGATATACGTACAGATGCACATCCAACTAAGTCGCGTGCGTACACGCTTGTACTCCACATCGCCAACACCATTGAAAACAAATTAAAAAGCCACGTCATATCGCGTACAACTATCCTGCATTCTGGTTTACTTTTTTCAAAGATAATACTTAAGGAGATATGGATGACTATATAAATCAACTTTGCAAAACCAATGAAATCCGGATCGATACTAGTTAAAAAGTGCATGCATCGCGTACGGATTTACGTGGTGCATGGATAAAAACAATCACCCTTGCGCGTTCAGTCTTTAGGGGTATTTCAGCGAGTTAGTTCAGGATATTGTTTGCCGTCCGCTATAGAAATGATCGGGGTATTTTGTGAGTCTTAGATGTCGTATTCTCTGTGCGATGGCGTGTTTCAGTACGTGTTTCGGGATATCTCCAAGTTGATTTTCTGTGAAAACGCGAAATAAAATCACATGATCACGCACAATTTACAAACTGCTTGTATTACGATCGCATTACGATTTACAATACTGTATGCCTATAAAAATGTTTGAAATACTGTAGTGCATCGCAACTGCGCAACTGCTGCACGTAACGTTGTTCATGGAAAACCCCAGCCCCAAGAACTCAAAATAACGCCTCGCTAAGTGCGGCTGTCTGAAATTTAATTCCGCGGCTTCGTCATCGGAGAAAACGAGAATGATCGACTTTGCCGAGGAGTTGGTTATACAGAGTAGAATACAGCACTGAAGGCAGGATTCGGGATGGTTTAGTGTTTTATGCGAATAGAAGAAGATATCTGTGTGGAATATGTCGTTGAAACACGGAGGGCGTGGCGTTGGGTCCGGGTCGTCTACGCCTCGAGGACCACGAAGTCGAGGTAGAGGTAAAGGCAAAGGAAGAGCAGTGTCACCTTCTGGAAAAGTATTATTGAATACAGATGATCCATCGCGGCAAGAACAAGAAACTGAGCAGGCATTTGATGTCATTTCGATCTCTTCAGGAGGAGGTCGTAGTCGTGCAAGTGGCGGACATGGGGATGCGCACTCTGTTATTACACTATCGAGTACTTCGTCAAGAGCTTCAACACCTGCATCACCTCCACCAACGAATAAGCGCGGAAAGGATACTTCACGAGGAAAGAAACGACGAAAAGTTGAGAATGGCCCAAGTTCGAGAACACGTGGAATGAATGGTGTTGCAACAGAGTATCTTGAGATGGTAAATGCAGTTATTAATGATGGAGTTAAAGCTGAGAGTCAAGGCGATATTAGTGAAGATGAAGAATCTAAAGAAATGATTAAACAAGTTCGTCGAAGAGCTACTGGTGGATATTCAAGAAGTAGATCACAATCAACATCACCTGCACCGCCAAGTAAAGGAAAGGAAAAAGTAGTGGATTTTGACTCGGAAGATGACGGCGGAATTGATCTCGCAAGTGCTGCGAATCCTTTATCGAAATACTTCGCAGGTTTTTCATCTGGTTCGGAATCTGATATTGAGGATGTTTGGGGAAATAATGCCAATGCAGATGCAGAAGATAGTGGCGAGGAAAGCGAATGGGAGAATGTTGACCTTGGTGGTACGGATAATGTCATTAGTGGCAATGATACAGAAGAACCAAAACCCGTTGAATTCGTTATTAGTGGAGATATTGATGGGAATAATAAGAAACGTGGACCAAAAGCCAAGAAAAAAGCAGGTCCAACAAAGGAAGATAAACAGATTCGAATCGGAGCACATGCGTTACATTTATTATGTTTAATATGTCATGGATCAATACGAAGTTCATGGTGTAACGATGAATCAGTTAAAGGATCACTTTTACGAGCAATGCCAGATTCAATTGAAAATGAATTACATCCACCATCAGATCTACCTGCAACACAACGAACCAGAAGATTTCTTGATGGATTACGACATGCAATGGATTTTTGGACTAAAAGATTTCATGTGATTTATAAAGGAATGGAAAAACGGCAATGGAATGAAGTTACTTTACAACCTAAAGGAAATAAAATTGAGCCTCCTTTAGATCTTGCTCAATTTAGAAGAACAATAGCAAGGTTAGAAGGTTCAAGAGATTTAGGTGCTCAAGGATTTTGTGCAATGCTTAGAGCTATGAATGTTCATGCTAGGCTTGTTTTTTCAATGCAGCCTTTACCATTCACAGTATCTACTAAAGAATTTATTGAAGCGAATGATATCCAAGCGAGTGCAAAGAAAAGGAAAGAGAAACAGGTTTTTGAAAAAGAGGAAGTGATTTCGTCATCACCAGCATCATCAGCTGCACCACCAGTCAGATTGCGTAAACCACGCTTCAGTGAAGCTAAAATGGCATACACAATCGCAGATTATGAAGCCGCAAAACTAGATGAAGCACCATATCCTGTATTTTGGATTGAAGCATGGGACGATGCAGGATTACAATGGATTACAATTGATCCAATGGTATTACGAACGATTGAAGTTACAAGAAGTAAGAGTAAACTAGAACCACCTGCGAATGAAAAACGAAATAGCTTAGCTTATGTATTGGCTTTTGATCGTGATGGATATGCTAAAGATGTTACGAGACGTTACGCAAGATTTTATAATGCTAAAACAAGAAAATTGAGAATCACAAATGAACCAATTTGGCAAATTTGGTACGATAGGGTTATGAGAAAAGTGCAAGCTCCATATACTTCGGTAAGTTTGTTTATGGTTGTTACTGATGTGATTGATTACTAATTGGGCTAGGATTTGGATGCAATGGAGAATGCGGCATTAATGAACAAAGAATTAGCCGAAGAACTACCTAATAATATTCAAGATTTTAAAGGACATCCAGTGTACGTGTATTGCAATCATTACAATCAGACATATTTTTTTTTTTTCAAAACTATACTAACACTGATAGATTTGTCCTTGAACGGCATCTTCATCAGAATGAAATTATCGAACCAAAAGTTCCATGTGGCCGAGTTGCAGTTCGAGGTAAAAATAAAAATGAAACAGAGCCGGTTTATCGACGGAGAGATGTTAAAACACTTAGATCAGCTATGCAATGGTATAGAATTGGTAGAAAAGTTAAAGTTGGCGCGCAACCTTTGAAACATGTTAAAGCTAGGAAAAGTGTGAAGAATAGGAATGGAAGGAGTGGTTTGAATTCAAGAATGAGAAGCCCTGATTCTGGATTGGATGATTTAGGTCTTGATTTTGATGAAGACGATACAGAGTCAGATACACAGCCACTTTATTCCGAAGATCAAACTGATGTATATGTTCCTCCACCTGTTGTTAATGGAAAGATTCCAAAGAACGCATGGGGTAATATTGACGTATATGTACCATCAATGGTACCACAAGGAGGTGTTCATTTACGTGGTCAATATGTTGCACCTGCATGTCGATTACTCGGAGTTGATTACGCAGATGCAGTTTGTTCATTCGATTTTACACAACATAATATTGTACCAAGAATAGATGGTGTTGTTGTTGCAAGTGAAGTTGCAGCCAATGTTATCGAAGTTGGAAAATCATTATTGGAACAAGCTGTTTTTGAACAAAATGAAATTCTAAGAATTGAAGCTATTAAACGTTGGAGAAAATATTTGATTGCGCTGAGGGTTAAGGAAAGAGTTGCTCTTAATCCTGCATTTAGACATATGAAGGATGATCAAGATCAAGAGCGTACTGAATCCGAAGTCGTTGAGGTTGAGGATGAAGAGAACGCAGGAGGATTCTTTCCTGAGGCTACAGGTGAAAATGGTGTAGATGGTGATCTACAAGAACTTAGTGGTGATATGGCCGGAGGTTTCGTTCTTGATGAAGATGTAGACATGGGTGGTAGATTCGTACAGGAAGGTGCTGCAGAGTATGGTGAGAGGTTCGTCACTGATGAAATTGATACTGGTGCTGGATTCATCGCTGAAGAAGGTGATACTGATGCCGGATTCATTGCTGAAACTGGTGATGATATTGGTGGTGGATTTATGCCAGAATACGAAGATGATGTTGGTGGTGGATTTATTCCAGATGCAGATGAGGGAGGAGGTTTTATTACTACAGATACAGAGATTGGCGATGAAAAAGATGCAAAATTGACTGATGTTTCTGGATTTGTCAAGGATGAACAAAATCAAATTGTCACTGTTGGTGGAAATGATAGCGGTGATGGATTTGTATCGGATGATGCAGAAACTGAGATGCTGGAATTGGAACAAGTTAATGAGGTTACTGATGAAGGAATAGCTGTGGAACAAGTTGAAGAACATAGTGATGACGATCAATTTCATTCAGCAGAGGATGCAGGTGTACATGACACTGACATTGAACTTTCTGCGCCTGCACATGAATCTGAGCCGGAAGAATCAACTACACTAATCAATAAAGCACCACCAATTAAAGTACATATTAGTCCGCGATTGGAGGATAGCGAAGAAGAAAAGGTACCTGATTATGAACTTAGTGATGATGATAACGATAAAGATACAGCATTTGATTATCCTGATAGTGATTTTGTATTTGAAGATGAGTAGATAAGTGGGGGTTTATATTTGTATACAAGTTTGGAGTTGGTTGCTATGTTAAAATTTGAATATGGATTGTAGAGTAATTTAATGTATTATATCGCAGTATGGTTACTGTACTTAAGTAGATTGTCGAAGTGATAATGTTATGTTCATAGGTTCACGAGGTTTAATAGCTCCTGTTCCGAATCCACCAGAGATAATCATCTTCGGTGGTGTGATACTTTCTTCACCTTGTGCAGATAATACGTCAAAGTATTCAAGCATGTATGTTACCAGAACAGTAGCTTCCATCAAAGCTAATCTTCTACCAGGACAATAATGAGCACCACCACCAAACGGAACATAAGTTTTACCTTTATTTCCATCTGATCCATTTTCAGGGTTCTCCAGGAATCGTGTATGATTCCATGTTAATGGATCCGGATAAATTTCAGGATCCCAATGAAGTGTGTTCATAAAAATAATAATATTGTCTCCTTCTTTTACGGTGTATTGCGGTAAATTTGAGTTCTTTGATTTTCCATGTGGTGAACCTAATTTAATTGTTGCATCTTGATCAACGATACGTGCACTTGTAGTATTGGAAAATAATCTTGCAGATTCTTTAAAACATGCAGATAGCAAAGGATGCGTAGATAATTTATCAAAATCAAAATCATCAGATGATTTATCTTCAGAATCAATATGGTATCCATTAATAACTTCACGGATTTCGTCTGTAAGATCTTTACTTGATATAATCTCAGAAAACATCCAACATGCAACTGGAACAGAATTCGAAACAGATGCAAAAAGAATTGAAAACATATATGGAATGTAATCAACATCTTCTGTGTATCCGAATTGTTTAAAAGTATCAAGTATCTTAACTGAAAAGGGCGATAGACTATCCTTGTTCTCGCCGACAAACTTGGTGAATTTTGATAGAACGCGAGATCGTGCATTGCGAATACTACGGGTGAAAATTTGAGGCGATGTGAGAAGTTGTGGAACACCTCGCTCGAATGTGATGTAGTCTTCGTAGACTTCATCGGCAGGGAAATTTGGTCCATAGATGGCAATTGCTGTTGCTCGATAAAGTCTGAATCGAGTGTATTCAAATAAATCCAACTCTGTAGTCTTTTTACTTGACGAGAAGAAGTTCTCGCTTTCAGTGTCAGACTCAACAATACGTTTGAATTCTGCGCATATAATGCCTCCAATATCATTCATCCCTGCAACTGAAGTCAAGTAACTGCCAACCATTTTCACAAGTGCACCTTGAAGTTCCGGGTTTCGATTTGTTCTTGGTGTATATCCATATAGTGTTTCATTGACTGAAGCAAATACTTTAAGTGCATTGAAATTGCGACTTTGAGACCATACTTGTTGCATCGCAGCCCAAGGGTCACTAACGACCAGCATTTTACGACCGGCGAGGATAAGAGAGAAGACATTACCTACTTGTGCCTTAGACTGAAGAAGGAAACGTGTAGGATCGCCAATAAAGGGAACCACTGAACCGAGAAAAGGAAGCCAGCTTCTGATTGCCGGCGGAGCATTTGGCCCGTCAGCAGACGTCATCTTGGAAAGGTGCACTGCTGCAACAGTGACGACAACGACGAGCCCGGCGCTGAAAAGAAGGCCGCTCATGATGGGATTCCGGATGCAAACAACGGCGAGTCATGGTGAACAAAAGCGAGGACGCTGACCAGTGAGATGTCAGCTAAACCGGAATCGAGATAAGCAGACTGTTTGATATCTGTGAAACACAGGTGCCTTTCCGTATTTCAAACCACTCGAGCTGAGCGTCGATAAGGTTTAGTGTGCGGCTCGTGCGGCGTGCTGAGTGGCGTCTGAGTCAGCAGAGTTCCGTCGCCGCGGCAACCGCTGGGAGTAAACAAACCGCTCTCGTGTCTTTGCGCGTCGTTGTCAACACAGTTCTCCGCTGCTTCTCTTACACCGGCAACCAGCAACAACCGCACGTATCCAGCGGCAGCACATTGGAGCTTTGCAAAAATGCGGTTAGAGGAGCTCATCATTGATGGCTTCAAGTCGTACGCGACTCGAACAGTCATCTCTGGCTGGGACGATCAATTCAACTGTATCACTGGTCTCAATGGATCCGGCAAGTCCAACATTCTTGATGCAATCTGTTTTGTTCTTGGAATCACTTCCATGAGCACTGTTCGTGCACAGAACCTGCAAGATTTGATTTATAAACGTGGTCAAGCTGGTATTACGAAGGCTAGTGTCACCATTGTATTTGATAATAAGGATACTGAGAAGAGTCCAATTGGATTTGAGCAATGCCCTCAAATAAGTGTTACACGCCAGGTATGAATTATTCATAGTTTTCCTGTTTATATATGTGCTAATTGATTTAGATTGTTCTTGGTGGTACAAGCAAATATTTAATCAACGGCCATCGCGCCCAACAGCAAAATGTCCAGAACCTGTTCCAGTCAATCCAGCTTAACATCAACAATCCCAACTTCCTCATTATGCAAGGTCGAATCACAAAAGTACTCAACATGCGACCTACAGAAATTTTAGCAATGATTGAAGAAGCTTCTGGAACGCGTATGTTTGAGGAACGACGAGATAGAGCTATAAAGACTATGGCCAAGAAGGATAAGAAGGTTGAAGAGATCTTGGCATTGTTAAGGGACGAGATTGAGCCAAAACTTGAGAAATTACGTTCAGAAAAACGTGCGTTTTTGGAGTTTCAACAGACACAATCTGACATTGAGCGGTTGACCAAGATAATTGTCGCACATGATTATGTCAAATACAGTGTACGTATCTTCATAATTTATTGTTCGGGATTACAACTAACATCACTATTAGGAACTACTTGAGAACTTCGAAAGCATGATTGCTCAGAAGACCATTGCTCTAGAAACAACAAACTCAGACATCACCAAGACTACATCCGAGCTGGCGTTTCTCCGCGAAGACATTGAGCGAATCAAAAATCTGCGTGCCAAGGAGTTAGAGAAGGGTGCAAAATTTCAAAAACTTGAGGCCGAGATGAAGGAATACTCATTAGAAATTGTGCGACTTACAACACTGCTTGAGCTTAAGACTAAGAATGTGCAAGAAGAGGAGGATAGAGGAGCAAAGATTAGTGCCAATCTTGCGGAGTTGCAAGTACAGCTTGAGAGTAAAAAGGCTGAATTTGCTGCAGCAGATGTTGAATATAATGGTATGGTTGAGGAACATGTAAAACTTGTTGAAGATGCATCTACAAAAGAGGAGCTTCTGGAAAGTTTACGTACCGGTGTTGCATCAAAGGAAGGTCAAAAGAATGGATTTATGGATCAACTTGAGGAGGTTAAAACTCGTGCAAGTCGGGCTAAGACACAGCAAGAGCAGCATAAACTTCAGATCAAACATCTCGAGAAGCGAATAAAAGAACTTGAACCTCGTGCCAAAAAAGCTCGCCAGAACAACACTGGGTTACTGTCAAATTTAAAAAGTCTCAAGGTTGAGTGTCGCACTCTTGAGGAGACGTTATCTGGAATCGACTTTGATCCTGCAGCACATGAAGAAATGAAACAAGTCGAAAGTAAGACTGAGAGTACTGTACGTGATTTAACTCGCCGAATCGATGATCTCAAACGTCAAGTTGCCAATGTTGACTTTAGTTACACTGATCCTACACCAAATTTCGATCGGAGTAAAGTCAAAGGTCTTGTTGCACAACTGTTCTCAATTGAACAATCAAAATTCGAAGCTGCAACTGCAATTGAAATCTGTGCTGGTGGTCGACTGTATAATGTTGTTGTTGATGACGAAGTTACGGGTACACAATTATTGACAAAGGGAAAATTACGCAAGAGAGTTACAATTATCCCACTAAACAAGATCTCTGCATTCAAAGCTTCAGCTGAGAAAGTTGCTGCTGCAAAGAGTATTGCACCTGGAAAGGTCAATCTGGCATTGTCTCTTGTTGGTTATGATGCAGAAATCACCAAGGCAATGGAGTACGTTTTTGGATCAACTTTCATCTGTGCTGACGCAGAAACGGCAAAGAAAGTTACATTTGATCAAAGAGTTCGCATGAAGAGTGTTACTTTACAGGGTGATCAATACGATCCTAATGGAACACTATCTGGTGGAAGTGCACCAAATACAAGTGGAATGTTGATTACAATGCAAGAACTCAATCAACTTACTGCAGAACGTACTCGTCAATTAGAATCTCTTCAAAATTTACGAGAAAATATGTCTGCATCAAAAGTTAAGATTGATAGTGGTATGAAATTAACACAAAAGCTTGATTTAAAGATACATGCAGTGCAATTACTTGAACAGCAAATTTCACAAAATTCATCGTCGAGTGTTATTAATGAAGTTGAGGAGGCTCATTCATCAATCCAACAGCTTACGCGAGAAATTTCTGAGGCACAAAAGAATCAAAAAGATGCTGAAGCTGAAGCTAAGAAAATTGAGAAGGATATGGCTGAATTCAAGTCGAATAAGTCATCAAAATTGGAGACTCTTAAGGTATGTGATTTGGGTATATTATTTAAAATTACTACTAACAGTTTATGTAGAAAGAGGCAGCTGATGCTCGACAGTTAGCTGATAGGAAGGGTAAAATCCTGAAGGAAGCCCAACGACAATTTCAATCAATGGGTGTTGACAAGGAGCAAATTGAGTCTGATATCGCAGTTACTCAGCAATCATTCACTGAAGCGCGACAGACATGGAAGGACCTACAAGCTGAAATCAAGGAGTCAACAAAAACTCACTCTGAACTTGAAGCGAGACATGCAAGCGTTTCTGCCCAAGTTGAGAAAGAGAAGGAAAAATTGATTGGTTTTGATGATGAGCTTGCATCATTAGGAGAAACTTCAGCAAAGAAGAATCAACAACTTGAAGATCTTAATTTGGTTTCAAAAAAGACTGTGCACGAACTTGAGAATATGAAGAATGAACGGAAACAAGCACATGGCCGATTAAATCAAATTGATAAAGACCATCCGTGGGCAGTCGAAGAGAAAGCCTCTTTTGGAAAACCGTCTTCACCTTATGATTATAGTGCATATAATATTAGCGAGTGTAATTCTGGATTGAAGAAGCTGACTGAACGATTTAACGAAATGAAAAAGACAATCAATGGAAAAGTCATGAATATGATTGATAATATTGAAAAGAAAGAAACCGCGTTAAAGGGTATGCTTAGAACTATTGTCAAGGATAAGCGCAAAATTGAAGAAACTATCAGCAATCTTGATGAATACAAACGTGAAGCTCTTGTTAAGACTTGGCAGATGGTTGATAAAGATTTTGGTCAAATCTTCGCTGATATGCTTCCTGGTAGTTTTGCAAAATTGGTACCTTCTGAAAATAAAGAAGTTACTGAAGGTCTTGAAATTCGAGTTTGTCTAGGAAAGATTTGGAAAGAATCACTTACTGAATTATCAGGTGGCCAAAGATCTCTTGTTGCTCTTTCATTAATCATGGCATTGTTGCAATTCAAACCTGCGCCAATGTACATTCTTGATGAGGTTGATGCAGCATTAGACATGAGTCATACACAAAACATTGGAAGACTAATTAAAACAAGATTCAAAGGTTCCCAGTTCATTGTTGTTAGTTTGAAAGATGGTCTGTTCTCAAATGCTAATAGGGTATTCCGAACAAGATTCCAAGAAGGTACTTCTATCGTCAGTGTTATGTAAAAGTGTTGGAAATGTGGATTTGTGTGTATTTGTAGAAGTCGTGTAATATCTGTCTCGTTTGTCGCGTTGTAATATCAAATAAATCATATCGTAGCCGCGTACTACTGGACTTAATTAACAAATAATGGCGGATGGCGATAAGAGCACGTGTTGCGGGTGTGATAGCACGTGGTCTTGCAGCCGCAGATCCTGCTCGCCGGGCACCACAATAACCAGCAAATGTCCAGCAAATTATATTTTTGCTTCTCCACATCTTTCTTCCAACTATTCTTATTTAATCAACACTGCAACAACAGAAAAGCCGATACGCCATATATGACTTTTATTGGTCCTTGCTATATGTACTCCGCACAGCTTTTGCATTATATGGAGCAAAGTCTACGTTACGACTGACTCTCAGTGGTAGTGGTAAGGAGGCGCGTTTGTGGCAGATTTATTCAACTTTCAAGAATATCTTGGATAAAATGGCAGCAGTGTTTGCATTCGATGACGGGGATTTTGATGACTTTGGGAAAGCTAGGAGAAAGTCAGTGTCATCTATTGGATCAAGAGATGAACAATGGGTGCCGCCGAGCATTAATGGAGCACCAGTTGAACAACAGGCAGCAGCAGGAATTGATATTATTGTCGAGGATGATGAGCTGATGCACACTGATGACGGAAATAATGTAAATTACTTTGGAATCGATAAATCAGTCGACGAGATTACAGATGGGGTTGCAAAACTAGGATCGTCGCTGAAGAATCAACAGTTTCTTAATGAGGAGCAAATGGGCACATCATATAAAGTCGATATTTTGTCAGACTATGCTGGAGATGTTAATATTTCAGATGGACTTGTTGAAGCTGTACCGCAGTTAGAGAATTTACAACAAAGACTTACACCGGGTGATTTCGAGTCAATCAAAGTACTTGGTAAAGGTGCTTATGGAAAAGTATTACTTGTGCGTGAGCGTGCTACAGGACGTCTCTTTGCGCAAAAACAGTTAAAGAAAGCATCCATGACTGTTCATAAAAAGCATGTCGAGCAAACGAAAACCGAAAGAGCGATTCTTGAATCAGTACGTCATCCATTCATCGTTAAATTATTTTACGCTTTGCAAGATGCTCAGAAATTGTACTTAATGCTGGAATATGCTCAAGGAGGAGAGTTATTTTCACATTTGGCTGCTGAGAAAATGCTGCCTGAAAATGTTGTTTCATTTTATACGGCTGAATTGATTCTTGCATTGGAGCACTTACATACAGTCGTTGGTGTCGTTTACAGAGATCTTAAACCTGAAAATTGTCTTCTTGATGCACAAGGTCATTTAGTTTTGACTGACTTTGGACTTAGTAAAGTTGCAAATGATGATGGAGAATGCAAGACATTTTTAGGCACACCTGAATATATGGCACCTGAGATATTACTCAGTAAGCCGTATGATTTCTCTGTTGATTGGTGGTCATTAGGTGCACTTTGTTATGATTTACTTACTGGGTCACCACCATTTACTGGAAATAATTATAAGCGAATTATCGAAAAGATTCAAAAGACAAAATTACCGTTACCATACTACTTAACAGCAGAAGCGCGTGATTTACTTACAAGGCTTTTACGAAAGGAACCAAAGAAGCGACTTGGATCGAACACGAATGATATTTCAATCATCAAGAATCATAGATTTTTTAGAAAAATTGATTGGAAAAAACTTGCGCAAAGAGATGAAAGTATTATTCCACCTATTCAACCAATTGTAACTGATCCAATCCTTGCTGAGAATTTTTCTGATGAATTTACTACAATGGCAATGAGTCCTATTCCAGATGGAGGATTTGAATTTCCCATTTCAGGTGAAAGTTTAAAATTCTCAGACGGAGCTGGTAATTCATTAGGTGTTGAATTAAATAAAGATGCAAATGGAACTAGTCCTAATGTATTTGAAAATTTTACTTTCGTCGCAAGTAGTAGTTTTTTTGAGCGTGCAATGGCAAATATGCATGTAAGTGATTCTTAAAATATGGATTTTAAGTTTCAAAATGCGGGAAAATGGGTCGGCGTTGGGTTTATGTTTATGATTTATATGCATTTTTATTAGAGTCGTGGATGGTTATGCATGTTTGTGATATAGATATTATGAGACTTGTGTGTGACGATTATGGGTTAATATGTCATTATGTGGGATAGATGAGAATTGTATATTTATTGTGAATAGAGAAATAGAAGTATATTATGAATCCAAGCCGTAACACCGATAGAGCTAACTAGTAAAACAAAAGAAATGGTTTTTAATTTGCAGGAGCTTTCAATTTAAAGAGTTCACCTAATAAACAACATTAGCAGAATTCAAGACCTCCAAAATTTAAAATAAAAACATTCCTACCTTGGTGGTGAACAGTATACAAGAAACCAGCAACCATTTCAGTTTCTTTGGCAGCCTGGCTACCAAAATGGCGTTTCACACTATGCGCTAATTCATCTTTTGAAATTCGATTTTTATGTTTATATGAAAACGTTTTGCGTCCAGCAGGTCCATTTAATAACATCCCTTCATAGGTTACACATGATTTATCTGGTAATGCATAACTTGTTCTATATTTTCGTAATACGTCATCGGGGAGTGTTTCAAATTTAATCTGGAGTAATATTGTTAGTATAAAGTTTTGTATCGCCTAGTTTGAATAAAATGTAGGAATACACACCGGATCAATTGGAATTTCATCAACTCCAGCAACAGACAAGCCACCAGGACCAGAACCAACAGCACCTACAGTTGTACTTGCTGCGTGATGATGAGCACCTGGTGCTGCTTGTGCTGTACTTCCTGAATGTCCGCCTCTTTTTCCTGTATTAGCTGACATTGTATATACTGTCTACAAACAGATTTTCTCTGTTTACAGATAGACTTGTTCTATTTACAGATGTTGATGTTACAGTAGCGGATTGCCGGTGAAGTTCGGGACGAACCTGTAATCCCCTAGCCCGATGGCCAATTTATTAGGTAAGAAGTTTGTCAGTTTATTATTTGTGTACGATACGATAAAATAGCTTATGATTTATGTTGTTTGTCCATGTTAATTCAATCTTTAGGTTTGGTCGGAGCGTTTCAATATTGCGGTAGGATAGTTAAGACGCACTAAGCGGCCATCCAGCTGAATCTGCCGATCTCCATTCTCTGTTGGCTTCTTTGGCATATCAGCCCAATATAACCGCCATTACCAAGTCTTTACGCACTAAATAAAGTTCCTTATGCATTGTTCAAACATACTGTACTATTCAAATATGTACTATACTTATGAGGATGATTTTCCAGAAGTAATTAATGCTGCCATTGACTGAGCCCTATTGATTACGTTATTATCTATCCCGCTATCACAGATCTTAAAACTATAACTTACTCTTCAGCAGTAATTACAACTCCATTTCGATCCATTACTTCCTTGACTATAGGTAAAATTAGTACTTGCATATTCACCACATGTATTCGAATGTAAGTGGAGATGAAACATACGGTTTTGCATTGCGGCAGTAACATCCTTATCTCTCATTAATTTTAACATTGCCCAGGCACTTGGTTTTTCATTGCCTGATACAAGTCCTTTTGATCTAATTACTTCCATTGTATTTGTGAGACTTTGTAAGACCTAGCAATTACTCACTGTCAGCTATTAAATTTTCGTGACTGAAAATGAAATTTATAAGAAAAAGAAATATATACCTCTGGTGAAGCAGATAACTTCCGCATAATACTGGAATTTAAAATTGCATCTGTCATTAACGACTCATTTGGAGTTGCGTATGTACGTTTAGTTTGTAAAGTTGTAATTGGTGTTGGAAGCCATCGCTGAGTGATAGCGGTAGGTGTGAGAATGAGACGCGAAGTCACGGTGCGAGTTATTAAACGCTTTGAAACATTCATTTTCAAATAGTGTATGATGATCTTGCATCAGAATCAGTGTTGATGAACTTAATCAAATGAATACAGAACGAATATAATCGAAACGCGAAACAATTAATAAATGTCGAGAAGTACCACAATTGGGAGGTTAGTTTGTGCGGCTGATTTTGCGCGGAAGGTCGCGAACACGACTCGTCAGATGGCCCGCTCGGCATAAATTCCCCCGTGTTTGAGGAAAGAGAATAGAAGGTATCGGAGAAGTTGTGAATAGTGGTGAATAGAGTGAGTAAAGGTGTATATATATTAGCTTAATTGAGAATGTCTGGGCAGGTGCTATTACGGAGCAGCAGATGTGCGCTGGGAAGGCAAGTTCGAAGGTATTCAGCTGAATCAACACCATTACCGCAGTTGGCACTTCCGTTAGCCGGAACAAGGATAGTTGATTTATCACGAGTACTAGCAGGACCATATGCCACTCAATTACTAGCTGATCTAGGGTACGTATGTTTAAAATTGCAGATGTGCGGGAGTGAAACCAGATTTCTAATGCTGCTGATAGTGCTGAAGTCATTAAAGTCGAACACGTTACAAGAGGAGATGACACCCGAAGCTGGGGTCCTCCATTTGCAAAGTATACTGATGACAAGAAAGGGCCTGGTGAGAGCGCATATTTCTTAAGTGTACGTATGTTCATGAAGTGTTTACTATGTTTTAATTGTGCTGATTGAATTATTGACCTAGGTGAATCGGTACGTGAAATCAAGTTAATTCCCAGTTGCAGGAACGCATGAAGTAATAGTGAACTAATGAGCAGTGCAGAAACAAAAAATCAATTGGCTTGAACTTCCAAGATGCACGCGGTCAAGAAATTCTTCGATCGTTAATTTCTGAAAGCGATGTTGTAGTCGAGAATTATCTTCCGGGAACACTAAATCGATATAATCTTGGCTACGAGCAGCTTAACAATGATAAAATTATATACACAAGTATAACTGGATATGGACAAACTGGTCCATATAAAAATAGAGCAGGATATGATGTTATGGTTGAAGCTGAAATGGGTCTAATGCATATTACAGGTGAGAAAAATGGGCCCCCTGTTAAAGTCGGCGTAGCTGTTACTGGTATGTTAGTGAGGCACTTGAATGCGAGTATATGTGTTTGTAATACTGAGGAATGTAGATTTGACGACGGGATTATACGCTGCGAATGCAATTATGGCGGCGCTGATAGCGAGAGCGAAGACGGGTAAAGGACAGTATATTGACATTGCATTGGCGGATTGTCAGGTCGGTTTCCATTAAATTGAACGGTTCAATTGGAGCAAGTGCTGACTGATTCATAGGTTGCGACATTAGCAAATATCGCGTCAAGCTGCTTGATTTCCGGCGAGCCAGACGGTGGTCGATTCGGTACCGAGCACCCAAGTATTTGTCCGTACCAAGCATTTCCGACAAAAGATGGAGATGTAATGATCGGTGGTGCGAATGACAGATTGTATGGAGTAATGTGCAAGCTGTTTGGAAAGGAGGAATGGGCGATTGACGAAAGGTTCAAGACGAATCCACTTAGAGTGAAACATCGAGACGTGTTGGTGCCGATGATTGTTGCGGAAACGAAGAAAAGGACAACTGCGGTATGTTTCCACTTGATCTTTAATTTATTGCGGGTTTGCATAAACTAATCGCTGTAAACATAGGAATGGCTAGAGGTCTTTGAAGGCAGTGGAATCGCGTATGCCGCTGTGAACGATATCCAAACAACGCTCAACCATCCTCACGTCCAGGCTCGAGAAATGGTGACCGAGGTAGAGCACTCTTCGTGCGGACCCATTAAGCTCGTAGGAATTCCTGTCAAATACTCACTTGCGCAGCCGTCCATTCGCAGTGCTCCGCCAACTCTCGGGCAACACACTGACGAAGTGCTGGCGTTGCTGGGTCGAAGCGGTGAAGATATCGCGGTGCTGAAAAAGGAAGGAGTGGTGGGATGAGGCCCTTAATTAGAAGTGTGAGCATAGAGTTAAATCCGGAAGGCGTTTTAAATAAAAGCAAGTTTGATAACTCTTTATCAGTTCCGTATGTCCAATAGATTAGATTGATTCTGTTGCCAATTTTATTGTCAATTATCATTCTCATGACATAACAAACACCACTGTCTTTATAGGCAAGATAGTGGCTGGTAAACAAAGCTGCTTCGACGCAAAATAGGGCTCGTCATTTGTGCAGTTTATTGGGCAGATCAGTCTAGCCAGGCACCGTCTCATCAAAGCCAAAAGCAGCGCTTTCAACAGCCTGTATTCTACTACATCCACGCTTATCGCTTTTTTTTTTAGTTACAAGTATATTCAGAAGTGGAATATACTTGCTATTTGACATCAGCAGCTTGTGTGCTCTTATCACGAGCTTTTCACGCCAAGATCACCAACTGGATAAGCACTACGCCAAAGCCACATCTGGCTCTGATTCCAGTTCTGGTCCGCGTTTTCGCGTTGTTTGGATTTAGCACGCGTCCAGTAGCGCAGCGAAAATGCAGTCGGTTGCAGTGTCGAGTTCTGGCGCGACTGGTTTAGCTCCAACTGTTTCGGCTGCTTCAGGGCAGTTTTCTGTACTTGGAAGCGATCAGAACGCGAGCAGTAGTAATAATGGCATTCAATTCGCGGAGGATACACAACATCAAATGTTTGCTGCAATGGATCATAATGGAATTAATGGTGAATTTGATTCAATTAGTCTGATGCCTGATGGAGAGAGTAGTGGGTTCTTGAAGAATACTACAAACAACACCTCACTATTAGCCACCAATCCAGCACCAATAAATCCACCACAACCAGAAGTAACAATCATTACATTAGGAGGATCACCACCGAAACCGGCAGCGGTAATTCCAACTGCACCAATACTACAAAATTCCACAACTGCTACACCGACAGATTCAGGAGCAAGTACGGCACCAAAGCGACGAGGGCCACGAGGACGAAAGAGTGGGGTTGGAACAGGACCTGGAAGGAAAAGACGGCACAAAAAACAAGATGATTCTGAATCTGAAGAATTTACGCTTGACGGACTTGAAACGAAATCTGGAAGAAGAGTTCATCGACCTAAGCAATTTGAATTATTAACTGATGCTGGATTAGCAAATGGCACTCTTGGCGGTGTTGATGCTTCATTAACACAAGGAAAACGACCAATTTATTTTCGACGTGATTTACAAATTTGTAAAGTTTGCACCCGTGGACATAGTCCCGATGGAAATTTAATTGTATTTTGTGATGGATGTAATGATCCATATCATCAACTATGCCACGATCCACCAATTGGACGATCATTTATTGAAATTGCTGAAGCTCAATGGTTTTGCAGTAACTGTCAATTAAAAGCAAATTTAAATAGCAAATTACCTGAGTTGGGACTATCTGGAAATGGACTATTGGAGGCTGATAAACGATTATATTTATTATCATTATCGCAAGCTCATTTGGTGGAGTTATTATTACTTTCAGAAAAAGAAAAAGAACAAGCAAAGCTATATCCAACGAATTTTAAGTCTGTTGTGTCAAAATTACGTTCAAAAAGTGGTGCAACTTCCAAGACACAAAATAATGTTAAAGGAAAAGGAAAAGAAGATAGTCGGCAACCTATTAAAAGAGCTGTTGTTGATGTATGTTTGTTTTATATTTTCATATTATTTGAAAATTACTAATATTTTCAGGATACAACTCCACTACCTGGTGCAGGTTCACAAGTTCCACCTGAAACTGATGAAGATTTATTATATATGATTGATCATAACTCAACAGTTTTTAAGCATACTGTGTTCAATTTATCCGGTCCAATACTATCGCAACCACCACCACCACCTCCACCACAACAGCATCAAAATTTACAACAAATGCCATCACAAATGCAGCAAACTACTGGGCAAAATTTAATGCAACAAAGTCCACAAATTGGATTGCCGAATGTATCAGCCACAAATAGTGGTACTAGCACACCACAACCACAATTCACACCCACGTTACCACAATCTCAATCTATTCAGCAACAACAACTATCATCAATACAAATAAATCAACAAAATATGCCACAAGTTGTACCTCCTGTCGCTCTAACTCCAGCGCCAAAAAAACGACAATCGAAGCCACGGAAACCAGCACAGCCTAAATCAACCAATAATAATAAAAATAACAATACTTATAATATTAATAATAATAATACGTCTCAATTTATTGTACAACCAACTCAATTTCAATGGGACAATTCAACTCAAAATGGTACTCCTCCACAAACCGCAAATTCTCAGTTACATGGTCAGAATATTGGTGCAGGGTTGAGCGGGAATATACTACACAATGGTCAACTTTCCGAACAACTTTTACAGCAGCAATCACAACAGCAATCTCCACAGCAAATACAGATGCCAATAATGTCTCCACATATTCAATCACCCGGAATTCAATCACCGCATCATATCCAACTACAGCTTCAAATGCAAATGCAACAACAATTACAACAACAACAACAACAACAACAGAAGCAACAACAGCAACAACAGCAACAACAACAACAACAACAACAACAACAGAAGCAACAGCAACCACAATCTCAAACGCAGATGCAAATTCCAGTCGGAATGGATATGCAACAATCATATTCTGGCTCATCGCCAAATTCTGAAGTTGTTATGCCAACTCAAATTAGACAAGGTACAATGCAAATGATTCCAAATAATTCTGTACTGCCACAACAGCAACAACAATTAGGAATCAATCTATCTTCATTACCTACTGCAATGCAAAATCTACAGTATCAGCAATTTCTACAAAATCCACAATTACAACAATCATCACAACAGCAACAAAATCAACAATATAATCAAAATTAAATATGATCTTATTATTATTTATTAAATTTGTACCTTTAGATACGTACTGTATAATTAGTTATGTCGCTGATTGGGGTTTGGCGTACCGTTAGCTATTAATGTATTATTAGATATTCTCATATTTACTCGATTATTACATCACATCCACACTATTTTACATTACACAAATCCAAACACTAAACCCGCGAAAGACTCCAAGAAAAACAGATACTATCTCCTAAATACTACATTTCACAAAACCACTCACGACTTATACCCTTCGACAAACACAAGCGGTTTATTTTCAACATTTGATTCGACAACATCTCCTTTCGTTTCCGTAACGCTCCCTTCTGTGTCTTCAATATTTATAACGGAAATATCGGCAGTTTTCAAAGTAGTTGTATCTCCAACTTTGGTAACTTCAGTAACAGGTGTATCTCCAACTCTGATAACCTCAGTAACAGGTGTAACTCCAGCTTTGGTAACATCAATAACAGGTGCAGGAATCTCACCAATTTCTTTTGTAACTTGTTGAGTAGTTTTTCGTAATTGTTCCCATGTTTCACTATATTTTGTCATTGCAGCAGTTTGTCTTCGAACTTTTTTAGAAAGTAAATTCAACGCTTCAAGATCTTTTGTTCGTCCAAGTAAATCAATATAATACATTGTATAACGATATACAGTTACAAAATGACGTCCAGCCCTAAATCATATACATTAATAAAAGTTCAATAATTTGATTCTATAAAAGAAACATACCGTTCTTGTTCAGGTCTCCAAATTGTCATAAAAGATTTCGCTGATTTCAATGCATAAAAACTTTCCATTTCTTCTTGTGCAGTTTTTAAATCACCTAATCCTTGATCAGAAATAACGGCAATTCGATATGTTGGTCTATGATGCCATTTTTTCTTATCTGCAGTTCTTAATCTTTTTAAACATTCTAATATAGTTTTATAAAATGACTCATCTGTTGCTCTTATTGGACTTGTTTGTCTGTCATCATCTTGTCCATCTTCGGATTGTGCTTCATTCCCAGGCCCATCGGTTTCTGCTTGAATGATTTCAGTTTCAGTCTCAGAAACCTCCTCTCCTGTGGTAGGAGCTTCATTATCGCCGTCTTGACCTTCGTCTTCTGTATTTCGACGACGATTTGAATTTCGATTTCTGAAAAAATGACTTTTTTCAAGGTATTCGAAAGCTTCCGACAATGTTAGCTTCTTAGCTCTGAAATACTTATATAATACAGATAAATATCGGTAATGAGGTTCAAAAAGTGGTTCGGCCGACGATGCAATCTTTTCAGGAATACACTCAATTGACTTTAAATAAAGCTGCAAAATTACAGCAACATCTCCATCAAGTTTTCCTAAACACTTAGCTTGCATGTAATAATTTTTCCAATCATTTGAACCTAATCTAATTGACTTTTGAAACATTCCTAATGAAAGCTGTAATACTGTTTTTGGTTTAATTTCTGAATGATTAGGTTTTGAAAACATTCCTGCAGCACTACTGAAATGTCTTTCAAATCCTGCTGTCTTAAATGCTTCCATATCATTAGGTTCTCGACAAGCCGCGTATAACTCAAGTCCAAAATCTGTCCAATATGACATTAGTACAGAAACTGGTGGTTCGCTTAATAGTTCACCACGTAGTCTTAGACTATTTGCGATAGCATAACTTAAAATTGCTTTCCGTTGTGTAGCTGCGATTGAAGATTTATAATCTGATGTTAATTTCTCAGCAGACCAAGTTAAATCATCTTCAACTTCTGCATTTAAAGCTTGAGCAATTCCATACCAAGATTCAAATCGATTTGAATTACATACAAGATCATGTTTAAAATAACGAATCGCATAATCAAGATCTTCTGTTCTACCTGCCATTGTTCTTTTTCTTGATCTATATTGTGCCAAGAAAATTTGTCCTTGAATATAATATAATCCAATCATTGCAACTCTAGTATAGTCAGATTGAACACGAACCGTTGAAATTGTCTCTTCACCACGCATTGCTCTTCTTAATAATAATGGACTTAAAGACTGTGACAAATAAGTTTCGATAATACTTTGATTATAATAAATTGAAGTGTTATCTCGTCTAGGAACTCCAATAACTTCGCAAAATTTATCTAAAACACTTTTCATATCTGCTTTAGGGATACCTGATTGATTCTTTCGTCGTAATGCAAGTTCCATAACATATTCAACAAGTTGAAAGGCACTTGGTTTATCAAATGCCACTGGCTCAGATTTATGATCATACGGATAAAAATTTTCATTTCCGATTGTAAGTCCATACTTACAATGAATACATTGCAATAAATCATATTCAGTTGTTTCAGGTCTATTAACTCGTACCAGTTCTCGTTGGAGAATATCCAAGAAAATACCATTTGAAACAGAGCAATATGCTCGTGTACCTAATTCTTCATGTAATGCAAATAAAATGTCAAGAAGAACTGAATCTTTCTGGAATACTTCACCGTCAATTCCACTTTGTAATTTTCGGAAACACAAATATGTTAATGTCCAACTTTGCACCAAAACTTCTTTCATTTTTGTACTAAATTTATTATACTGTGATGACTCAGCACCCACGATCGTATTATTAAGCACCGCATCTTCATAAAGTACAAAGACATGAAACATCTTGAGCAAGAATAATAAGGTATCAAAGGATCGAGACAATAGAGAATCATCAATTGAATCCAAAAGGCCATTTTGTGAAATTGATAAAGTAACCATTTTTGAAAGTAAATTTTTAATCAAATGGAATGACTTAAAAACTGTAAAACTTCGATTTTCACTTTCTGGATTATCAAATTCATCTTTAAGTCTATCAACAATCATTCCGAATTCAATAAATAAACATTCAAATGCTGCTTCAACCTTATTTGAACCTTCATAAGATTCACGTAGTAATCTCCATAAATAAAGATGAAATTCCATAGATGACTGATTTACTACTTTTTCAATAACTTGTAAATCTAATTGTAATTCTTGATCATTAGTAATCTTTTGATGGTCTAAGATAACTTCCAAAACATGCAATTTCTGCATTGCATCGTTTTCAGAATCATCATTATTCTTATCAAATAGTTTGGTAAATAGTGAAGCTGCTTGTAATTTTGTAATTTGTAGCTCAAGTCCCTCTCGAGATATTTGTGGAATATATGTTGTATTTGGAAGACTAATCCGTAAATTTTCAGCTTCATTCTCAAGTTGTTCTCGAAATTCATCATACATTTCTAATGCATCTTCATGTGATACACCACATGCCTGATCATAATGTAATGAAGCCCATTTATATCTTAACCGTAATGAAGGATCTAAGATCCATGCATCACACATTGAATGCATATCTAATGTTAATAATTTCCAATATGAAACTTGTTCTTTTCGAAGATTAATTAATGTAGATGATACATCAAGACCAGGTCGAACTTGTAAAATATCCATTAATTTATCAAGTATGAATTCGTAAAAGGATTGACAGAACTTAGAGTACTTTAATGCATCAGCTTTACTTTCTGATTTCACAATTTCAGACATCTTTGTTGATAGAATCTCGAAAAATCGACCGGATAATCCTCGAAGAGCAGTGACTAATCCTTCAGAGAAGCGATACTGCAGATATGGCTCATGGCCATCTTCATCAGGTGATAACAATTTGAACATTAAGCTGAGTGCAATCTCATTAAGATATTGTGGACTACTATTAATTGAAGTCACAAACTGTACAAGATTATCAGTATCAATAAATCTCGGGCCAACATTACTATTATCTTTAATCATCGCTAAGTCAAGTAAACTTGATGCATTTGCAGCAGGATTTGGAATTCCTTCGCCATTCAAAAACACTTTTCCATATGAATCACGCCAATTTTGTAAACATGAATTAAATTCCCGAAAAGGTAAATCCGATTGTTCACTAGAAGGTGGATCAAGCGAACAAGCAGTAATTAAATTTCCAAATGATGACTGAAATGGCTCTAAAAGAGCATCAATTTGATCAAAAAATTTCTGATCGCTTGAAGTTTCGTCCGCTGCACTACTTGTCATTTCTTCTACTCTTGCTCGAACTCTTCTACTTGATCGTTCTGCTTCACGTTCTTCAACATGTGATTTTCGTTTTTTCTTAGCTTTAGTTGCTTCATCTTCTGCTGTATCAGTAGATCCTGGTGCTGGTGTCAATTCTGAAATTGATTCTGTTGGTGCCGCGATAGCTTGAGGTTGCACAGTTTCTTCTGGAAGCTTAATTCCAATTATTATCGATTCATCCTCAAAATCATTACCGACCCTCTTAGTTGCAATATGTAAAATAACTCTAGCAACAGCAGCCCAAGATCGTTCACTTGCATTCAGCGTAACTTTTGGCGCGCTATCTTCAAACAAGACCTCCGACAACGAAGGTTCTCTTTGATTTAATCGTTCAAGCCATTCAGGCAATTTAACAGTTGAATCCATATAATTTTTGGCTGCATCGGTGAGTCTAATTGACTCCAGCTTTTTGAAAAGTGGATGAGAAAGTGCTTGATCATCACCCAATTGTTCAAGTGTCTCTTTCATTGTTAAAAGACCAGCCATATCTTCAAGACCTAATGGTGCATTAACTTTTAAATAATCATCTATTAATAACGATTTTTCTGAATTATTAATCGCACATTCGAGAGCGTATCTTGTTAATCTCTTCATTTTTAATGCAGGCATGTATACCGCAATCTTCATCCAGAAATCACTATCACCAGATTCATGCATCATAGCCTATATCTATTAGTCAAAAAACTTAATTAATAAATATGCATAAATACATACCTCAGCAAGTTCGGCCATTCCTTGAGCTAATCGTTCATTAAGCTCACTATCATCAAGAGTATGATGGCTCATATGAATCCAATCGAGAACAAGTTGCCCATGATTTTTATACGCTAAATATTTTAATTTCCGCACTGTTGGAGGTGGATTTGGTGCCTTTAAATATTAGTATTGAGAAGATAACTTTTACACCGAGAACTCACCAGATCAGCTGTGAAGATCTCAGCTTTGAAAAGCTCATTATAAGTGTCAGATGCAAGGTCATATTGCTTATCGTACTGAGCCTTCAATGCAATCTGAAACAACTTAAACGCTTCTTCGATCTATATACAGATAGTAAATATATATGCAAGCAATCAATTCATACCAAGTATAGAGCGTACCTGGACCTCGCGAATGTGCTCCTCATTTTCGGACGCAACATCGCTGTCTTCAGCATTCAGCGCAGTGAATGCGGCCTGCAATTTGTTAGTCCACGGTCTCAAATTCAATAATAACACCACTCACAGCAGTCTCCTGTTCTGGAGGCATATTTGCATTCACAACCACCTTCTCAGCTGCTCTCCTACCGTGCAATTATCCAAAAACGCGTGAACCAAGCAGTGGAGCTATGTTTGAGCGCGTTCGAAGGAGAGTACAACACACTTGTGATGGCTTACATGATTTAAGTTAAGCTCAGTGCGGCGCCGAGAGTAAACAAACTTATTCAGGCACCAAATCCACGAACGGGGCAGCATCCGCTTTTGTTTGTTTGACTTCATTGGCTCTACAGCACTGTCAACGAGTTACGGAGATTGCTCTTGTTCTGGGATATTTGGGAACTTTGTTACATTTGAATTATTTGCTTTTTTTTTTTTTTTCTTGTTTATACGCTGGGAATAAAGGCGCTTTGAACTCTCAACTGTGGGACCTCAATTGTTACTATGTCGACCGCCATTGCGATCCATCAACTCGTGAACTAATCATTTACATGTCATTTATTTGGATTATTTGTGTTTCCAGATATTTCTAGTTGTAATTTCATCTGGAATACACCATGAGCGCATCTCAGTCCATTGGTCCGAGCAGGCATGTGCAATCACACATGTTACCGTCGGACCATCGTGAGCAATCGTCTCGTGATTTATCAGGTATGTTTGCAATTCCTCTATTCAAATATAATGTATAAAATGTCTAACTTGATAAAGCTTCTCGACATGATGATATGAGTAACTCCATGGGCTCAAGTGATCTTGCGAATACAAACAATGCAATCCCGCGACGTGTATCGCGCTTGGTTCATAAGTCGCGTATTGCAAGCGCGAGTACGCTAAGTTCAAATCGCACAACCGATCCCACAACACCGAAACCGGTACCTCGACGATATTCATTACACCCATCCGTTCCAGGAATGCCATCTGCACAACAAAATGTTAGTAATATTGGTAATGTTAGTGGTGGTGGTGGATTGATTGGTACTAGAGTTCGATCGACTCCAACTGCTGTCACGCCTAGAAGCGGGTTACCGAGCAAGATCCCTTCATCGGTATCGAGTTCGGCATCGAGACAATTACCGTCTGGAATTTCGAGAGTTGAAAGAAGTGCGTCAAAGACAACTCCACTTAGTGCACACTCACAACCGATTGAGTTTGGCTCTAGTCCGATTTCTGAATCTAGCCAAACAGAACGCGAGCGATCGAAGCAGATTTTATCACAAGCTCAAGCTCGTTTAATGAAAGCTAGAAAGTCACTAGCTACAGTGAATACTCCAACAAGTAAACCAGTCTCGACGCCACGATCGACAATACCGACAATGCTACCGTCAAGGAAGCCCGATCTAGCGACTACCGCAACCCCTATTTCAGCACCGACATTATCTACTCGGAGGCAATCAATTGCACCTTCAAAGGCACCAGAACGACGGCAATTATCGATTAAGACTTCATTAGCTACACCATCTGCAACACGCAGACCGCCAATGAAACCAACACACAGTGCATCATCAACTCGAACGACATCACCTCTAACGCCAACAAGTTCAAGTACAGCAAATGCAATGCCTAGATCATTTTCGAAACCAGAAATTGCGTCAATTTCACAAAGAAATGAAGGTTCGAGTTCAACTAAACAAGCTTCTCGTATGAAATCAGTTGAGCGATTACCAAGAGAACGATTACATCCACGTACAAGCGACGTAACAACAAGACTTCCACATACAACTACACTTGGCTCATCACCTTTGTTGCCATCAAATGCTGGATCATTATCTGGATCTCGCGGTGGATTAGGTATTCGAACAAGAAGTCCTACGGATGTTAGACGAAAACGAACATCACTTACATCCAGTACAACACTTGGTTCAAGCCCAGCAAGTTATTCAGGTAATAGTCCAATAATAGTAGCTTCCAGATCGACAACAGATTCAATTTCAACACCTAAATCTGCTGAAAGTCAACGAAAACGATCTCTGTTACCGTCATCTGCACATCGGTTAACGCCAACTGCACCAATATCATCACCCTTTTCATCATCTCCAATCAACCCATCAACTGCACCGCATGAAATTCCACCGTTACCTCCATTACCAGATGATAGTAATCAACAGTATCCAATTCGACCAAGATTAAGCGTGAAAACATCGTCATCTTCTTTATCAGCAGTTCCATCACCATCAATTAAAAGTGTACGTGCACAAACACCAGAAGATACAAGAGCATCAAGTAGGAGATCTTCATATATTAACTTCTCTGGTCCTTCAACCGAACCCAGAAGAGTTTCGCGCCAATTTGCTTCAATTACTGGTGGTCCTAAGGTTAGTTCTGGTAATGAAGGTGATTCAAATGAAATGTTACCGCCGTTGAAATTAGGTGCTTTGTCTGCGAGAACTGTTGCAAGACTACAAGCACTTCAATCGGAATCGACTAGTGAAACTAATGATGCTGGTGATAAAAATAATATATTTGCTGGACTTGACTCGCCATTACAAGCAAGCGCTTCACTGAGCAAGTTTGAGGACGTTCCAGTTACAGTTACAGAATCGTCAGATGGCGCATCAGGAAGTACTGTACTGACTGCACCACTTCCGCCATATAGTTCACGAGCAGCAGAATCAACCTCGTCGTCAAATTCACCGGCAGCCAAAACACCAGCACAATCGCTTCGATCGAGATTATCCAAGACCATCAAATTAACGAAATCAAAAGATTCAGTACTCGAGTCATTTACACCGCCTGGATCAGCTAGTGGTTCATTTGAAAATGATTTATTACCCGGATATTCAAGTAGGAAAAGTGGTACGTCAGCGAATTCATCAGCGAGATCAACTCCTGGAAATGCAAATGAAGCAGGTATTTCGACGCCAATTGGAAGAGGATCGAAAAATGCATCGCCTGCCTGGCTACAAAATAGTGCAAGTAAAAGAAGTACACCATTATCAAAACTGGCAGAATTACGCGATAGGGCGTTAAGTGATTTAAGAGTTAGATCAAGACCTGGTAGTGTTGCAGATTCAAGAAAATCTGAATCAATTTCAGAAACAGGTTCAATTAATGAGCCGATTGTTAAAACTCCGGCGTATAATCCTGAATATAAATTAGAAGAAGTAGATGATTCAGATTTAACTGCTGAAAAAGAAATGCAAGTATTGTGTTTAAGACATAGGAAAACTATTGCAATGGCTAGAGATTTAGCAAGAATGAGAGCGAGGCAAGGTCAACCATCTGACACAATGACTAATGCGCAAGCAGTACGAAGTTCTAAATTAAATATATATGAGAAAGGAGAAATTTTAGATTATCCTACGGTGTATTTCTGTGGAAGTGAAAGTTGTAATAAAATACCATCAGACGGAGCAGCTTCTGCAACGAATTTCGGATATGATGACGAACAAGGAGATTATAAGATTGTTATAGGAGATCACTTAGCATATCGATATGAAATATTAGGAATGTTGGGAAAAGGAAGTTTTGGACAAGTTGTTAAATGTTTTGATCATATGACGGGAGACTTAGTTTCAATTAAAATTATACGAAATAAAAAACGATTTCAATCACAGGCACTTATGGAGACTAAAATTTTACAAGATTTAAAAAATTGGGATCCAGAAGATACACATCATTTCATTCGAATTACAAATAGTTTCCATTTCAGAAATCACTTATGTATTGGTACAGAGTTATTAAGTTTGAATCTTTATGAATTTGTTAAAGAAAATGAATTCAGAGGATTATCGTTACCTATCATTAGAAGGATTGCTAAACAAGTTTTAAGTAGTTTATGTTTATTGAAACGAAAATCTGTTATTCATTGTGATTTAAAACCAGAAAATATTTTGTTCATGTCTCCGGATTCTGCAAGTGTTAAAGTTATTGATTTCGGTGCATCTTGTTTTGAAAATGATCGAGGTACGTATTGCTTTCTCTTTAAGATTAAAGTGACATGAATTGAGCTAACTAGCTTGGTAGTATTTACATATATTCAATCACGATTCTACCGATCGCCTGAAATTATACTTGGAATGCCATATGGACCATCGATAGATATGTGGAGCTTAGGATGTATATTAGCAGAGTTATATATGGGATATCCGATCTTTCCAGGAGAAAATGAGCAAGAACAATTAGGGTGTGTAATGGAAGTATTTGGACCGCCAGAACCAAATGTAATTGAAAGAGCAAGTAGAAAGAAATTATTTTTTGACGCAACAGGAAGACCTAGATTGGTTATTTCATCAAAAGGAAGACATCGAGTTCCTAATACAAGGAAATTATCTGAAGTTTTAAGAACTGATGATGTTGCATTTATTAACTTTATTGAATTATGTTTGAAATGGGATTCAGATAAAAGATTAACTCCTGATGATGCTGCTGAACATCCTTTTATTACTGGGGAGAAAATGGAACCAATGAAAATTACGGGTTCTGTACAAAGTCAACGAAGAATGGAGTATACCTCTGGTTCAAGTAATGCTAATAGACAACGGATGGTAGGTCCGAGAGTTGTAGGTGGACGACCGCTACCTGAACCACCTAGAATGACAGGAACGATTCCAGTTGGCAGTGTTGGAATAAGTGGGGTGACGAGTGGAGCGAATGGAAGTGCTTATATTAATGGAAGAAGTGGTGATAGTTCTAGAAGTAGTGTGGGTAGTAGTGGTAGTGGGTCTACGGCACGGACACAACGGGTTGTTCGTGCACCGCAACAGACAAATGGACGGATAAGTGGGACTACGATTGGAGTTGGAAGACGAAATGTCGGCGGAGTGGGAAATGGAATCGCTGATGCGAATAAGGGGAGTAGAATCGGTAGTATGAGTTATTCAAGATCAACTAATAATGTTAATGGAGGATTAAATGTGCGAAGTATTGGAGGCGTTGGAGGAATGGAAAGAGATAGGGAAATGGGAAGAGAGAAAGGAATGAGTGCAAGTGTTAGTATGAGTAGGATTTCATCATTTGGAGTTGCTAGAGAAAGTGAAGTAGTTTATTCACCTAGTCGAGGAGTTGTTGGAAATAGTAGTGGCCATGGAAAGGATAGGTATTGATAGATTTAGTATAGTGGTTAATGTATATAATACAATTAGAGTATGGTAGAGTTATCGATAATTGATAATGCGTAGTTGATATGGAATGTTTGAGTGGGGAGAGTATGGTGAGCAAGGCGGGGGAAGTGCATGTGGTGTGTGTGTGTGTGTGTGCGGATTTCGGAAGCTATCCGATTAATGCGAGTGGAGTGGAGTGTGATGTTGACGAAGTTTGAAGAAAGCTTTTATTGAAAGAGAATAGAAATAAAGACAATTGATTACATAAGGTGTGGATAGTAGCAGTTGAATTAATCACTTGATCAATTGATTGAATAAATTATTCTTGAGACTCAACAGCGGCAACTTTTTCTTCAGATTCAGATTCAGATTCAGATTCAGATTTCGGATCAGTTTTCCGCTTCTTGGTAGGTGGAGCGTCATCTTTATCCGCAACAGTTTCCTTTTCCGATGGTTCCTTCAGTTCAGTTGACTCAGTCGTTTCAGATGTACCTGTACCTGTATAAATTAAACGAAACGAAAAGTTAGAATATTTCAGAACTGGGGAAGAAGTTTGAAATGAAGAGTAAATGGAAATATAAAACGCACCGGTACCGTTACCTTCGGCGGATTCCTTAGCATCCGAAGGTTTCTCTGTAGTTTCCTGTTCTTCATCATCTTCATCGTCGTCATCTTCATCGTCGATTTCTTCTTCTTCTTCGTCGGCGTCTTCATCGTCTTCAGAATCAGCTTCAGGATCAGTATCTTCGTACTCTTCTTCCTCTTCACTGTCATCAGAAGGGAGGGCCTGTAAGTCACAGTAGATTAGCATATTATTTAATTAATTTAAGAATACAATTGCCACTAGTACAGCGATCCCCCGCACTATAATTATTACAGAAGTGGTCGCGTACAGGGATGCGCTTAATTGATACCGAAAGCGGTAAATGTAAATCGAGGCGATTAACATGTAGCCGCAGACAGAACGTACCTCGAGTTCTTCCTCGGGATCTGCGCGTTGTCGTCTAGTGGACATGGTTATTGTGCTGTGCTGTGATGTGCTGTGTGTGATGTGCTCGAGTGTAGATGGCAGCGGAGTAGCGACAGTGGAATCGCGGGCGATACGGGTAAACAAATGCTGAGGCAGGTTGGACTCGGTTAGGTGAAGCCAGGGATGGTCGGTGGATTAGGTTTGAGCTGCTCATTGATTAAGGTTCGCGCCGCAGTCACGTGGCGCTTTGCAGCCGCACGGATATGCGGCGTCGGCCTTTCGGGGTTGGGACTTCTGCGTGCGGCGGTGCAAGCAGCGCGGGGCTGGTAGCGGTGGTTGAGTGCGCGGCGGCGCTGGTTTCTTGTTCTGATGCCGGGATCAGCCAGTGCTAACGCCAGGCCCGACATCAGTTCGGGCGCCAGTTCCACCGCGGCACGAGCGAGCACACAAGTGCAGAGTGCAGAGTGCAGTGCAGAGCGCGGAGGGCGTGCCGCAGGGCAGCAGTTCTGGCGACAACCGAGGGCGGTTGCGGGCGTTGCAGCGGTGCAGCGTTTCCGTTCCTCGCTCGCCTCCGACCCAGCCACCGTGATAGGGCTTGGATTGCACCGCCCAGCACCGTCACCACTGAGCTGTGCTGGCGAATGTCAATGCTGCTGCTCGTCACACCGCCAGCCGATACCACTCATCCACCCGCCCACGCTCACCCGGTGGCTGGGCTCTTATATCTCCGGCCATCCCGCGATGACCATCTGCCAATATCCCCCGCCATCGCCAGCGCCATATCATCTCGCTTCTCTCACTTCCGGTTTTCTCTCCTTCTTTTTCTTCTTCTCATCATGCACTCAGCTTCACCACCAATTCGCAGACCATCCTCAACAAGACCTCGTCCTCATTCTATTCAAATACTTCACTCAATTCACGAAGAAGCTCTTCCATTGCAAGGTGTCATGTCGTCGCAATCGTTACCTGCCCAAAGAGTTCAGCGCCCTCTTTCAGCTGTGCAGGCTAATGGACCTCAATATCCGCAGTACCTGCTTCCTCAGCAACCACAGTATCTTCAAATGCAACCATCACAGCCTCAACTTCAGCCTCAAGCTCGTCCTCATTCTCGAATGCAAATGCAGATGATCAGCGGATCACCAATGCCACAAGCTCCAATGCAACAACTTCCAAATCAAGTTCCAATGTACGTCAATAGAGCAGATACATTACACAGAGGCAATATCCATCATCGTCATTTATTTGACAATGTACCAACTGGTGTCACACCTCGGTACAATCAACTTCAACCTCGTCAATTTCCTCCGCAACAGCCATTACCATTATCACAGCGTCAACTTCCTCCTCAACAGCCTCTACAGCCCCAACAACAACAACACCGTCCTGTTCCGTCGCAAGTCGCTAAACCACTTCCACCGGTTCCACTTGTAACTACTCAATCTCAACCACCAATGCAAGTTCACCAATCACAACTTCCACCACTTCAATCACAACAACCAATCCAGCGACCATCAACAACCGCCTCACAATCAAACCGTCGTGTTGTTTCACTTCCCTCCTCGAATCTCACTCAATTTGCACCAACTCACACCTCCTCAACATCTTCATTTTTTGGAATTCCTCAGCAACAATCACACTCACAGCAACAACCACCACAATGGACCGGCCAGACTTTAAGTCCTGCATTTCCAAATCCGGAATCATTCGATAGATTTGAATCACCAAGACAAGTTCCACCTCTTCCTTCTTCAATTCCTGTTCCTGAAATTCCAATTAGACAACGTCGTGCAGTAAGTTCTCCTGTTGAGCTGAATTTAGCTGTTGCTATTCCTGAAAAAAGTAAAGATAAGAAAAAGGAGTCAAAGGATTCAAAGCATGGCAAATCTCATTTTCATGCTCATAGTCATTCACATAAACAAAAACGCGAAAAGAAGGAAACACGTGAGAGACATTCAAGTGCTGATAAGACATCTCGAAGAACTTCAAAGTCACATGAATCTCGAGAACTTACTGAAAGTAAAGTATCAACAGACGATATGTTTTCATCATTATATTTACATGGCACAGGTCCCTCTTCAGTAATGGAACCAACAGTAACTGATTCAACAACTACAACTCGAACAACTAGATCAACTGAACCATCCCAATCATCTCAAGACAAAAAATGGAAGTCTGCGTTAAGAAAATTAGCTGGTTTTGAATCAAATGAAACAATTGGTATTGCATATGAAGAATACGATTCAAATTTCCGTCAACCAATTTATCATGCACCTCAATTACCATCTTCTTCTCAATCACAGCCAAAACCAACCCCAATTCCACAAGTTCAAGTTACAAACTCTGAACCTTATTTAACACCAAAATCATCACCAAATTCATCATATTCGACAACTTCATCATCACCATTTTCGCTATCGCTATTCAAGAGAAAAGATAGATTTGATTTAAATGATTCAATTTATAATAGTATTGGAAAAGATCCAAGGTTAGTTCAAACTGAGCAAGAATTTAGAATCAGAAATAATCAAAAACATCAAAGTCAACATCAAGTTCCAAGTTTACCATTACCGGAATTATTACCACCTATTAAATTATTTGAAAATGACGACGATGATAATACTGAAAATGAGGGTTACTTAGATGTTAAATATCCGGTTTGGTATACGGCTGGACAAGTTAATGATAAAGAAGTTACTGCATATTCTGAAGCAATTGAGCAAGCACGACGAATTGCCAAACAAGAAAAGAAACGAAATAAACGAAAAATGGGCAATTTATTTCTAAAGCGAAGTAACGTTAATGGAAGTCAATCTCCTCCTGAATTAATTCCTCCACTATCTACTTCTTTCAATGACAAATACGACTCAGAAGATTCAAGTCCTGTATCAGATAATTCATCAGCTGAATTTGATATTCCATCAATGTCATCAATTGCACCATTAAATCTATCAAAATGTCGATCCTCATCAACCACATTATCTTCTCAATCACAATATGAACAATCTGAAAAAGAAATGAAATTATCAAATATTGAATCATATTTTCATTCGAAAAATAAACCGTCAATTGAAACAATCTCATTAAATGATATTGCGGATTTAATTGATAAAAGATTATTATTAGATAATATGAATTCATTATTTCATGCTGAGTTAGATTCTTCTTGTGATGATGATGCGGATATTGATTACTTTACTTCGAAACCTTCATCAAATTTTAGAAACGTGAGTTCTTGAACTACTTTAATTTTTATATTTTTTCTTTATTTCTTTGGCGGTGATTATTGTGCGTATCTATTTTATATTTTATATTTTATTATTCGTTCATTCAAAATACTAATTCATTATAGATTATAAAACCAAAATGGAATTCACTTCATCATCATTATCGACATCGACAACAACAAAAACAATATAATAAATCCTCGCCAAATCTTATAAAAATTTTAAATATTCATCAATATGAATTTAAAGGCTACATATTACCAATTTTAACACATTATCAACCTACGAACCATTTCAAATTCGTATCTAAAATATTATTATTTCCAATTGAATTCACACGGTACATAACTTCAATAATTTTATTCCCAAACTCAACTTCTTCATCATCATCTCAATTATGCTCAAATGAAGTTAAGAAGAGAATGAAAATTAGAGCTAATATTATTGATTTTATTGGAGTCTTGGAAATTGGTGTTATTACTTTGTGTATTAATATGATTTGGAAAGATACTTCGAATGCTATTTATTTAGCTTGGAAACCTGTTAGGATTGGGATTAAGTTGTTTACAATATTACGTCAGATTTGATTAGATAGAATTTATAGATTTTAATGTATATAAACAAACAAATATATTATAATAGAAGTAAATCACATGTATTCATTTGTATTACTAATACCACCTTGTTCAGCAGATAAAACACTAATTGGACCAAAATTTCCCCAATAATCAGCTTTCCAGAATCTAATTTTACCATCATCACCTGATGAACTTAATACAGTTCCAGTTGTATTCCAAGAAACTTTCCATACTTCTGACATGTGATCTGGAAATGTTGAAATAAGTTCAACCGTATATGATAATATTAAATCGGTGTCATTGCTTGATGAAGGTGTTAATTGTGGGGTTAACTTAAAAATTCGAACATTGTTATCGCGACATGCTGTTGCTATTAATTCATATTTCCCTGCAACACCAGAATTACTTGCCCAAGCTACATCTCTAACAATATCATCATGACCAGGTAACTCTTCACAACGAATATAAGCAGCAGCAGTAGTATTATTTCCATCTTGAGGTTTTCTAAAAATATAAACTTTATTCATAACACTTGTAACAAATTGTTCAACGCTTTTATGAATGAATTGTAAAGGACGGATTTTTTTTGTTGGATTATTCTCATCCATGTCAAAATTTGATTCATCACCATCTTTCATTGAATCATTTTCATTTTCTTCATATACTGATGAAATCCCATTTGAGGAAGGTAGTGGTAATGAAACAATTCCTGTTGAACACCAACTTATTGAACAACTACCTTGTAAATCTTCAAATCTTGAAGAAGTTTCATTTCCATAACTTGGAGGAATTACAATTCCTTCAAAAGATAAATGCCATTGTCTTAAATCAGTTGGATCAGCGGCAATGTAAACTCTAGCGAATCCATCTGAAGAGATGGAAGCTAATTTTAATCCATGACCAGAAAATTTCGCAAAGGATAACTTATTAATTGAACCAGATCCATCGGATAATGTTGAGATTTTAGTAAATGAATTACCACCATTAGTTGAATTAAATATTTTAATAGTTTGATCTTCTGAACTTGATGCAAGTATTATTCCATACTGCGGTGGTGAAAATTCAATTGAAAATATACTTAAATCATGTGCATGAATTGATGTTATGAAATCCCATCGTGGTGCATTTGCTACATTTGATAATGTACTTGTTGTGGTTGTAATTGGTGGTGCGATTGATGGTGCAGGTGATCGTGAAAATATTCGAATATGTTGATCTGATGAACATGTTGCTAATAGCCGTCCATAATGATCTATTGATGTGATGTTAATAATGATTATTAAACTAATAAATATAATGTAACTAACCATAAGCAATATCATGAATCAAGTCTTCATGACCTGATACAATCGCACTCATTTTATCAATTTTACTTCTGTAATCAACTCAATAATCTTTCTTTAAATTAATTTCTTTAATTTTGAAGTTATTAATTTCAATTCTTCTAATACCGTAAATCCAACTCTGAAACGTAATCTTACCACTCACATAAACAGCAAATAAAACAGCGCGTTTCTCTTTCTCCGTTTCTCTGGCAGAAAATCAACAATGAGAACTTTGAGAAAGCCGTTAACGACGCGGCTTTCTGGCTCCGGTTTTGGCCACGTTGGTCGAGCTCACGCTTTATTTACTACTTCTGATTCATGATCTATATATATTCTCCATTAGAGAATTGGGTATTGAATAATGGGAAATGGCTTCTGATACAATAAAAAAAGAGCACGTTAAAATAAAGTCAACAATGGCTAGTAAAGCTACAAATTTCGCAATAGTTGCAGTTGGACTTGGATTAATTGCAAATAATTGGCGAACAAAAGAATATCCATCAGATCATGAGCCATTATTATCTTGTGCTGGATTATCACTAATAGCATATATAATTACGAAAACATTGATCCCAGCGCTAGGAAGTAATTTTATCAATGTTGGATTTTCAGGAAAAGATTTAGGTAAAAAGGATAAACCATTGTTACCAGAAACTATGGGAGCAGTTTGTGCGGTTGTGTATCTTGTTGTAATGGTACTATTTATTCCATTATTATTTTATAAATATTATGTTACAGATACATCAGGAGGTGGAAATAGAGAACAAGGATTTGATACTGCTTCTGAACTGTTACATAAAGGAAGAACATTACGTATGTTTCCACATTCAAAATTATCTGAATATCTGGCTGCTTTACTTTCGTCAATGAGTATGTTAATGTTAGGAGTTGCTGACGATTTATTTGATATTCGATGGCGCAATAAATTATTTTTACCTGTTTTAGGTATATTGCCATTAATATTTGTTTATTATGTTGATTTTGGAGTTACAAGAGTTGCAGTTCCTGAGTTTATATATAGATTATTATTTCCAACAATTGATTCAAGTTTACCAATTTCAAGTACAGTTGATCTTGGTTGGTTCTATTATGCATATATGGCGGCAGTTGCCATATTTTGTCCTAATTCAATTAATATATTAGCAGGAATTAATGGATTAGAAGTTGGACAAGCAGTTGTTATTGCGATATTTTTATTAATTAATGATTCATTATATATAATTCCATCTCGAGTATTGGGAATTCAACCAGATCATCCAGCAACAGAAGCACATTTATTATCAACATATTTTACATTGCCATTAGTGTCAGTTTCAATTGCTTTATTACAATATAATTGGTATCCTGCATCTGTCTTTGTTGGTGATACATATTGTTATTTTGCTGGAATGGTATTAGCACAAGTTGCAATATTAGGACATTTTGCCAAGACATTATTACTATTTTTCGTACCTCAAGTTTTTAATTTCTTATATTCAGCACCTCAATTATTTCATTTAATTGATTGTCCAAGACATAGATTACCTAGATTAAATATTGAGACAGGATATTTAGAGCCATCAAGAGTTATATTTGAAGCCGGAAAAGAATTAAATATAATTCAAAGGGCAATGTTAAATATATTATCGATCTTTAAATTAATTCATTTAGAAATTGATTCTTCAACAAATAAAATAAAATCAGCTTCAAACATGACTTTAATTAATTTAGTTTTAACTTGGACTGGTCCTTTACGCGAAGATAAACTAGCTTTTGTTTTAATGGGAATTCAAGTTTCTTGTTGTACTATCGGTATGATTTTGAGACATATTGTTGCTCCATATGTTTTTGGTAGGGATAATTTATAATGACTTTTTTCTTTTCTAATTTTTTTTTTTTATAATATTTTATGTTTTATTGTATAAAAAAAAGTGATTCTTTATTGGGTGTTTTCTGTCTTGTATACGCGCTGGTTGGGTCATATTAGAAAAGTGTATTAATTATCACAACACGCGCGCATTTAATAAATACATAATTAAGGTATATATACAGTACTGTACTCTAGCCCATTAGTTCACTTTCACATCCACATTCACGTCCACTTCCACAATGCAATAGTTGATACTAAAGAGAAAAGATTATTCTTTAATACCATTAGCGATACTTTCAGCATTAACTTGCTCTGCCCAGGATTTAACAAGAGGATGTTTAATAAGACCTTTAGCGTAGTGAAAAGCAGACAATTCCAAATCTTTAGGAACTTGATCAGTCGATTGAATGTCTTTTTTATTTGTTTCAATTGAATCAAGTTCATATTCAACAGTTTGTAAATACATTTCAAACTTATCAAGATCCTTAACAAATTTTGCTTCTGGTGTTAACATTCCTTCATATTCTAAATATAATGTTACTAATTGCTCTGCTGCTGATTCATTTAAAGGTCGGATTTGTGACGCAAGGTATTCCATAGTTACTCTCTCTCTGCGATGCTTTTCATCTGTCATAATATATAGTTAGCTGTGTGCTCAAAAAAAAAAAGAAAGAAAATGAATACCCACCCGGTCCAACTTGATCTCTAGGTGTGATATCACCAACAATAGCTTCCGCCAAATCATGAACGATCGCAATCATAGAGCATTTTCTAGCGTCTAATTCAGGTGGTGCCAGCATAGCCATAACACTCATTCTATACATGTGATCTGCGATAGTTTCCGCTCTGACTTCAGGAATTCCATAATCCAACCATCCTGTTCGACGTTGAGTTTTGAGAAACCGAAGAATTCTGAAAAATGATAATGGGGCTGGTAATGAGAGGATCGCGGGGGGAAGAACAAGTTCTGGCATCCATTGCTTTTGGGGCTCGTCGGTGAGAACTGTTGCTGATGCAATGGAGGAAGATTCGTCGACGCCCATTGTGGTCTTGAGTGTGAGATGTATGAGTATATGTGAACGTGTCTATAGTTGCTTTAGCCTTTTGCTGTATTTGCACTGCGCTGTCGGGGCCAACATGCCGTACCGAATTTGTTGTTGTTTACAGCGCCACCGCCCGAAAGAGGGAAAGTTTAAAAGTCTAAAGCGCGTGCCTGGGCGCCGCTGAAGATGCGGCGCGCACGTGACGCTTGCTGGCTCTTGTTTTGCCCTGTTTAGTGCAACATCGGCCCAAACGGGCAAATGGGAACCGCCTGAAATAGGACAAAAGAGCCACTGCCGTTGAGCAGAACGCAGAAACCGCCAACAGTCGGCCGGTTGCTTTGATCTATAGACTGTTTACGTACTGTAGTCTGATACTGTATGCAGCGTGGAGTGAGCTCGGTGTGAGCTGAGCCGGAAATCGTTGGTGGAAGCGAGCTGGTTCGGCAGCGGCAATCGAAAGAATCTTTAAGCGCGGAAGCGCCAAAAGCCAGGAAGTGATTTCTAGATGTATAGACATTTAAGCGCACGGCAATAGGCCCATTGCCCTGGAAAAGTCCTTCGCAATATAGACGTAGTTACAGTAGTTAACAAGAGTTAATTCGAGCAAAGACTCGGGTCCAGCCGACGCCGCAATCCGGATTGTTTGGGTCTCGGTGTCTGCTGGGAGCGAAAGACAGCCCTGAATCACGGACTTCTTGTTTCGGCTCTCTGCTCGGAATTGGAATGGACGGAGTGTTTGCCACTGCGCTGCAGAGTATTAACAACCGTGGTCGAGGTGGTTTGCACCGCGTTCGCAGCTGCTTTTCTGGTCGTTCTGTGTTTCTGTATTTTTATTCTTCTGTTCTTCTGTTCCGTTGCTTTTCTGCATTCTCGGGGACTATTTACTCGGTGCTTTTGCGGTGAGATAACTCGGCCTCGTGCGCCCCACCAAGGCCTGTTAATATTTGTACTTGCTACACCACCTTCTTCTTCTTCACCGCCACCCTTCCCCCTTTCTTCCTCTTCTTTTTTTTCTCTTCCTCTTTCTCTTTTCCTCCCTCCCCTCCTCTTCTCCAGCCTCGGTGCTCGTCATGCCCTGCGCTGCTCCTCGTGTCGCCGTCGCCGTCGAGTAGTCTCCTATACTCTTATCCTCCCGGCTGCACTTCCTCCTATCACCACCACCACCGTCTCCAGTGCATGGCCTCCTCTGCCGACGACGCACAACGCCGGCGTGTCCGCACCGGCTGCTTAACCTGTCGCTCGCGGCATCGCAAATGTACCTACACCCTCTACTCTCTTGCGTGCATTCACTCTTACTAACATTCGCCCAGGCGACGAAACTCGTCCAACATGTGTCAATTGCGTTACTCGTGGACTCGACTGTGAATGGGGAATTCGCGGTCTTTTCAATGATGCGAATTCGTACCATGTACCTGCATCAGGTCACGTCTCTGTTGTTCCTCGTTTCTCTAATTTCACCGTACGTGCTCACCTCACATTCTACTGAATATCACTAACGTTCGTATAGATCGTATCTGATGGTCCCACTGGGAGCGGAACACCTAGTCGAAGTCGTGCGGGCTCTGTATCTACCAAGAAGCAAAAGATTTCTGATCCGGCCAGATCATTAAGTGTATCTTCACTCTCAGCCTCCGACATAAACTTTCGACCTCAATTTCCTGGGACAGTCTCGCCACCACGACGGTCTTCGCTAAACGAGTCAATGGCATCATCAATGTCTACTTTTCAAACATTTCAATTCAACCAGAACTCAACTAAGTCTTCTTCAGCGATCTTACCATCTACATTACCTCCACCGTCACAGTTACCTCAACTTGCTCCAATTCAATCTTCTCAACCTTACTATCCAGAGGTACAAAGTCCACGTTCACGTTCACTCAGTCGATTATCAATTTCTGAGGAGGCTACTGCTTCTTCTTCTCCTGCATTATCCCTATCACCAACTCAGCCAGCTCCCGGTCCAATCCACTCAGACTTTCGTATAATTCAAGTAGATCCATCTGGTTCTACAACTGTTTCACCAAAATCATCAAATGCAGGTTTACCTTCTCAATCTCAAATGTCACAAGCACCACCAACACCATTGGTATTTCGTTCAAGTTTTGATCCGAGGCCTAAATCTCAATCGTATCCTTCACAAAGGTCAAATTCTGTAACATTTGGATCACAACTTTCCAACCCAACACTTGAACGAGCAAGTCTTCGAACAATTCTTAATACTGATTCAAGACCTGATCCATTAATTGGTCCATTATCTCAAGCTCCACCCAGTCCTTCGACTCAAGATTGGTATAGACGTGATTCTCGTTCTTGGAATTATCAAGAACCTCATTTACGCGCTTCTTCACTTTCTGAAATGTCTCTTCCACCTTTACTAGCTGCTCCATTTCAACCACAACCACAACCTACACCTCCAGCCCATCCCATTCCACCTCCTCAACCTGAACGACGAGGTAGTGATGCACGATTATCAATTTCTCATATTACGCATGATTTACCAGATGAATCGCGCCCACAACCGAAAAGATCAACTCTACCGTCACTTTCGCCACAGTCTGCGCTACCCACATCCTCAGCACCTACTGCACCATACGCGACTGAAACTGGACGAAAACGTGATTTAGATACATTTGAGAAATCCATATCCGATAAAAAACAAAGGCCGACATATAGTGTGTTACAAGGTGCGCTTTCTGATTTCATGACTGCAATAATTAAAAGTTCAAAAGAAAATGCTAATAAGAAAAATTGTCAAAAGATGATTGTTGATTATAGGAATTTTCTTCCAATACCACAATATCCACCAAGTGAACGTCGATTAAGTAATAGAGATGAAATTACAAGTTCAGAAAATTCAATTAGTGAAGCTAGAAGTTTACAAATTTATAGAAGACATAGAGTTAATTTATTACAAAATTTTATCGACAATGTGGCTCCTTCTTTAGATTTATGTGATAATGAACGTCATTTTACTATTAATTTTACTAGAACGGCATTAAACTCAAAAGGATTATGGTATTCAATTATGGCACTATCTGCTCAGCATCTTTCGACACAATCATTAAATAATCATCCAAAGCAACATCGGCTTAATAAATCAAAATCACATGAACATGAAGATATCAATAGTACAACATGGGCACTAGTAGCAGTTGATTTATACGAACAAAGTTTAAATTACTTATTCCCAGAATTACAAGAATTTAAAATTGATTGTTTAGCCGCATGTGTTCTATTTATTTATTTCGATATAATTCGTAATGATTCATCTTCATCAGTTCGGCATTCTCAAATATCTTCTTGCTCATCTTTATTTAATATTGCTAAAATTCAAGGAATTTACGATTCTTCTTCATCTTCATATACTTCAAATTTGGACTCAATTGATAATTCGCTTAAACAATCACTTTATTGGTGTTTAACAAGATTAGATATAATGTCAACAACATTCATTGAACAAAAGTCAAACTTAATTAATCCAATCAGTTCTAAATCTTTAGAAATGCCGATAACTGAAATTGGTGCACTATTTCGCTTAAATGACAAAAATACAGTATCAGCAACAAAGAAATGTGAAATATATTCTAATTATATGTGTTTTATGACTGAACAAGTATTATCATTAATTTACACATTAAATCCATTTAATAAAAGCAGTGAAGATACGAGGGAATCGAAGTTAAAATATGATGAACAATGGGAAGAATTATTTAATTCATTAACTGAATGGCATGAACAACGTGAAATTGAAATGAAACCAGTATTTGAAGATGAAAATAATGAATCATTTGATTCGATTTTATTTAATAATTCAATTGCTGCATATGCCAATCTATTATTTCATATAAATTGTGTTTTATTATTGAACTCAAAATCAAATTCTCAAAGTTCATTATCCTCAACCTCAAATTCAAAAGATTCATCTCAAATTTATCATGCTCGGAAAGTTTGTTCAATCGTTTGCTCAAGTAATAATCTGTACGTTTCCTTTTCTTATTCTTCCTTTGCCAACTAGATAACTAACAATTAATTCATACAGACAATTGCTTTCACATTCAATCACACCACTTTCAACAGCATATAAATTCATAACTAAACCTCAACAACAAGAAATCCTAATAAATAAACTTTGTCAAATCCAAAATATTACTGGATACTCAACTACGTCACATATTAAAGAATTCAAATATTATTGGAATTAGTAAAAAGGAATGATTTTAATGACTTTTTAGTATTCTTGAATACTATATGTATATTTGGTGGATCCGTCGGTATAGTTGGAAATACTCTCTATGTATATATTTAACAATCACTTTGTTTTTTTAATCATTCAATCAATCATCAATGCACTCAATATCAAGAACCCACTTCATTAAGCTTCATTTCATTCAGTTCAACGCAATTAAATCCTTTTCACTTCAATTACTACAAATACACAATTCATCATTTCATCAGTAACTTTCAACAACATTTTTCTCATTTTATTTTATATTTTTTGTAAAATACATACATTACTTATACTCCTATATGTTAAGCTATGTATATTTGTGTAATTATATTCCTGTCATGTTTTCTTTTCTTTATTACAATATTTACAATTATTCTTTTGGTTCACAAATCATAACTTAATACTTAATCTTTTATTCAATTTTCACGCGCATTAATTTAATTTATGTTGTATATAATAATCTATGAAGTAGAATTAATTTTTATTCAAATTTTTTCAAAACACTATTCTAACATAACATAACATATCCATAAATAAACATGAAACGAACCATATAAAATGTCTCACGCTAGCCACTAACTTATACAGACCTGTCGTACCAAATTATAAAAATTATGCACTTGTCTGCAGCAACTGCCTTGCATGTAAAATTCAATTTCCGGATATTCGGTGATACTCGGATATTCTGATATTCTTACATGATTGTGTAAGTTTAAGTATAGCGGTGGCTTAGTAAGGGGGTTGTGAATTCTCCTTGCACTCGTAAATTCGTGTCTGTGATTACCGAATTCAGCTCGCACGACACCACTTCTCTTGTTTTGCTATAGTACATCGACTTACTGCCACAAAACATCACGACGTTGCATGCATGCATGTACCTAAACGAGGTCACATTTAACCATTTTCATTTCGCATTCAGTCTACATCTAGTAACTTAGATTGCGACAGAGCATTTTCCGATACGCTAAGGCATTAAGAGACCTTTCTCTCCATACTATACGCACCTCAACACTTATGATTACTTAGCGATACAAATCGTGCACGCGCAAGGAGACCTACAGTTCAATCTTATTTTGCATTAGTCGATTCAAATCTACGACGCTACGGCGGTTACCCCGCTCGTCAGACGCCACCAATCGTAAAGAGGCTGAGATTCTCAAATATATAAATCTCTTTTAGATCCGTAGCTTTGTATTTAGTTTTAACAGACAACGATCTTACTTCTACAACCTTTACGAAGAGATCCACGATGACCCAACGCTGACACCCAGTCGCAGTTTCGCCTCACGAGTCTTCCGTCACTCCGTCTGCTGTTGCCACCGCCGTCTCCTCCGTTCCCGTCATTATCGATTCCGTCGCATCTGACCACAAGGTAACGATCTCGCTCCGCTATTGTAACTTCGGGAACTATGTACTGATTCTAAATCGGCAGTTACTTCTACTACGCCTAGTGAACCGGTCCTGGTACCATCCGCGGTGTCCGAGTCCCGCCGTATGCGCCCCCTGATTCTTCAACTGTTACTGATCCTCTCGGGGTCACCGAGGCTGCAGCGGCGCTGGACCGGCTAATCGCCCGGTTCGCCAATTCAAGTGGAAACTGATCACAAACCTGGTTCCCAGAGGTATCTCTGATTCGTTAGGTATTTTCTATCTGCATCAAAAGGCATTGATAGAGCTTTGATACTTCCCGGTCGCCGGCACACGATCAGAATACATTGATCAACTTCACACCATTTACTGTACCAGCAAAGAGACGAGACTCCTATTCAATTTGTCGACTCAGCGAACAGTGCCAAACGAGCCATGCAATACCGGTGCACCGATGACGAACTGCGCTCGGATCTCATCAAGCTTAATGAATTTGAAGAGTGTGCAGCACACTGTGTCAAGTTGACTGATTCCTGATATTTGGGCACTGGAAATCTGTTATCTGGCAATCATCCACATTCTACATCACTGCGTATAAGTAGTAAAAAGTTTTATTTTGCCGTACCATGGAGGTCACTGAAGAGAATATAGCGTCTCGAGTTAACCTAAAGAATAAAGGATATCAGTTGTGTCCATGCCAAATGGAGACATCAACATCGTCCAGAAGTTTTCAGATGCGGAGATGGAAACATTGGCTTTAGGCCTTGGATTGCTTTTTCTGGTATGCTGTATGGCGTGAATTAACAGATTAAGTCTCACAAATTATTATAAGAAAATCATCAGAGCCGAGATATCGTAGGTGATCATCTATTCGTTACGGTAGAATGCTAGATTTATTTTGATTCTGACAATTTTGGACTTGGTTCAAACAATTAAACTGTGTAGATGTGTTATTATAACACTACCATTCCAAACTCATAAATTCATAATTCTCTTAAATTCTTTCCATAAAACTCAGTTTTAAATCTGCTAATGTATCCACAGCCTCGTCCAATCCAAGATTTCTTTTAATTTTAATTTGAACCCTGCGCGGTGAAATCATCGAGAGTAAAGAACCGTCTGGAGATGTGAACAATTTTAAAATAACAATTAGAGCCGCCCAGATACTCGAACAAATAATGAAGTATTCTTTTTTGCCAATGATCCATACGTTGCATGGGGTACCAACCATGTAGTATCGTAACCGAATAATTTAAGAAAAATCATTGAGGTTCGTGTACGTATCTGTTATAGTTGTGACTCCGCGTCGCATTTCACTAAAAATTGCTCATATAACATGCAATCTCAACGCTCATAAATATGTTAGTACTTCTCTTGAAAGTTTTAGTAAAGAAAAACAAACTAAACGTGATCTAGATCAAGAAGTGAGCGCTCAATTATCTCCGTCTTTCCCGTCATTATTGATTCCTTAAGTTCTGTATTCATACTTCCAAATGCAATCATTGTATATTCATTTTCTCAGTTTAATATGTAATTGAACATGTAGAAATGAAGAAGAGTAAAAGAGCAGCTGAAAGCACTCAAGTAATTGAAACAAGACCGATGAATTAAATGAGAGAGGAGATGTGAGCCAGGGAAAGGGGGTTGTACGAATTCCAGGATTGAGCGGCGCTCGTGGAGATAGGTCTGCATGCGTATTGAGTTATCATTTGAGTAATTACAGTACAGTACGTACGGTATAAGATAATAATAGATAGCAATAGATTCACGATATTAGAAAAATAGATCGCACAATACATTTTACACTAAATCTCGACTCCAAACAGATTCACAACAGTATATTCTAGTTTAAATAGAAAATGATTAACTTAAACTCTATGAAATTTTTCAGTCAATGCCCTCGTTCTTTCAGTCGCTCGTTCTCTTGAATCAGCAAGGTACGTTACCAAATTTATCATTAAATAAATAAATGAACATAATCCTCTAAACAGTGCTAACACTGCAACTGACCATAATATAAATGCAAGGTATCCATTTGATCCTGTATTTTCAACTCCATACGCTTGAGTTACTGCAAGTACAAGGATTAAATTAGCAACCATCCAAAGTAATACAACTCTTGTTCGGATGTTGCGATAATAATCTTCTTTTTTGGTTTGTTCACTTGGTCCACTTTCTGCCTCAACTTGTTTACGTTCTCGGAGGTTTGCGAGTGCATCTTCATATCCTGAATCAATATCAAGTTGTTCCGATGGCATTTCAATTTCAACAACATCTTTTGGTCCAGACGTTGATGTAACAACAACCGCTGCTCCAAGATCATGATTGATTTCATTATCTCCTTTGGTACCCCAGGTAACATCATGTGTATTACAAAGTGCATATACTTGCAATGTGCAAATATATGCAGGCATGAGAAGGAAATATTGAACTGAACTGGTAATCATATGCCATGGATCCAAATACAAAAGCGACATTATCCAATGCAATCCATATGTTGACAGAACTGAAACAACCATATTCATGAATGTGTGACTTCCGTTTTCTCCGCGTGCGTTAACAGCAATTGTAATGTAATAGATACCGCAACCTGTGGAATATGCAGTAATAACAGCAAATAGTGCCATACTTATCACAAATAGAGCTTTTGCACCTTGTGGACGATTTCCTAAACTGATAATGAATTGAGATGCGATCAAAATGATGCATAGGAATTTGAAAATCACAAAGAGAACGTATCCACCACTGTGACCAAATGGATCAACGGTGGGGTCACTTAAACTACCAGCAATGAAATAAAATGTCAAGAAGAAATTTGCCATGGAGAAATATGTGAAGAATAAACTAAGAAACTGATAAAGGAACTCGATATGAAAGAAGAATTTTCTAATGTAAGAGTGATCTGTTTTCCAGATTTGTCGGAAATGGATTTGTGCATATAACGCAGCGAATAAGGCACCATTAAGCCATCGTCTTCTCTGACTAACGAATTCGGCCACAGCATCGGGAACATCAGTATCTCCGGTACAGCTTCTGACATATTTAAGAATCCATTTCTCACTCTTTTTTGCAACAAGTTCCCAACAAAGAATACGATCTTCGGCAAGATACATGTTTGCAGTAAATACATCGGCATCATTTCCTTGTAAATTTTCACCTTTGAAATATTGTGCAAGAGGTCCATTTCCATCACGATCATTTAATAAAGCAATATATCGATATGCTGAAAGCGCACCTGGAAGAACGGTAATATAACCAAACACACTTTCGGTGGGTTTATCCAGAATATTTGACATTTTATATTCAAAGTCCTGAGCAGCAACAATTGGATTTAACAAATTTCTCCATCCTTTTCCTTTCATTGCTCGAATCTCACCGGATGCTCCAGCAACATTTGAATTTACATCAAATGCTTTCCAAAGATGATATAATGATGTATTACCGGGTCTTGTTCCAACATCCAACAAAGTCACAACGTTTGGTTGCAGAATTGGGCAGAACGCATTAAAAAGCCATCTATGAGAATTCAATTTCTTTAAATTATTTTCTTTCAAGCAGAACATAACCTGAACTGGAACAACACCTTTTTCCGCGCCTTTGAATTTAAGATCCGAATCAAGTGAAATTTGCGTCGTGTACTCGTAAATATGCGCCTTGACCTCTTTTCCATTCACCAAATTTTTAGCGATACCATCTTGGAAAATACCCATAGCAGCCAGACAATCAAGAACACGAGGATTGATTTTCTTGCGACCATCGGCAACAATGCAAACAACAACTTTTTTCCACCCATCTTTTCCCCAAATACGACTTCTTGAACGCGAGCAAAGATGTGCAACATTTTTCATAACTGCGTGCATTGTTCTTGTAAAACTGATTTCATCTTCATTGTACATTGTAATACAAATACAAAGTTCGATTTCACGATCATTATTTGTAGGCCGAAGCGTAAATCCACTTTTCGCAAAGTCATCGGGATCACATGTCGCAGCTGTGTATCTCATGTACGTAAACTCATCATTGTCACGTCTAGGAAGAAAGCTGTATAACTTTGTAGGAACTGGACAGTCAAGAACCAAATTACCACGGACAAGTCTAACTTGTTTGCGGGCCATTGATCTGTGTCGTCTAGGTTGTGCCATGTCGGGAACCGACTCAATAACTGGACTGCCGAGCGTCGTTTGCGCTTCGAGGGTACTGAACTCACTAGCTGTGTCGTCGTCGTCCTCCTCTTCAGTCTTCTCAGATGCGCTTCCAGATTTCGTTGAAAGTGTTGTACGTTTGCCGCTTGAATATGAATGAGTTGATGTCAAACTTGTAAGATCGTCGTCCTCATTTTCCGAGTAATCAGATTCATCATGATGCATCACGGTCGGTACATTCAACGGGAGTGACGAAGAAGACGCTAATGATCTCGGAGGAGACAATGTTACTGGCACAGGAAGTAAAGGTCGATGAGAAAATCTCTGCTCAGTTTGAAGACTATCAGCTGTGACTGGCCTGGAGAGTGAACTATCTTCATTGCCCATGCTGATGAATGAGTCGAGGTTCCGATGGCTCTGGAGCTGCGCGAGACTTGGAAATGTTGGAGGAGGTGCGCTCGATACATTAGATTGACGACGACTGCTGGAGTTGGAATTAGGTGATGAACCCATTGCTGCAGGAGGAAATGGTAATGGTCGAATCGCACTACCAGGATGCTGGGGACTAGCATCAATACGAGTAGGCGAAGTGTCTGTAAGAGCCCTTGATCTATTTGATTCAATATGTGCTGCGCGCAGAGGTGTGAGATTTGTAGAATGTGTTGAATTACTGTCACGGCTTGCAGGTCTAGACGCACCCAGAGAAGAATGCACTTGATAAGGACTATCGAGACGATTGTATTGACCAGATGGACTATAGACCTGCGGTTGGTTGACTGCTGCAAGAGAAGCGCGATGCGAATAAGGTGTTCGAGTTGGAGATGGAGGAGTCGAATATGGAATCGCAGGATCTAAGAGTCTTAGTATTTCTCAATAAAAAGAAGAATAAAACAGAAAAAAACATACCGAACTCGCTATCATCTAGTCGAGCATACTGGCCATTTCTGGCCGGAGAATTTTCCAATCTTTGACCAGATGCCATTGGAGCTAATGGAACAACAGGAGGTAATTCATAGCTTTGTCTACTATTACCACCAATTATATCATCAAAATCATCACGATGTGTACTGTTGCGAAGTGGACTGCTTGGCTTGCTACTCCCGTTACCGCTGTCGCTGCCGGGATTTGAAAGCCGACTATACATTGGCGACGAGGAGTTGATGTGAAGTTGTCAAGACAAATATCAAATGTGGTAAAAACGACGGTGTGAGTCAAAAGTTGAAGAGATCAGTGGACCCAAGAGTATGGTATGTGAAGAGAACTGGGAAAGCGGCGTCAGACACGAAAATGGCCCAGAGCACGTGCGGCGTACCGTAAATAATCAACGGCTTGAAGTGGAGGGTAAACAAATGAGCCGCACTGTTGACGTTGCCAGGGCAACACTCTGCCAATTAGGGGAAGTTGTCCGAAGTCATTCGTATTTTGGTCGCATCTGCACAATGCATGCTATACAAGTACTAAAAACAAATTGAATTTCTACAGTATTCCATGCGTATTGAACGCTGTTGGTGAACGTTCGTGCTGGCGGTGACGCTCACCGCCTTCAACGCATACTTTCTCGTTTTCATACTCGTTCTACGAAAATGATTTCCACCATCGGCTCAGCAGTTCCTGTTAACGTCACAAGAGTCACCTCTTCCTGTCTATGTTAGAGGGGAGTTCAAGATGTGGAATACAAACTCTGAGGCTATCTCACTCAGCTCGGTCTCGTTCACATTTTCTCAGCTGAAAACCCACTCGACGATTTCACGAACGATGAGTTAGCTGCTGATACCCATTCGCGCAAAGAAATTACTACAGTACTACCGTTTCCATCAATATTCTTGTTGAAGCTGAAAGGCTCACGCGTGCAAGAGATATGTACGATTATGTCAAGAGCTTGGAAGATCAACATTTAAATCCGCAACGCGCACATCTTTACAATGAGCTGTTCAGCATGTACCTTGCAACATCTCACACTGTCTGTTCTGGATGTGTCTACGATACATCTCCGCGCATGTGCGGGCGTGGAGTTCAAGAGTATAAGGAGAGGTAGCAGTTCCCTACGTTCAGACTCTGAATCTCCACGCTGAAGATCTTGTATATTCAATACATTGTCCTTCGCACTCACTTCGTCCGTCGTACTTCGCCCGCCTCGATGTCCACCCGGTCGTCAACATAACTCGGTTTACATTATCTTCAGCGTCCTCGACCTGCACGTCGAGCGACGACGAATATCTGTCAGCAAGTGAGTTTCCGTTTCCTAGTACAATGTCGTATTAAGCTGCCGCCACCGCCGCTTTGCGTGGCCACGCGCCGCCTCGTTTCTCAGGCGATCCTCACGCCTTATCCGCTCTTCCTTTTCCAGTTGACCGTCACGATCCGTGGTGAATCGACCGTTTATTTGATGAAACCAACGCGGTTTGCAGAATACTTGGAGGAGGAATATTGGAGGACCACAATGGTGCACTACTGGAACAATTATGTGACGATGCGAGACGTTCTTACGCGGCAGGCGAAGTATACTAACAAGATATATTATTAATAACAAATGTAAAACACAAA